>JAJLTV010000013.1:0-268729 GCA_030568405.1 Myxozyma monticola
CTACAAACCCTACAAACCCTACAAACCCTACAAACCCTACAAACCCTACAAACCCTATAAAACCCTACAAACCCGTATTGCCTGCATGTCATTCATCTCCCAGATTACTGTTGGTTCGTCGTTTATCGTCGTTTATCTCACCTATTTCTTTGTTCTCGCAGGAGTGAAGAACGCGTTCGCTGTCGGCCAGATCTCCAAATCCGTTCAGCTTTTAGGTAACATGGCATCCTGGACAGTCATTGACACCGTCGGCAGACGTTCTGTCATGGTTTACGGACAGATAACAATGACTGCACTTCTCCTGCTCATTGGCGGCGTCAGTACCATTGGAACCACGGTATCGCTTAGGGCGACGGTAAGTCTGATGACTATCTGGGGTTTCATCTATATGATGACTACTGGTGCCGTGGCGTATGCTATTGCTGGAGAGACAGCCAATGTCCAGCTGCGACAAAAGACTTATGCGATCAACATGATGTCTTCCAGTGCCGCGTCTTGCTTGGTCACACAAGTTCTTCCCTATCTACTGAACACCAACGAAGCCAACCTCGGCGGCAAGATAGCGTTTGTCTTCTTTGCAACGTCCTGCCCGACTTGTGTTTACCTTTACTTTTGCTTACCGGAAATGAAGGGACGCAATGTTGTCGAACTTGAGGAGATGTTCCAGAACAGAGTTCCGGCACGAAAGTTCAAAGACTATGAGTGTGAAGTTGCTGTTCACAAATCTGAGAAGAAGGAGCTTGCTTGTGTGGATGACGACGTTTGAGCGGCAATTAGCTGAGTATTATTAGGATATTTGTGGTTTTTTTGCATGTAATCATCTATTATCATATTCAGGTAAAAGACTAACTAATGACTAAATGAATTAACTAAGTTGGTTATTCAGTTCCTAGTTTGAAACCACCATGCCTCACTACCCAAAATGACGCACGCAAATTATAGACCTGGTAACATGGAATTAACAGTTAGTTAGCCCATTTGAAAACTTGATTTAACTTATAAGCTTTATAGTATTGGGTCTAAACTATTAATTTAGTGTACAAAATCCAGATCTATTAAGATAAAACCTATAAACCCTATAAACTTGCTGGTTTCCACCCGTCCGGCGACTCCCAATAGTTGTTGACTTTGAGCTTTGAGCTAAAGCTTTCGCGTGCACTCCAGTTGAGTCCTGGACTACGGCCATGTACCCCCGCTTTGCGCTCGAGATCTTCTACGTCATTCAGGTCGCTATCGCCGGATCCATCAGTCTTCCATTCTCCCAGTAACGGTGGTATAACGGTCCAGCCGCGCAGTTGTCCCGACTGAAAACTTGCCGAGATGGACTTGTCGAGTGTGTCAGGAAGCTCCGAGTAGCTGTAGAGGTAAAGGAGTCGCTGCGCCCCGAGAAAAGTGACCGCAAAAGCGCTAAGGCCGATAGAGTCAAAAGTAGGAAATATCGCGCGGGTAGATTCGTTTAGACCAGCGTGGTGCATGGCTGATTCCCAGCAGAAGTAGCCGTAGCGGTTGCAGACGGACTTGACGACGTCCAATGGCGCGCGATACTCGTCAGCGTAGGTCGTGAAGGCTGCGTCGCGAGGAGACTGAGGAAGCTCGACCTTCGAAGGGCCAAAATGAATCATGTCCCAGTCGAGACCGTACGGGGCGTGCAGTAGCTCATAATCGGAGAATGGCTCGCGGAGAGGGGATGACCGCAGGGCAGTGGCCAGCGATGTCAATTGATCTTTGATGTAAATATCCCTAGTCAGTCAGATCAGTGACTTCGGTCAGATTAGGCTCATATAACGTACCAGTCCAGATCGTCTTCCAGAACTAGAGCGGTCTCTATCCGGTTGTCAACTATGTATCGGAAGAGGTCCATATGACTGCGCCAGCTGCCAATGTAATGTGAGTATTTCTCCGTCTCAAGCTTTTCCATGGCCGGACCGACGGGCATTGCTTTAGGAGTGACGTCCTTGGACAGCACGCCGTTAACAGTGTGTGTGATTGTGATGTTTGTGTGTGCAGTGAGGAGCGACATGGCATCGTGGCGATCTGATCTGGTAGGGAGAGAGAGCAGCAGGACCGCGCCAAAGCCTAGAGTCGAGTTGCGGACATCTTTCAGAGCATCGGGCCGGGTAGGCCGTATCTTGCCCACAGCGGTCGAGGGTGACCAGGAATCGCCACTGGATGGCGCGAAGGTGGCGAGCAGCACGACGACGAGGGCCGCGATAGCGACCACGGGAGCAAGACCGAAAAAAAAGAAGCGCGGGAGAGGGCGCATGTCGAGCGCACCAACCTAGCGGATAAAACTCTGTGCCTGGCTAGACGATATCGTGTTCTCAGGCGAGGGCAGGGGGGATAAGAAGGTGTGGCGGTAGACCAGGACCGCGGTGCTGGGCATGATCGCGATCTGACGTGTTGACGTGTTTTGGTCAAACTATAGAGTTGCAAACTCTGTAAACATGGGGTTCCGTGGTCTGTAGGGTTTATAGGACTTTGCGATCTGTACTACCCAGCTCACTAGCCCTATAAAACCCCATGAGCCTACAAACCCAATCGTACGCGGCCCCACCGAGAACCTTATGTGAAACCCTAAACATGGCCGGCCAGCTGCAGCACGCCGCGCGGGCCAACGCGTTTTGCTTTGCTCTGTTCGGCTGCTGCTTCGCGCCTCACTTTTGACGCCCCCTTCTATGGCATTTATACGCAGAATACACACATAGAGACCTCCGCACACCACCAGCGCTTCTCACCACCAGCGCTCCTCACACACCGGTTGGCCTCACAGAAATGGTTTCCACCATGCGTCGCCAGGGCTCGACGCTGCTCCTCTGCGTCGTGTGTCTCGTGCTTGTCTTCATCTTCGTCCGCGACATGCCCGGCGCCGCTTCCGTCGAGTCCGTCAAGGCCGCCACGCGCTTCTCGTCGAGCCCCGACGGCGTCCGGCGCGGGTCCTCGAGCGTGCTCAACGACATCCAGAACTCGACGCTGGGTTTCGGAGCGATTATTCTGTTGTCGCTGGCCTCGCGGACTGACCGTCAGGACGCCATGTCGCTCATCGCGGCGCACTCGAACATCACAATCACGGACTTTATCCCAGGCGTGAGGGCCGACGACATCGACGAGAAGGCGCGTCCGTTTGGACCGGGCCTCGACAAGATGATGCAACCGGAGTTCTTTTCATACATGGGTAGCTGGCGGTCGCACATGAACCTTTTCCGCTACGTTGTCGACCATCGAATCGAGACCGCGCTCGTGCTCGAGGACGACCTTGACTGGTGTGTTTTTTTTGTCATCTGCCAAGCCGGACTTTTTTAGATAAGACTAACACTGCTTAAATTAGGGATATCCACATCAAGAGCCAATTCCTTGCGCTGGCGATGGGTCTTCGCGCGTCGCCGCTTCGGCATCCTTTTACAGAGCATGAGCTCGCACATGCACCCTACGGTCTCGACTGGGACATGATCCACTTGGGCCCGTCCAAGATCTGGCTGCCACCGGCCCCCCGTGACCGCGCTTACTCCGCGTATCACGACCGCTTCCGCGCATCGCTGGATGTGGCAAACTCGGCTTGCACAGACCAGGGCTTCTTCTGCTGGGCGGACGTCATGAAGCACTGCCAACTCGACGACTCGTCCCGCGTCATTCTGCCGTCTTTTAACACCATCGGTCTATCCTCTTTTGCGATTACGTATCGTGGCGCTCAGCGACTGCTATACTTTCTTAGCTACAAGGAGCTGGTCGACACACTCGACCGTTCGATCGCGGATCTCATCCAGAAGGGCGGCATTCGTGGGTGGACGATTGTGCCGCCGCTGATGGGCGAATGGAAGACTGGCGGAAAGGGCGACACGAACCTGCGCGCGCTGCCGAAGAACTATCCGAAGGGGCCTGGCAACATGGGCGGTCGCAGTCCGGGTCTGCAGTGGAGTGTTCGCAAGGCCATGCGCAAGGAGCACGAGCTGGAGGACTACTGGCGGACGGAGGCGCCGTACTGGTCGCAGGCGCGCCAGGCGCCGCGACCGTTGGGCGTTCCCGAGCCCGGGTCCGCAGAAGCAGATGCCGCGAAGGATGCCGCCGCGGCGAAAAGCACGAAGGGCAAGGCGAAGACGCCGGAAGCGGTCGAGGAGAAGGCGGTCGTGGACGCGGCGGAGAAGGCGGCGGAGGGCTTCATCGCGTGAGGAGATTCGCATGGACGACCTAAAACTTGTTCAGCCGGCGTTTGGGCTTTGACTGTTCACCATACACGTTACTATTAGACAGTGGGCTGCGACACGCTGCTGGTCTCCCGCTCAATGGACCTACTTGCATTGTTTGTTTGATGTTTGGTAGACGCGTTTTTGTGACTTCATATTCATTTGTAGTTCGTTTTTATAGGAGATATTTCTCAGTTGCAACTTAGTCTGTTATAATATAAGCCGTGGATGTCCGGACACACGGGTTTGCTATCTTATAGCTTGGATTGGACTAGACACGCGTGCAGCCCATAATTTTGTATAGCATTTAGGGTTAATAGGGTTTAGAGCCCAAGCCCCACGAAACCCTTGAAACTTCATTTAATTGCTGCGGCTGCGATTTCCAGAAGGCCGCACGCGTCTTAGCGTTAGCGTGCGTCCTCATCTGTACGGCTTTGCTCCAACTTAGCGCATTCTCCGAAATTTGCAATTTGCACACTACGCCCGTGGAATTTGGTTCCTGTATTCTTAATACTCTATCTATATATTCATATATACATATTTTACAGTCAGCCAGACTGACGCACACATTTCGCGTCTCGCCCGGTCCGATTTTCACAGCTTCACGGGCTCTACTACGTCACCACTCGCTCGGTCGTCGCTGCAGCCCGAGTTCTTCGTCTCGCCTTCTCTCCCGCACTGCTGCAGTCGTTGTGGGTCTTCAGGATGCTTTGGAACACGCCGCGTCGTCTTGTGATCATCACGCTATTGACTCTGGGAGTGACAGTTCTGCTTTTTTCCAGCCTATCAAACTCTGGAGATCTTCTTTCTGTCGAGACTTACGGTCTGCGTTCGACCAAACCAAATCAGCCAACTTATGCCGGTAAGCAGCCTCTTTGTCGACCCAGTAGTCTGGTTCTTTTCTAACGACAATAGTTTCTGAGTCCGTTCCGAGTCCTCTGCGCATATATCTCACCGAACATGGCGGCTCCCACGAGGAGGTCTACAGTGCGCTGATCCACGCGTTTGCTCGGATCCCCAACTCATATATCTACACTTTTTTCCTGCGGCCACGGTACAACATTTTTGAAATCATCAGGTCGTTCAATCTCAAGAATGTTGCAAAGCCGCGATTTTCGGCCAAAATGAAGCTGGATGCGGACACTCCGCCGCCGGATCTGATCCTGAGCACGACCTGCGAGCTGGATGTTACGGGTCTCAAAGACCAGTTTACCGAGATGCTCGCTGCAGGCTCATATCTGCTTTGCACAGTGCACCACGCCGACCGATGGAATAACGTCACCCGATACGAATTCTACAACTCTCTCAAGCCCTGGATCGAGGCCAACCGCGTCACGTTTCTATTTCTTTCCAGCCATACGAAAACCTTTATGGAAACGTCGACAGTTGAGTCGTGGGAAGAGAAGCACTACGTGGCGAAGGACCACTTCGATGTTTTTGTTCCTGTTTTTCCTGTTGCCTTGTCCAAGGCCGATGAATTGTCGTTCACCGTGCAGGGGAACTACGAATCCTCGCGCCGAGACTACAAAACGTTGTTTAAGAAATTTGGCGCGCTGGTGCTCAAGGGTGTCACCGACAAGCGATTTAACGCTCTGCGACTGCATTTGCTGGGCACCGGCAAGCATCCGTTTGTGCCGGAAGCTGTCCGAAACAAGGTCGAGTTCGATGAGGACCTCGAGTTCCCCGAGTTCTACAAGCGCCTGTCGACGTCATTTGCCATGCTTCCCGCATTTGCGACGGACGAGTACTATGACCGCAAGGCGTCGAGCTCTGTGCCTGCGAGTCTGATCGCGGGAACGCCAATTGTGGGCACGCGCAGACTGCTGCAGACGTACGACTTTCTGTCGGAAGACGCGATGTGGCTGCAGGGTGACGAGGAGAGCGACATGGACGTGGTGGAGCGCACTTTAGCGCTTCCGGAGAGCGATGTGGCGGCGCGTAAGGCACGCGCCCTGGCGCAGAAGGACGTGGTGATCCAGCAAAACATCCGCAAGGCGTTTGATCTCGTGAACGGGATCCAGTTCAACGTGACGTCGCCTGCGCCGGCAGATCTGCGGGCAGGCTGGGAGTGGGAGTGGTAGATCTGAGATCATGGCCGCGATGTAGCATTAGACGGAACATATCATAACTTACTTAGTCAACTACAACATAACATCCTGTAACCAACTGGTTCTGATAACTGCAGACCGAGGACAATAATCTCAATTAAGCTTTGCGCCAGGGACTTAGAGTTGACCCTAGCCCTAGATCCGAACCTTAATGCGCAATGGCTGCGCCGCGCGCTGCAAAAACGCGTGCAAGAACGAAGAAAGAGCGGTTGGCGTCCGCGCAGCGCCAAACGCGTCCTCCGCCCACAACAATTCACCGCGCCCTCCGCCCTCAGCAGCCCGCGATACCCTGCCCCAGAAGGCCCCAGGCCCTACTCCTCCGCCGCATCCGCCATCGTCGTCGCCAAAGCCAGCGCCTAAGCCCGCCTCTCTCGCCCAGATGCGCCCTTTCGGTGTCTTCGTGGCCATCGCCGCCGTGGCGTCCGTCGTGGGCCTCTCGCTCTTCATCTCCGCGCAACGGACTCCCGGTGAGTCCATTATCGACCTCCCGCACTTTGGATCTGATAAAGAGAACGAATGGATGATCAAGAGCTCCGATGGAGGTTCGTGTTCACCCCCGCTGCTCAGCTCTTCCGCCGTCATGCGTGCTCTACTGACCGACCTCTAGTTATCCAGTTCCTGCCCGAGGGCCAGGCCGCCTCCACTTCCAATGACAATGGCAATGCCGCCGCCGCCGTCGACAGCAGCAGCGATGCGGAATTTCGACCCGCGGCCGAGCTCAAGCAGGCTGAGACTGCCGCGGATCTGAGCACGCTTCCGCAGGTGGCGGCCACCGACGACACGTCCACGGTCGCACCGGTCGAGCAGCCTGAAACCGCAGAGGATACTGTAGCGGCTGCCGAACCGGCATCTGATTACAGTCCGGTTACTGGCGAAGTCGCGTCAACTGAGCCCGCCGTGGACGAGTCCAACGCGGCCGACGAGCCGTCCCAGATCGAGACTGACCCGGCTGTCAATGCGCCTGAACAAACCGTCGACGAAACCGCGGACGAGCCGGTTGTTCCTGCTTTGCAAGACGCTGGAATGGAAGAGTCCACGACCGAGAACGCCGTGTCCGAGGAACCCGCGGGCGAGCAAGTCGCGCCGGCTGAGCCTGCGTCTGAAGCGGCTGCGCCTGAGGATGCGGCTCCTGCGGCCTACGCGAAGCCCGCTGAACCCGAAGTAGACGAAGAAGAGCATGTCGCTCCGGCGCCTGCGTCTGTCTTTGCCGCCGAAAACAAAAACGAGGACGCAAACACAGGCGAGACGCCGGCTTTCTCGCCTGACGCGGCTACAGCAGACAAAGTCGTGGAGCCTGCGGACGGCGCAGATGCCGAAGGCGAGGCTGAGGCCGAGCCGGAGAATGATGCCGAGCAGGAAACCGTGGCAGAGATCAAGATGCAATTAAAGGAAGAATCCAAGCAGGCGACAGAGATTGCGGAAGCAGCTGCAGAGTCCGCAATGAAAGAGGTGGCCAAGCCAGACGCGCCGCCTGCTGAGGCTGGCGACACGCAGGCCGAGGTTGTGTCTAAAGCTGCTCTTGAGCGGCAGAAGAAGGCAGACGCTCTTGAGGCGTATCTTGCAGCAGCGGAGCGTGCTCGAAAACAGAAGCAAGCTTTTGACAACTTTATTGCTGCGTTGGAGCGACAGAAGAAAGCCAAGGAGGAGAAGGCCAAGGCGAAGAAGAATCGTACGTATCGGCTGATTATTGCTAGTGTATGGTGTACTTGTTACTAACGGTCACAGGCTTCCTGCCGCCAGTTCCAAAGGGCGAACTGCCCGATCCGCTACGAATTTTACTGACAGAGAACGGTGGTTCTCATGATGAGGTGTTTGCGTCGCTGATTTACACGTTTGCGCAGATTCCCAATTCATATGTCACGCAGTACCTGCTGAACCCGCGGTTCAATATTTTTGCTGTGCTGAAGTCGTTTGGACTGAAGAACGTGGCCGAGCCGCGCGCGGCAGCGGACCTGACGTTCAGCAACACGCATCCGATGCCGGACGTGATCTTGGGAACGACGTGCGAGTGGGACGTGATCAAGATGAGCAAACAGTTTGACCAGATGCTGAAGGGCGGATCGTACTTGTTTTGCACAGTGCATCATGCAGACCGATGGCATGCGGGTGCTAAGAAGATGTTCTATCCCGCGCTGCAGCCGTGGATCGAAGCAAACCGGGTGACGTTCCTGTTTCTGTCCGGGCACACGAAGCGGTACATGGAGGAGACGGTGCTGCCGTCGTGGGAGCCGCGGCATCAGTCCATAAAGGAGCAGTTTCGCGTGTTTGTGCCGGTATTCCCTGTGCCGCTGGACAACGTGAAGGAGCTGTCGATCAGTCTACAGGGCAACTACGAGTCCAAGCGGCGAGACTACGCCACGCTCTTCAGCCACTTTGACAAGCTCGCGCACAAGGACCCGACGAACGAGCGGCTTCACAAGCTGCGACTGCACCTGATCGGCTCAGGCGTGCATCCGGATGTGCCCGAGTCGATCCGGTCGGAGGTTGAGTTCAACGAGGATCTCGAGTTTCTGGACTTCTACAAGATCCTGTCGCACTCGTTTGCGCTGCTACCAGCGTTCGCGACCGGCGAATACTATGATCGCAAGGCGTCAAGTTCGGTCCCGGCGAGTCTGATGGCGGGTACACCGATTGTGGGCACGAAGCAGCTGCTGAAGGCGTACGACTTTTTGACGACGGACTCGATGTGGCTGCAAGGGGACGACGAAAGCGACATGGACGTAGTGGAACGGTTACTGGCGCTGCCGGAGGAGGCGATCGAGAAGCAGAAGGCGCAGACGCGGCAGCGGCTGCACGACCTGCTGAAGGAGAATGTAGAGAAGGTGACGGCATGGTGCCGGGAGTTTGCATACCTGCAGAAGCGGACGGGCAAGGAGAAGGTGAAGGCGAACTGGAACTGGGGCGCATGAGAGCGCGTTTATAAGAAAGTAGTGTATTTTGTCGTCAAGTCGTGTGTTTTTGGTTTCGATGTATGACCGTAAATAGTCGCGCGTATAATAGACCCATTTTTAGATTAGCGGCGGCGCCCTCCGCTGTCAGACGGCTTGTTCGGCCAGCGCAAACGGGTGAGTTTCGGCTGGCTCGAGGGTCGGGTCGGGTACTGTGGTACTGTTGGTGGCGGTTCTGGCGGAGCTGGCGCAGCTGGTGCAATTGGCGGCGCTGGGTCAACTGGCTAAGCTGGAAATGGCGGCTCTGGCACTATTTTGGTACGGTCCTGGTGCTGACTCGCGAAGTACGCATCTCGGTCGCGATAGGGCGATAGGGCGGTGTGCGATAGTGGCGCGTTTCCGGCGCGACACGTGGAAGCTGCGGCCGAGGCCGTTTTGCAGATTACGGGGACCGCGTCGAGGCTGACAGGTAAATAGCCTGGTTAATAGCGTGCGGTGATCGTTTATTTGTTTTCGGGCCGCGGTTGCCTGTTTTTAAGCGGGTGCGCGTTTATGTTGTTTGTTTTGTTGTTTGTTTTTGTTGCTGTTTGTTGTGTGTTCTGGACGTTGCCGGGGCGACCCGGGTCCGCTAGTGAATTAATTATCTGGCGGGCGCAACGGCGGATCTCGCGAGTATAACAATCTTGGATGCCAAATTAATGGTTGCGGCGGGGCCGGAGGCGATCGAGAGTCGCATGGGCATGGCTAGGGGCGAGGCGAGAACTAGTACTACACGTATGCTATAGTCCACGGGGCTGTGGAGTGCGATTGCAATTCTCGGGCGAGCACGAAATATAAAGCTCGCAAAGTAGTACTGCTGAATAAAACTCACGAAGCAAAGACAAGAGTGCATGTGCAGGTCGCTATCCTATCTCGGACTTTATGTCGATGTCGACTCCCGGGAAGTCCCTCGTCCCGACTTTCCCGGCCACCGATCTCGGCTGGCCGTGCCTGGCACGACCGTCGACTGCGCGACGCGCCGAAAGCTCGCAATTGCTGTAGTAATTTAAAGTAGAGCTGCAGCTGCGCGGAAAGGCGGACCCACAGCAGCGGACGCTGAGATCTGTGTGCACGCACGGGCAGCGCAGACACGTTGATCGGCGAGAGTCGGCGTGGTTTTTCGGTGTCGCTTGCGCGGGCGAGATGAGCCGAGCGGCGGCGGCCGACTCTGCTAACTCTGGTCGCGGCTTATTGGTTGGGTGGTTCAGGAGCTGGTTGCAATACTCAGGGACGAGTCAGGCACGCGTCAGAGACGAGTACGAGACAACTGAAGATGCGAGATGCGAGATGCGGATACAGATACGGAGGTTTTCCGAGGGTTTCTCCGTCGGAACTACGGCTGTTATTCAGGGATAAAACGCGGCAAACTGACAATGGCGACTGCGCTCGGCCTTGAGTTGAGGTATTGAGTCCGATGAGACGAAGCCGACCGGGCGTATGATCATGGAATCCGAAAACTCGAAATTTATTACGACGAGAAAGCCGACGGAGCTTTCGTCCGGGCCAGGAGTCACACATGTGAAGTGGACTGTGTGATCTACATATTTTGCGATTACACTTGCACCTGCACAGAGCATATCAGACCGGACCCGGTCGGCAGGAATAGCAACAAGGCCGGACTGTGATGGTAGCCAGGGGCTGAGCGGGCTGAGCACTCGAGCGCGAGCGCGAGCACGAGCACGAGCACTTCAAGAACGAGCTGCTCGCCCTATAATCCTGTTTCCGATTGGCGACTCGCTACCAAATGCCATGAATGCCGGCAAGCTTGAGCATGAAAGCTAGACCGTGAACGTGAACGCAGAATGCTCAATTCCATACAGCCGGCGAGCTGAAATGGCGATATGTTATGGCGAAACAGCTACACATGGCCACTATACAGCACAGCACATCGACAACAGGCTCCGCAAGACAGGTCCGGCTCGCTTGGCCGCGCGCTGGCGTGTGCGGCCCGGTTCATTTCCCCCGGTTTGAAAGGGAAGGCGGTGCCGCGGACGGGCGCGCCGCGACCCACGAGCGGGCGGTGAAGACGACCGAGGAATTGGGCAGCGAAGAGTATGACTATAGTCGCCGTATCGCGTTCGCGTTCGGCGAGAAAACAACAACACTCTAATAATAATAATTGCCGTTCGCGGACAGTGGACGCGCCCCAGATCCGGCGGAGCTGCACGTGGCCCGCCTGACCCGGCCAGACGTAAACAAACCGGCGCCGCCGCACGCCCGCGCGTGACCGGCGAACGCGCCAGATAAAATGGCATATGCAAATGTATTAACAATAATCGTACACGCGGACTATATTCACATTAGGACTGCTTTGGCAGTGGTAGGCTGTAGTATGTAGCAGGGCCGCATAAGTGCTGTGTGTGGCGGCTCAGCGTGGCAACGCGTGCTCGACGCGTGTCAGGGGCACCGGCGCATAGTGGTGCGCGGTCATGAACTCTGGCTCGTCAGTGAACAGCGCGGTGTGCACGAAACAGAAGAAAACTCACGGCTGTAGGACTCGTAAAACTGCGCGACGAGATGCTGTGGAATCTGCACGACGTAGGCGCCGAGCTCGGCTGGCGGAATGGGGGGGAGCAACGGCAGTGGCGATGGTAGTGGCGGCGGCAGCGGCAGAGAGGACGACGATGGAGTGGATGCAGTAGATTGTTGCTGTTGCGTGTCCGGCGGTGGTAGCTCGAGCAGGCTGCCAATGTCCATCACATTGCGAGCCGCAGTTTCTGGCGACGGGCGGTCGTCGGACTGCTCGCGGTCGCGCTCAAGATCCGGGATTTGGGCATGGAGTTGGACTTGGGCCTGGTTGCTGGCGCTGCTGGCACCGGGCTCGCCGTCTTCAGGCCGCGCCCGCCGGTCCTGACGCTCGCGGATCACGCGCTGGCGGACGCGCTCCTTGCGGCGATACTCTTCCAGCACGGCGAGCTCGTCGGCCGTGAGCGTCTCGCCGGCCCTCTGACGCAGAATGAGACGCCGGGCGCCGCCCATGAGCGGGCCGGAACAGAGGAGCGAGGGGGTGGGACGACCGGTAGGGTGAGCTTCGAGGTCTTCTAGACAAGTGTGCGGTGTGCGGTCCAGCGATCAGAGAACCAGCGGCGGCGGGCGGCGCGTCGCGCGCGCGGCATGTGTCGGGCGCGTGTGAACGAGCGAACCCCAGCGAGCGCGGTGAACCCGGTGAACCCTGCTAACCCTGCTAACCCTGCCGACCCTCGGACCCGCGCAGACAGAAGCGACAAACAGACAGACCACAGAAGACCAGCACCGCGCAGCAGCAGCAACAGAAACCGCGCGCGAGAGGGCCGGCGCGGGCGGCGCGGGGCTTAAAAGGCTTAACGCGCGACCGCGAGCGGGCGCGAGTCGTGAAGCGAAGCCCGGCGCGGCGCGGCGGACCCGGGCGCGACAGACCCGCGACCCGACCCGACCCGGGCAGCAGCAGCAGGAAACCGCGGCGGCGTGTCGACTGCGCTCGCAATGCGCGCCCGCAACCGCCCGCCAATCACCGCGCGCCGGCGACACACTTAGAGTTCGTGCCTGTGCCTGGCCGGAGATTAACGCGGCAGCGCGTTGCCCCGGCAACGCCAAACAGCTCCCGTGCCTGACTAGTCCTGTCATTTCTATCTTTAATTATGTCTAAACCCTACAGACCCTATAAACCCTATGCCTTCTTTGTAACCCTATAACCCTATAACCCCTATAAACCCTGGAGACTGCAGGGTTTGAAGCTTCTAAACCCTAGGACCACAATCCTGATCTACCCCCGCGCTCTATACTGCCGACTAGTGCTCCCCAAATCATCGATTTGGCTCCGTCTGCTCGGCATCAACTCAAATTCTGTGGGTACGACGCACCGCACTCGGCGGAATACAGGCTCGCAATAACTTTGAGTGCCTAGGGTTTCAACTCCTCAGGCAATCTGAACACAGTTGCTGCGTCCTTTTCACATTTTGTAATTTTGAGCAGTCATAAGAGAGATAGACTGCACATCATTACAGTTAAAAATGAAAATGAAGCAGCCCACTATACTCAGAAAGCGAGATGTCACACTTGCAGAATCTGGCCAGAGCGCCCTATATCGGCATCACGTTCGTCGCGTATCCTTGCAATCGTTCCCACGTCTCCGTAGACTATCCAAACTAGCGCCCGGGCTAGTAGCAGTACTATTGGCTGTATGTAGTTGTACGTAGCTTTACGTAGTCGCACTAGTAGTCGGGCTCGTAATCGTTCTGCAGCTGGTTCAGTTCGTCCATCAGAGCCGCCGTGTCGGGTCCATTCACCTCGCCATCGCCTTTCTCTCCGCTCTCTGCCACTACCATACTCGCATCCGTGTCCACATCCATATGCGCAGTCCCATTGCCGTTCCCGTGACCTGATTGCAGATACTTTGCAGCTTTTGCCGCTCGAGCGGCCTCTGTCGGTTCGTCCGCGTTCGTGAGCCCGGCCACACGCAATGACTCGTTGACGTGTCCGGACTCGCAGATATCAATCAGAGCGTCCAGCAGGCGCGAGTTCGTAGCGTTGAGTCGGCGCAGAGTGTTGCGAGCAGTCGCGTCCAGCGCGGAAAGATCCTCGTTCTCGCGCATGACCGTGTCGAACTGCAACCGCAGTTTCCGGTATTTCTTGCGGAATGACTTGTATGGTCGCCGCGGCGGAGCAGTTGCGTCTGCTCCTGCGCCAGCAGTCGACGATGCATCCATCCGATTCGCGTGCACGTCGAGGTGCGCGGCCACCAACGGCGACCGCATGTCCGCAGACGGCTGCTGGCCTGGTACCAGCAGTGCGAGAGCCTCGGCGCTCAGTATTGCTGAGGGCAAGCGTTCGTTAATCGGGGACGACGCCATAGCTATAATAAAGCTGGATGTAAGTTGCTGCGGGTCGTGGGCGCTGGTGCCATCAATCGATCAGACGGGATCAGAAGGCTTGTGGTCGCGAGTTCGTGGTGATCGAAGTTGCGGCGGCGGTGCAATTTACGATTCACTTTTTAAATAAATTAAATAAAGTTGCGGTTCCCTCTAATCGCGAGCCGGCTATCGTGAATCTAAACAGCTCACTTGTATCTTTCAATTGTCCCCTCCACGGTAATTAAGATCATACATAATTTTGATACACACAATGCATCTCTCTCAATCCGTCCACGACCGCTTCGTTCTTACCGACGACACTCCGCGCTCGAGCGAGACGCTCGTCAACATCGCCGGCATCCTCGTCCATCTCTACGGCGTCGACGAGCTCACGCCCGAGCAGCGTCCCAACACGACTGTGCTCTTTTACTCGCATGGCCGAACTCGCTCGTACAAAGACGCCGAGGCAGTTGCGCATCAGCTGCTTTACAATCTTGGCCAGAAGGGCCACTCGAAAGGACTTGTTGTAGCCACGATGGACAATCGCAACCACGGCTCGCGCGCAGTATGTCTTCTCGCCCATTGATCCGGCTGTAGCCAAATTGCTAACCACTCCAGATCGACGAAGTATCAGTGTGCGCTTTAAAATGATTTTTTTCTCATCATCTTGTGACTGACCTAACAGCCAATCGTGGAACGGCGGAAATCCAAAGCACGCGTAAGCTCGCCTTTGCTAGCTTTTGCTCGCAAGAAATATTGAAACATTACATTGCTAACCTTCTCAGTCAGGACATGCTGTCCATGGTTGGTACGTTGTCCGTCCACGGTTTCTCTATGCCATACTAATAGTCAGACGGTATTACGCTCGACATCCGCACTATCATTAAATACCTAGAGTCTTACGTCACTGAGCTCTTCACACCGACTACCTTCATCGCGTCCGGTATCTCCCTCAGTGGCCACGTTACATGGAACTTGCTCGCGCAGGAACCCCGCATCAACGTCGGAATCCCCATTGTTGGTACGACAAACATGATCGGTCTGCTCAGCGCCAGACTGGGTGGATACACGGACATAAGCCAGATCCCCACTGGCACGCCCGAATGGCCGAAGGCGATGGAGAAGCTAATGCTCGAGCGCGATGAGAGTCTGGTATCAATCAAGGACAAGCGCATACTTGTTCTGAATGGCGAACTTGACACTCTCGTGCCTGACAAATTCTCAAAGGAATGGATCGAGAAGTACGCGGCCAACAACGACGTTACGTACATTCACCAAGAGGAGACCGGACACTACCTCTCGTTCTACTTTGTCGACCAAATGACCGACTTTCTGCTTCCCGAGCTAAACTAGAATAGATGCTTGTGGCTTTACGGCCGAGTTGTTTGTATTATGGTTCATGGATATAGTACATGCAGTTGCGGTTAATAATCTCGCAGAAAACATCGACACGAATATGAATAGACAAAAAGAAAAACGAATAAAGGCAAAATTTGAAATGATCAAAACAATTCCGTCCGTAGCATGCTAAAACAATCAATGTATAATAGCAAATCCGATGCCAGCTAGAACCGATGTCTCTTGAAACCATTCCTGGACTCATGTTCGGAAAAGTCGGCACTGCCACCCGTCCTCCGCTTGACACCTCCAAATATATTTGTAGTCTGTATCATGCTCTGCTCGTTCTGCATTGTGACGTCTTGCTGATGCTGGCCCTGAGGGTGGGCCTGCTCTGTATATTGCTGTTGCTGTTGTAGTTGCTGCTGCTGCTGTTGTTCTTGTTGCTGCTGCTGTTGTTGTTGCTGCTGATGAAGCTGCTGGGCATGCTCCTGCGCAATATGCTGCTCCTCCTCCAGCTGAGCAGAAACGGCATGGAACAACACGTCCTCGGGCGCGATCATCATGTAGTCTCTTGTGTTTTGTGTGATCGTGTCTGCAGACGGCAGCGCATACGACCGGTCGAGTTGCACACCTGATCTGAACGTAAAGTCGCTTCCAGCCATTGTGAATTCCATTCCGCTTCCTCCTGCACGCTGTTCGGGTCGTGGTTGCTGCTGTTGCTGCGCTGCGCTCGAGTTCGAATCCTGCGCAGACTTCTGGGCTGCTGGTGCTGCCGTCCGCTCGTCGTCCGTTGCAGATGCGTATTTCTTGGCAAGCGCCCATTCGTAGACATCCTGGCCGGCTGCGACGACTGCGAGAATGTCGTCCACAGCATCCTTGTATCCCTGTTCACGAGCACGCGCGATGTCGGTGCTTGCAGCGCGATACAGCTTCGTGACGCCTAGCGCTGCCTCCTTAAACGACGCGAGAAGCTGCGACGGATCGCCCGACAGGTCTGGCGCCCGGCCCTTAGGCAACTGCGACGACAGCGACGACAAGTCCATTCCAGAGTGCGCTGAAGTGTAGTCTTGTGGTCTATGTCGGCTGGTGGTGGTGGTGGTGGGCGAATTTGCCATGATGAGCAGTGCAAATCAAGTTACGTGTGCTGTGCATTTGCGGCGCAACTACCAAAGCGCGCGGAGCTGGGGCAGTTACCCGCCTCAACGCGTCGCTTCCGCGGCGAGCACGCCTCTTTCACGCCCGCACCCCGTCACTTGCAATATCTTCTGCAATTCCCCCGTCACCACCCAAGTTTGCCACTCGTCGCGCTCGTCTTCAAGCGTGGCTTATATTGTAGTGCACTAGATCTACTGCTGTGATCTTTTGTGCTTATTTGGCTCACTTACCCGCACATCATGGCTCCACCTACTCTCGCAGACGCGTCCGACGCGGTCGTGGATAGCGTGCCAACCTCCGATGTTGGCTCCGACTCTGAGGGTGCCCAGGATCAGTCTTACGTATGCATTATTCTTGTTTTTATTTTGTATTTGGTGTATTGCAGTGCTAAAAAAATATTACAGCTCTCGGTTGGAGAAGTCAGCTCTCGCAACAAGCGCAAGGAGGCTCTCCTGAGCAAAAAGAAGGATCTCGACCGGCAAAAGGTACAATCCACTTTCCTAGCATTCATTTATGACATGTACTGACTAATTTAGGTTATTGATTCTGCTCGTCGTTTTCGCTACTTGATTGGTTTGACTGGTGAGTTTCCTCCCTCATCACCCCCTGTGTGCCACGCTTGCTAACAGTTGCTACAGATCTGTTTCGTCATTTCATCGACATCCGCGCTCAGCAGGATGACGAGATCAAGGAAATCCTTGAAGAAGCTGACTCCAAGACTACCCGTGGTCGTCCCAAAAAAGCCGCCGCGGCGGACAAGCGCCACCGCAAGACCGAGCAAGAAGAAGACGAGGAGCTGATGCAAGGAGAGGAAGAAGACGGCACCGAGGCGACCGTGTTTACCGAGTCTCCCAAGTTTATTCAGGGCACCATGCGTGATTACCAAGTTCAAGGTCTTAACTGGCTCATCTCGTTGCACGAGAACGGTATCTCTGGCATTTTGGCTGACGAGATGGGTCTGGGTAAGACTCTGCAGACTATCTCATTCCTGGGATATCTTCGCTTTCTTCGCGGCGTGAAGGGCCCACATCTTATTGCCGTCCCCAAGTCGACATTGGACAACTGGTCTCGCGAGTTTGCGCACTGGACTCCGGAGGTGCATGTGCTTGTCTTGCAGGGACAGAAGGAGCAGCGAGCAGATTTGATCAACAACCGCCTGCTCACGAGTGACTTCGATGTGTGTATCACTTCTTACGAGATGATTCTGCGTGAGAAATCTCATCTCAACAAGTTTGCCTGGGAGTACATCATTGTTGACGAGGCGCATCGTATCAAGAACGAAGACTCCATGCTGTCACAGATCATCCGCGTGTTCAATTCCCGCAATCGTCTGCTCATCACTGGTACTCCTCTGCAGAACAATCTGCACGAGCTGTGGGCATTGCTCAACTTCTTGCTTCCCGATGTGTTTGCCGACTCAAACGTGTTCGACCAGTGGTTTGAGAGCCAGAACTCAGACCAAGATACTGTCGTGCAGCAGCTGCACAAGGTTCTGAGGCCATTTTTGCTTCGTCGTGTGAAGGCTGATGTTGAAAAGTCATTGCTTCCCAAGAAAGGTAAGTTTCATGTTATAGGATGATGTTGCTAAGAAGAGAAACTAACAAATAGAAATCAACGTCTATATTGGAATGTCGGACATGCAGATTAGATGGTACCAGAAGATTCTCGAGAAGGACATTGACGCTGTCAACGGCGCTGGTGGTAAACGTGAATCGAAGACGCGACTTCTTAACATTGTCATGCAGCTGCGGAAATGCTGCAACCACCCTTACTTGTTTGAAGGTGCCGAACCTGGTCCACCATACACTACCGATGAGCATCTGGTTGAAAATGCCGGAAAAATGATGATGCTCGACAAGCTTTTGAAGCGTTTGAAAGCACAGGGATCGCGTGTTTTGATTTTCTCTCAGATGAGTCGCTTGCTCGATATTCTAGAAGATTATTGCCTGTTCCGCGAGTATGAGTACTGCCGAATTGATGGCTCCACGGCACACGAGGATCGTATTGCTGCAATTGACGAGTACAACAAGCCTGATTCTGAGAAGTTTGTCTTCTTGCTCACGACCCGCGCTGGTGGATTGGGAATCAATTTGACGACTGCGGATATTGTTATTATTTACGACTCTGACTGGAATCCGCAGGCTGATCTTCAAGCTATGGATCGTGCTCACCGTATTGGACAGACCAAGCAGGTCGTTGTGTTTCGTTTTGTGACGGAGAACGCGATTGAGGAAAAGGTTCTTGAGAGAGCTGCGCAGAAGCTTCGGCTGGATCAGCTTGTTATCCAGCAGGGTCGCTCGCAGAACCAGGCCAAGAACGCCGCTTCGAAAGATGAGCTCTTGTCGATGATTCAGCACGGTGCGCAGAAAGTTATTTCCAGTGCTGGTACAATGCTGTCGTCTATGGATGACATTGACGACATTCTAAAGAAGTCGGAAACTCGAACGGCTGAGTTGAATGCGCGTTATTCAAAGCTTGGACTTGACGACTTGCAGAAATTTACATCTGATTCTGCATATGAGTGGAACGGAGAGGATTTTGCAAAGAAGAAGCAGGGCGTGCAATTCAACTGGATTAATCCGAGCAAGCGTGAACGCAAGGAGCAGACGTACAGTGTGGACAAGTACTACAAGGGCGTGCTGCAGACTGGTGGTCGTACTGCTGGTCCTCCAAAGGCGCCGCGAGCACCGAAGCAGGTGCATACTCAAGATCATCAGTTCTATCCTGCTCGTTTGATCGAGCTTCATGAAAAGGAGACTGCCTTTTTCCGCAAACAGCAAGGATATAAGGTTCCTCTTCCCGATGGAGATGAAGAAGATCTTGACGAGCGCGAGGCCGAGAGAGAGGTGGAGCAGCAGGAGATTGATAAGGCCGAAGCGCTGACCGAGGAGGAAGAGGAAGAGAAGAAAAACCTTGCCAATGACGGTTTCAGCAACTGGTCACGTCGGGATTTCACTCACTTTGTTCAGCTGAATGCAAAGTATGGTCGTGATAACATTGATGGTATCGCGTCCGAGTGTGAGGGAAAGACTGTTGATGAAGTCAGGGAATACTCTGAAGTATTTTGGGACCGATACACGGAGATTGACGGGTATGACAAATACATCTCGCAGATCGAAGCGGGCGAAGAGCGCACGCGCAAACTGAGTCACCAGCAGAAGCTGCTGAGGCAGAAGATTGAATCGTACCGTGCGCCCTTGCAGCAGCTGCAGATTCAGTATCCGGTGAACAATTCGAAGAAAGTATACACGGAGGAGGAAGATCGATTTTTACTTGTCCAGTTGGACAAGCTTGGACTTGATCGTGAAAACTTGTATGAGCTTCTTCGGGACGCGATTCGCACCTCTCCGATGTTTAGATTTGACTGGTTTTTCCTGTCGCGGACGCCGCTTGAGATTTCGAGACGGTGCTCGACTCTCGTAACGTCGGTTGTAAGGGAAGTTGAGGGACCTGGCAAGAGAGGAAAAGAGCGCGAGCGTGATGACGAAGATGATGAGCCGGTCGTGGCGAAGAAGGCGAAGAAGGTTTCCCGCGGTGGACGGAAGTAGAATGTACAAATCTAGGATATTGTATTATGGTGAAATGATTATACATGCGTGATTCGAATGTTTTTAAATTTTGTGTTAGTTAATTGATAAATTATGGCCGTATACATAAAGCTACATAACATAAACATATAACGCCCTACTTTTCGCTTCGTCTAAAATCTAGATCACCAATATCGCTTATGTCGGTGGCCTGGCTCAAACTGAACGCTGGAATATCGAGTTCCATCTCCACCAAAGCTGCCTTTATCTTGCGTTTCCGCTCGTCCGCTTGCACCGCTGCATCTCGCGCGTACTTAGCACCTGGTGACGACGGTGCAGAAGAGTCTGTAACAAACCCCGAATAATCAAACGATTCGAGAGAGCTATCAGTATTCATAGCGCTAGAAGAAGTTGCCGCGCGACTTGGATTTCGGATGGTTTGGACGAATGATTCGATTTGATCTGTGGCTTTGCTTGTGCCGATATTTGCCGTAACTGCGAGTCGTTTCGTGCTGTTCTCTTCGGCCGCATCAGCGGCAGCAGCGAGACAGGCGACGGGGTCGTATTCCTTCGGGTCCTCGTTCGAATGTATCGGGATTCCGTCAAGGCGACGACGGAGACTGGCTGTTTCAACAGACGTAAGGAGACCGTATGACGGGGTCATTTCAGCCCTTGATTCAGCTAAAGGCTCGGTTAGTACTGGAGTTGTTGCAGGTCTTGCCTTTGGCGTTGCTTTAGGAGTGGATTTGGTAAGAGCAGGCATGATTGATGATTTCTTCCGTCGCTTCGGGGGTGTTGGGTCGTCTGCAAGAGGATCGATATTTTCCTGATTCTTCCGGGGACGGCCACGCTTGGGTTTCGGTGTCTCGTCGCCCTCTGACGCATCGTTGTCGAGTAGATTTGACGCAGTCGTGAATGTTGTTTGCACGTCATCTGGCATGTTGAATTTCTTGGGCGCGGCTTTGGCTTTCTTGGCCGACTTTTTGATTGACGCGTTTGTGATTGGAGTCGGATCAAGCAGATTTGAAGGCGGGATAAGAATCTTTCGAAGGTCGATTTCAGGTGTCACATCGTCGGGTAATATACGAGCACAAGGCATGAAATCAAAGTTATTGGGGTTGCTGATTGACTCTTGAATTTGTTCGTATTTGACCAGCGCTTGATCCCATTTGCTTCGTTCTTGATCTGTGAGAAGTGCCACAATCCGACCTTTTCGGAAACGGCCAGTACGTCCCATACGCTGCAGAACGCGAACGGGCGAGGAGGATGCATCGTAGCAGATGATCATGTCAACCTGGCCAATGTCAAGGCCTTCTTCGCCGATTGAAGTGGCTATCAGAGTGTTGTATGTGCCAGCTTTAAAGTCATCCAAGACCTAAACGAGGTTAGCCAGTATACTAGACTGAGAAAGACAAGTTAGAGGTACCTTTTGTTGCTCCTTTTGAGACATTCCTGTTCCGGCATCAAGATTCTGATCCTTGGATGCTGCTTGACCGAAAAACAGGTGCGGTTTCGCATGTTCTACAGAATTCAAAACACGTAGCAACTCGGCAGCTGAATTCCGAAATTCACAAAACACAATGACTTTGGACTGATCGGCAATTGTTTCTTCGTCCGTAAAATAATCGACCAACGTAGCGACTAGTAAATCGACCTTTTCATGACTCGAGATGTCTTGATTTATCAGACTTTCCGTTTCGGTTTTGAGAGTTTTGTATGCCTCTCCGAACAAAACTTGAGACGCGCCTTTTCCGGGTTTTTTAGCCTTGCCTGAGTCAGAATGTGTCTGCTGGTATTCCCAGTTTTGCATGTATTCCCAAAACGGTCGGATGCCATGATTTTTCAGTAACGCGACAGCATGCGCGAGCGGTGTGATGATGTTGAATACAGCTTCAGTTTTCCAGCGCATTGACTCGGCCATGTGTTTTGCTGCAGCCTGTTGTCTGAATTCTGCTCGCGCCTTGACGAGGCCGTAAAGTGATATCTGGGTTGGGTCGCGAACGAAGTAGACATTTGCTCTGTTTAGATCTGATAGCATCGGCGCTAAAACTGCGCCATATAACGCGAGCACTTGCTCGCACTCTGCGCTCAAATTCGCTGGTACATGTTCAACTGCGGTGCCGCGGACATAGGGACTAACATCTGGCGAAGTCTCAGTGCGGACTTCGGCGTGAGAAATGCAGAGGTTTTTGATAACGTCTTGAACTGCTTGGACTGATGAACCTGGAGTTGCAGAGAGCGCGAGGATACGACATTCTGCGCTGAATCGTTGGATGAAGCGAACGACGTTGACGTAGGCATATTCTCCTGTTGCGCGGTGAGCTTCGTCAACGACTAAACAGACGATTTCCTTCGGATCAACGGCCCCTCGTTTGAGATCATTGTCGAGCGTCTGGGGGGTAACAAAGAATATGCGTTTCTCGCGCCAGATGACGTCGCGGGTGGCGGGACTTGCGGTGGATCCGACTAGGAGCGCAGTTTCGTCACGCGGAATTCCGACAAGACGCATACATGCTTCTGCTTGCTGAGTCACGAGCGGTTTCGTGGGAGCCATGAAGACGATTTTTGAATTCGCTGTCCAGCGGTAGTAATTCAACATGACGACGGCCGCAATCAGGGTCTTTCCCAGGCCTGTTGGAAGCGCGACGAGAGAATTTGAGAGAAGTGCACGCTCAGATATGACACGCTGGTATTCGCGAACGGGGACGTTGGTCGGATAGGTCCATGTTCGCATGGCATGGTGGATCAGCGTGTGATGGCTCCGGGCTGGTCTGGGAGCATATTCGGGGGCAAATATGGCTGGCATGCGGGTCGCGAACGCGTCGCGGATCTGGCGAGAAGGAGCGGTGAGGTTCGCTGCTACTGACCGGCCAAAGAGGTTTATCTGCTGCCTTGGGACCGGCATTTTGGCTGCTGCTGTTGTCGGAGGCGCGACGGCTTCGGACTCGAGGGCGAGTGCGAGAAGTTCTTCGTCATCGGACCCGGAGAGAATGTCAAACTCGTCGAAGGTGTCGCCGGCCATATACCAGCTCTGAGAGATAGAGATCGGTAGGGATAGATGTGAAGAATGGAGCTGGGAGTGAGGAGTGGGAGAGAAACGCGGACGTGAATTAGTGGACACGAAAGGCGCGTCGCGGTGCGGTTAGAAAACGCGTCGCCAGGGTCAGGGTAGCCGTATCAGGATAATTCTAGTTGTCGAAATCTGCTTAGAGAACTGCCTTCTTCCTATTCGTGTTTCTTTACAATTAAGGACAGATTTAAGAATTGCTTATGGATTGCAGACGAAAGTAGTGATATAAACATAGTGTATTAAGTGCATTACCAAAATAAAACCAGACAGCCAATGAATAGCACATGTTCCATTCCGCATGTGCCGTAACCAAACCAATCTACCAAATCTATCCTGATGGGGACAGTCAAGTCCCACATGCATGTTCATTACTCCGGATGTGAATTTCGTAAAGCACATTTCCGGATTTCTTTTCTCTTGTCGATCTCAGATCTACTCCGCGCCGACGTGCTTCGAGGCAGCGCGCTGCACGCTCTTGTGCAGCACGTGCTCCTTCATAAACAAGCTGGCAATGCCGGCGCACAGGGAGAGAGCGGTTGTGCTGTACATGACCATGTGGAAGGCATCTAGGAAGCACTGCACAACAACCGGCTTCCACTCCGGCGAGAGCTTGGCGATTTCCTCGACCGAGTCCTGCACGGAACGGATGATGTGTTCTGCGTCGGGACCGGTAACGCGCTGCTCGAGCCGGATCTGCAGGGTGTTTTGGAAAATGGCAGTGGCAACGGCAACGCCGATGGTCGCGCCAATGGTGCGGAAGCCGTAGACGACGGAAGTGCAGACCGCTTGGACCTCGTGCGGGATGGCAGCGATGAGGCCGATGAGAGTGGTGGTGTAGAAGATTCCGGCTCCGAGACCGGGAACGAAGAGCAGGCACGAGACAAGCAGACGCGGGGTGGTTTCGGAGACGGTGGAGATGGTGCACATGCCGAAGAAGAGCAAGCAGGCCGCGAGGTGGGACGCGGGTTTGTAGCGGCCGGTCTTGTTGATGTAGAGACCGGCGAAGAAGGAGCCGGAGGCGGTGCCCATAAACTGTGGGATGAGAGTGGTGCCGGAGGAAGTGGCAGAGACGCCGCGGACAGTGAGCATGTACATGGAGACGTAGAAGATGTTGGTGAAGTAGCCCATGGACATGAACCAGCCGGTCAGGGCGGAGCCCGCGACGGTGCGGTTGCGGATGACTGAGATGTCAATGACGGGCTCCTTAGCAACGAAGGTCTCGATGTAGGCAAAGGCGGCGAGGATGACGGCGGCGGCGAAAAAGGAGCCAAGAATCATGATATGGGTCCAGGGGAAGTAGGTGCCGCCGGCGGAGACGGCGAAGAGGAAGCAGCAGAGGCCGGAGATGAGGGTGAAAGAGCCGGCCCAGTCAATGCGGGCAAGCAGGCTGCGGTCGACCGTGACGCGGGGCAGGTTGAGGTTGAACCAGATGCAGGCGAGGGAGAGCATGATGATGGGGCCCTGGAGCACAAAGGTCCAGCGCCAGCCAAAGGCCTCCTGCATCATGCCGCCGACGACGCCGCCAATGGCAGCACCAGAGCCGTAGACGACGTTGCCGATGCCCTGGAGCAGACCTCGCTGGCGGAGCGGGACGATGTCGGAGAGCACGATGGCGCCGAGTGTGAAGAGGCCGCCGCCGCCGGAGCCGGCGATGACGCGCGCGGCGACAAGACACCAGAGGTTCGGCGCGAGACCGCAGAGAACAGAGCCGAGACCAAAGGCCAGGTTGCAGAAGATGAGCAGGGGCTTGCGACCGAAGATGTCGGAGAGCTTGCCGTAGAGCGGCTGCATGGTGGCCTGCGCGATGAGGTAGCCGGTGACAATCCAGGAGACGGAGCGGAACTCGTTGAACTCGGAGGAGATGTGGGAGATGAGGGTCGCGACGATGGTCGAGTCGACGGCGGCGAGGAACACACCGACCTGGAGCGAGAAGAAGATGGTGAGCAGCGCGCCGGTGGAGAGCGCGTCCTCCTCGGCCGCGTCCGCGAGCGCGTCGTCGGACTCGACCAGGTTCTCGATGTCGAGCAGACGGTCCTGTTCCGAGGGCTCCTCGATCTCGAGCTCTGTGATTTCGGACGACATTGTGGCGAGGGAGGTGGGGGGAGGAGAGGCTGTACAGTTGTGGGCTAACTGACTGCGGAAGAAGAGAAGAAGGGAGAGAATTTTAGGAGAAAAGCTGGGAGTCACGACTCGAGATTCTGACTGATAACGCGGAACGGGCCGAGCAAAATTTGGGCCGTGTCTAAACCTTGTTGCGCCGACTCGGTGCGATTGCGTCCAAGGCTGGTTTATATGGCGATGACTATTATTTATTCTCTTGATATAAGTTGCTACTTGTTGCTTGCTGCTGTCATTCATGTCAGTAACTCAGTATCCAGCAAATTGAGTGCGGTTCAGTTCATCCGGCAACGACGAAGAGCCCGCGGATAGCGATAACAGCGAGCCCAAGACCAGACGAAACTCTCGCGCGCTTGGCGCCTCTGCTGCTGTCACCCATTGCCTCTTATTCGGCCTTATTGCACAATCAAGAGCCGGCTCTGTTGGCACATTTTATATCTTTACAGACTACAATTTGCAATCAACTTACAACTAATAGTTACAACTCAAACTTTTGGCATTGCTATATAACATCAAAAAACTCCCTCGACCTTCAGCGCCTTCTCGATCTCCTGCTTCACGAGCTCCTTGTCCGGCTGCTCCACCACCGTGACGTGTCGCGGCAGCGTCGCCAGCAGCTTGAACTCGTCCGGCAGCACGTCCCGGTCAAACGAGTAAGCCTCGCCGACAGCTGACAGCGCCTGGTTGACGGCGTCGCCAAACTTGGCAGGATGCGCGGTCGCAAGCGAGATGACCGGCTTCGCGGCGTCCACGCGGCGGAGCGCGGCCGCGACTCCGACCGCAGAGTGCGGGTCGAGCACGTATCCGTTTGCGAAATCGTATGCCTCGCGAATTGTCGCGACCGTCTGCGGGTCCGACACGCGCTCCGATGAAAACTCAAGCAGGCCTGCGTCGAGCACAGCTTTGGGAACCTCGACCCGCCCCGTCGCGCGGAGCTGGATCATCCACGACTGCAGCAGCTGGCCGGCTTCCACGTGCGACTCGGCCACGGTTTCCCGTGTAAGATGCCACAGCAACCGCTCGAAGTTCGACGACACGAGGATGTCCATCGCCGGCGACAGAGTCTCGCGGACGGCCTCGCTGGCGCTAGCACCGGCCGGCGGAGCAGGCTTCTCGTACACACCTGATCGCCAGAAACGGTCCAGGATGTCGTTCTCGTTGGTCGCGACGACCAGTTTGGCGATGGGCAGACCCATGCGCTTTGCGTAGAAACCCGCCAGAACGTCGCCAAAGTTGCCCGTAGGAACCACGTACGTCGGGTTCGGTTTGGCGGTTTTGGTGGCTTTCGCGAGCGCAAAGTACGAGTGAAAGTAGTATGTAATCTGCGCCAGGATTCGCGCCCAGTTAATCGAATTGACCGCGCCGAGGTGGTGTGTCGCATTGAACTTTTGGTCGTCAAACAGCGCCTTCACGATATCCTGGCAGTCGTCGAACGAGCCCTTGACTGCAAAGTTGTGCACGTTCGCGTCCGCGACCGTCGTCATCTGCTGTTCCTGGACCGGCGAAACTTTGCCGAGCGGGTGCAGAATGAAGATCGAGAGGTCGGCCTTGCCACGCAGTCCGTGGATCGCGGCCGAGCCCGTGTCGCCCGACGTCGCGCCCACGACAGTCAGTCGTGCCCGGTCGGTGCCCGTCTTGCCCTTGTTTTGCCGCGTGAGAAAGAACTCAAACAGGTTTCCAACGAGCTGCAACGCGACGTCCTTGAACGCGTACGTGGGGCCGTGGAACAGCTCGAGCAGGAACAGCTCCTTGTCCGCGTCCAGCGGTACCAGTGGCGTAACCGCGTCCGCGCGGAATCCGGCGTAGCTGCGCGTCACGAGATCCACGAGTTCGTCGCGCGAGACCTCGCTGGGTGAGATGTAGAGCGAGAGCACCTCGACCGCGAGCTCCTCGAACGACAGCGCGGCCCACGACTCGAGAAAGTCGGCGGGCAGCGTCGGGATCGCGGTCGGCACGTATAGACCGCCGCCGGGCGCGAGGCCGCGCATGACCGCGTCCTCGAAGGACACGTACGGCGGCGAGGACTCGCGCGTGGACAGGTATTGCGTCGACATGGCGGTGGTTGTGGAAGAATTGCTCAGAGAAGACGAATATTTGAGAAAACAGAAATATCGCGATTTTCAATGTCACGTGTTGTACATCACGTGACCGTAATAACCCTAACAGTAACCCTAATTCATCCGCTGCTATATTTTTCCCAGAGAATTTTCTCTTCCACTCGCTTGCTTGACGATGCACCATACGATGGTGATGATACGGTGAAGCACAGCTGACCGAAGAACGTGGTCGATATTCTGTTATTAAGGTACGTCAATCTCCAGCGAGCGCGCGATGATTATTCGTGTACCATCTTTCCATCTCCGATTCTCGTGAGGACAACATACGATCTAGTTTCAGCCTTGTATGAGCGCACATCTCGCTGTGTATTTCTATGTCTACAAACTGGGCAGTACTAACAGTCTGCTATAGGTATGCCGAATTCTGTTGTAGCCCTTTGTGGCAGGCGAGGAGATGAAGAGACATAGTCGAACGACGTGCGGGCATAAGATCCATGTTGAGAACTCTTCCGGTGTACAAACTATTTTGGAAGCGACTGATCCTCGGCCATTTTTACTTGCGTGTAACTGGCAGAACTGACTTATTGTTCACTAGTTTTTATATTCCTTTGATTTATTATTCTGTTTGGCAAAAGGTAAGTGATGCAGTTCCTGCGCGCAGCGGTCTCGATGATTACACCATATTATTCACACTGTGTGACATCCCATGATCTTACAAAATATTACTGATTTAATGAAACTGAGAGAACCGCTGCAGCGCTGTTTTGCTTGTTGCTTTCTTGAGTGATGCTAACTTAACGGCTTACAGTGTTTTGCTTTGTGACTTTCACCTCGTGCGGTGCATTCCATGCCATGTTGTCACATGCCAACGGGCGACTGGAAAGTATGTAGCACGCGAACCGCACGCGAAGGTTATGCCACGGTAGGTTTCGATAAGGTGTTTTTCATACTGATTCTGGTAAAAGATGGACAAAGATAGAGGATTAAAAATTACAATTTATACAAATACAATACAGAACGGCGCTGCGCGCAAACTACTCCCGTGTATGATAACCAGCGATCAAAACATTAGAACATTAAGCAGCGGCGGGCTACTAAGCCTGCCGCGTGAGTAAAAACATGCGAGCAGTGTAGAAGTATGTAGGGTGAAGAAGAAGAACCACGACAAAGAAAACAAAACAAAGCAGACCGACGGAGGAAAGCCTACTTGGCCTCCTCGGTCGTCTCAGCGGTCTCGGAGACCTCAGCGACGGGCTCAGTGGCCTCGACAGCGACGACGGGCTCAGCGGCAGCCTCAACGGGCTCCTCGGTGGCCTCGACGACCTCGGCGGCGGGCTCTTCGGCGACAGCGGCGGTCTCCTTCGGCGCCTCGGTGGCCTTCGTCGACTTGGACGAGCGGTGGAGCAGCTTCTTGAGACGGTCTCCGAGTCCCGACGGGATGAACGAGCGACGCTTGTGGGTCTTCTCGGCGACGGCGGGCGCGGCGGCAGGCTCGACCGGGGTCTCGACGGGGGCCTCGACGGTCTCGACGGCGGCCTCAACAGGCTCGACGGCCTCGACGGGCGCGACGGGGGTTTCGACGGGGACAGATGATTCGACGGCGGCCATTATGAACGGTGGATGTTGGATAGCAGGTGGGTGGGTGGGTGAGCGAAGGGGGTGAGCAGCAGGGAGAAGTGCAGGAGAAGGAGCAGTGTGGGTGGAGCGGAAGGTGGCGGAGCGAGGGCGAACAGCAGATATTTATACGCGTTGGCAAGCGGGCCGCGGCGGGTCGCGTGTTAGGTTTTGCTTTTAGGGGCAGCGCCGCGATGAGCTGCGCTAGCCGCTTTCGGCCGCATTGTTCCTGACGTCACGCTTTCGCCACCGTGTTTTTATTTCTATTTTTGTTATTTTAACGCCAACCCCAGCAACCCTAGGGTTTGTGAATGTTCCGAACTCTCTAAACCCTACGGATGTACAAACCCTGTGAACCCTGTAAACCCTATAGACAATACAACCCCGTAACCCCAACCTACAGTCCCCGCCGGTTCAACCTCGCCAGCTCCAGGGCCGCTCCCCTGCGGTTGCGCTGCCAGAACCCAATGATCAGCCCGGCCACCTGGCCCGGCGCGTCCTCGTGCACAAAATGTCCAGACCCAACCACAACCTCGAGCTGGAACTTGCCCTGCATCTGCGCGACCGTGAGCGCGCGGTCGAGCCGGTCCGCGCCGGCGAGAACGAGCATTCGGCCGCAGCGGGCGGCCAGGAATTTGTCTGATAGTCCATCGAACCAGCTCGTCCATAATGGCTCTGTCGCGGCCAGGTTTGTCCGCCAGAGAAAACTGCGCTTTCGGTAGTTGCCAGCACTTCCACTTCTCTCATCTCCCACAACCTCTTCCAGCAATGGCGGCACGGACACGCGCGCGCTCGCAATAGTTCTCACGGTCTGCGTCGTAACATGCCACCGCACTGCGTCCGCTATCGATCTAAACGAGCGCGGCCGCGACGCGAGACGCGCTCGCATGCCCGCGAAACCGGCCAGCGCCGTCCCCTCCACCACGTCCACCACCGCGAGTCCGCATAAGAACGGAACCGGACCATGATCTGTGGGCCATAACTCCTTTAACCGCACCGCAGCTTCCGCAGCCACTGCACCGCCCAACGAGTGGCCTACTAGCAGTATCTGAGCTTCGCTGCTATCTCCACTTAAACCCACGACATGTGCAATCGCGGCAACAAAGTCCTTCGCCAGTGTCTCGACCGTCAAGTCCGCGTCGTCTCCACTGTTTGTAGTCCCGCCATGCCCACGAGAGTCCAAGGCCGCTACTCCAACTCGAGGCAGCGCAGCGTGCACGGCAGCAGCAACCAGCGAGAAAGTCAGCGCAGACGACCCGGCGCCGTGGTGGAAAATGATCCAGCTGTTGTTGTTGATTTTATCCGTTTCTGGTGCTGAAGGTTGGCCCGGCAACGTATAGTATAGCTGGTACGACGAGTCCGGCGTGCTCAGCGCTGCGCGCGTGCTCGCCGCCCAGTACCGACTCCAGCTCTCCGCGTCGTACTCGTCCGCGCCTCTGCGTATCCGCGGCAGCTCCGCGCCCCTGCTTCTTCGACAATTAGCACCGGTAAGCTATTTCCAGCATCATAAACTACCAAACTCACCCGTCGTCGATCGTAGACCCCTTGTGCTCGGGCAGAAACCCTGGTGCGACGGCCGGTTCCGGCCACCCCTGCGTCTCCTCGCCCGCCGACCCCAGATCGCCCTGTTTCTTCAGCATCTGCCGCTGCAGATCCGACATGCTGCTGTGGTATGTTATATGTACAGGTATATACAGATATGCAAAGTCACGGGGCGTGATCAATGTCTATTCTAACGGTCAAAGTATCTCAAATCGAGATCAAGATCACGAACGTGCAAATATCGAGATCGGATTTTAGGTTCGTAAAGATTAAAACTTTAAATTCTTGAATTTCTCGTGAAATTGCTCTCGAACGAACAGATATCTGCCTCGAGCGTATATGAAAACCGTGCCTATAGATGGTAAGCTAGCCTTTGCGTTTCTGGCGAGTGGCGACTGCCGGCTGCCGGCTGGTTTTCTTTTGGATGCAGGAAATTGTGAGAAGTGGGGGGTGGGGTGGTATTCCCTGGATTTTCATCTAGAATCCAGCGCTCGACGAGATGCTCTTTGGATGCCGCTGCACTGAATGCATTACTCTGGCATCCTGGCGCATGGGAGTACACATTCATGATTACAGTAATACAGTCTGCTGAAAGTACTTATTTGATAGCTAGTATTTAGTAGTAGCTTGTGTTATAGCAGACTGTTGTATGCTTTTAACGGACGACGGACGAATGCTTTTAACGAGTTCAGCGGGCTATACGTGGCTTTTTGGCCTCTCAGTTACTATCGCCATTTCAATTGTCACATTGTCACATATCCATAATTATAATTACATTGGCTAGCTACCAGGTCATATACACAAAATCGATCCCTATTTGCTCTTCTTGCTCTCCTCTCCCTCCGCCTTGAACGCAGACGAGTCTTCCTTCCACGCAAAAATAACGTATCCAACGACAACGACGTTCGCCACCAATGCAGCCACCAGGCCTGCCCACTGTCGGTTAAAATCTGTAATTGTTAGTAAATGTGCCCTGAAGCTATTCTGCAAAGCGGTACTCACCAAACAAGTTGATTGAGAGGTAGAACGACAACAGCGGTGCGGTCACCATCGCAGCCGTGAACATCACCAGTGCCGAAATCACATTACTGTACAGTCAGTACACCGCAAATATACTTTGCAAACTCCTCGTGGAAACTCACCTCGGCACGGCGGGCATATTAGGCGCAATTGTGGTGGACTTGGATGACGACATTGTGTGTAAATATCGGGGTCTGTTTATCGGATCTGAACGAGCTGCGCAATTAGCCCTGCTCAGTCTGCCCGCTTAGCCGTACAACTTACACTAAGACTGTAGCAACAAGTGAATTGTCAAACGAGTTCTGGAGACTGAAAAGTGGAATATGTCGGAATTGCAATGAAATATATTTCGAGATGGAAGCCCAAGGAGTTCAATTCGACTCTAGATTGATAGCGCTCTGTCCGTGCGGCCTGTTATCGCCGGCGCGTGCTCGCATCACTCACGCTGCGCTTCGAAACGCTCTAAAGACCACCAATTGACCCCAATTGGCTCTTCTACGGTATATATTTTGTGAATATTGGGGGATCTTTGCTCTTCAATCTTCAGACGTGAAATGTTACAAAATCTGATTTGTGGACCTGCGGACATTGGCCTGATCGTGCCTGTTCTTGGATCTTGATGCGGGACTATTGTTGAATTAATAAGCCGGGCTCCACCTAAATCCCCCACTCGATCCAGTTCACACTTGCTTCTCTCCGCAACTCATCGCAATGCTCTCCCTCCTACGAACACGCCTTCTCAGCTCAACTATTCTTCGCAGAACTATGTCTACTGTCCCTACCACAATGAAAGCCTGGGTCGTGCCCACAAAGGGCGGTCGCGACGTTCTCTCGTACTCGGATGTTCCTGTACCATCAGTCAAACCGACCCAGATCCTCGTCAAGAACGAATACGGCGGACTCAGTATGTTTCCATCTCTCTTGGCTGACCTCATTTGACGACAAACTAAACCCCAGACTTCATTGATTCTTACTTCCGATCCGGACTTTATCCCTGCGAGGTGCCGTACATCACTGGTAATGAAGCAGCTGGTACCGTCGTCGCGACCGGTTCCTCAGTAACTTCATACACTGAGGGCGACCGCGTCGCTTATATGGGCGCTGGCTCGTTTGCCGAGTATGTTGCGGTTGAAGTTGGTGCTTCTCTTACTCAAATCCCGGAAGCTATCTCGACCGAGACTGCTGCCGCGAGTTTACTGCAAGGATTGACCGCGCTAACGCTCATTTCCGAGGCATACGATGTTCAGAAGGGAGATTTCATTCTTGTCCAGGCCGCTGCTGGTGGGTTGGGGTTGCTACTTTGTCAATTGATTTCAAGCCGCGGAGCCCATGTCATTGGAACCGCGTCAACCGAGGAGAAAGTCGCTCTGGCCAAGGCAGCTGGAGCAGAGTACGTCATCAACTACGCTGCCGAGCCCGACTACGTTCCTAAAATTCTGGAAATAACAGGAGGGAAAGGTGTTGATGCTGTCTTTGACGGCGTTGGAAAGTCTACGTTCGACTCGTCTATGGAAGCAGTTAAACGCAAAGGGTCCGTTATCTCATTCGGAAACGCAAGCGGCGCGGTCCCGCCGCTTCCTCTGACCAGATTATCTGTGAAGAATGTGAAGATTGTGAGGCCTAGGTTGTACGGCTACGTTGCTACTGCGGAAGAGTGGAGCTATTACACGACTGAACTATGGAGGGCGGTGGAGAGTGGAAGTCTGAATATTGCGGTGTACAAGACTTACAAGTTTGCCGATTATGTTTCTGCTGCTGAGGCCCTTGAGGAACGGAAGTCGACCGGAAAGGTTGTTGTTAAATTCTGAGTCATAGAGGGAAATATGTAGACGGATCTGTGTCAGCCATGACGAACAATTCCCTTCCACGTTCACCGTCGGCCGGCCGGTATTTCTAAGGCTTTCAGGGACGTATATCAGCGGCAAGCTATAAACAACTCATTAGACGCTAAGCACTCTGAAATGTTACTGCTCGAACTCGCTGAGATCCCATACTTGACGCGAGGAGTTTTTTGTAAGACGTGGGGCAGTGACCGCCTCTCAAGGTTAGGCAGAACTATGGTCTTTAAAGACGTATCCGCTTCGAGACACTCTAAATACCCCCAATTGACTCCAATTGGCTCGTCTAGACTTCTACGGCCTACGGGCAACGGTAGTCGGTATGTATTTGATTTTGGTAAACATTTGCGGGCTCTTTGTTCTTTGGACGTGAAATGTTAAACTTACAAAATTGGTTCGTATCCTGCAAACTCGAGATTAGTGCTGAATAAGCCGGCTCCACGTAAATTCCCCACTCGATCCAGTTCACACTTTAATTCTCTCCGTAATTCATAGCGTACTCTCCTTTCTACGAAGTACGAGCACGACTTCTCATCTCCACTATAATTCCTCGCAGAACCATGTCTACTGTCCCTACCACAATGAAAGCCTGGGTCGTGCCCGCAAAGGGCGGTCGCGACGTTCTTTCCTACTCGGATGTTCCTGTACCATCAATCAAGCCAACACAGATCCTCGTCAAGAACGAGTACGGCGGACTCAGTATGTTTTCATCTCTCTCAGTCGATCTCTTCAAACGAAGTACTAAACCCCAGATTTTATTGATTCTTACTTCCGATCCGGACTTTATCCCTGCGAGGTACCCTACGTCACTGGCCGCGAAGCAGCTGGTACCGTCGTCGCGATCGGTTCGTCTGTAACGTCCTACGCAGAGGGTGACCGCGTCGCTTACATGAGTGTTGGCTCGTTTGCCGAGTATGTTGCGGTTGAAGTTGGTGCTTCTCTTACACATATCCCGGAAGCGATCTCGACCGAAACTGCTGCCGCGAGTTTACTGCAAGGATTGACCGCGCTAACGCTCATTTCCGAGGCATACGATGTCCAGAAGGGAGATTTCATTCTTGTCCAGGCCGCTGCTGGTGGTATGGGATTGCTGCTTTGTCAATTGATTTCAAGCCGCGGTGCACATGTGATTGGAACCGTGTCGACCGAGGAGAAAGCCGCGTTGGCCAAAGCAGCCGGAGCAGAGTACATCCTCAACTACGCCGCGGAACCCGACTACGTTCCTAAAGTTCTGGAAATAACCGGAGGAAAAGGCGTTGATGCTGTCTTTGACGGTGTTGGAAAGTCTACATTCGACTCGTCCATGGAAGCTGTTAAACGCAAAGGCTCTGTTATCTCATTTGGAAACGCAAGCGGTGCGGTCCCGCCGGTTGCTCTGACCAGATTATCTGCGAAGAATGTGAAGATTGCAAGACCTACGCTATTTAACGACGTTGCTACACCGGAAGAGTGGAGCTATTACACGACTGAACTATGGAAGGTGGTGGAGAGTGGAAGTTTGAATATTGCGGTGTACAAGACTTACGAGTTTGCCGATTATGTTTCCGCTGCCGAGGCTCTTGAGGAACGGAAGTCGACCGGAAAAGTTGTTGTTGAATTCTGAGTCAGAGAGGGAAATATGTAGACGGATTTGTGTCAAAAATGACGAACATTGATTACAGGTCACTGTGCTCTCTACCCTTTATGTATCTTCCACGTTCACCGACTTGCACTACAGGACCGGTATTCTCAATGCTTTCAGGTTCATATATCAGCGGCAAGCAATATGAGAGCCTATTAGACCCTAGCTACCCCGAAAATGCTACTTCTTGAGCTCGCTGTGGTCTCCTTCCTGACGCGAGGAGTTATTTCATAGCACGGGGGGGCAATAACCGCCTTGAAAAGTTAGGCAGAACTAGGGCCACAAAAGCTCAAATAAGCGATAGGTCTGCTATAAAGTATCTGCTATTAAAGAGCTGCAAGCTTGCCAATATATCTGGTGATTCAGAACAGATGTGCATTGCAGCTTCTCGCCTATACAAACTGATACATCCTCAGAAAGTGAAGCCCGATTTTTCACAACACTACAGCTAGTTATGTTAATTATTTAAAATGTATTAATGTAATATGTAACGTCAAGATTCAAGAACATATAGATTATAGAGAATTTCAGAACTATACTCAGCTGGCAAGCTGCAGACTATCATGCCCAGGGAGACGATATCATGTTTTACTTTACGTCGTGACGATAAGAAGCAGCTAGGAGCAAATCCCACTAGATATCTGACGTTATTTTGCAGTGTGCTGTAAGTACAAGCTTTATTATGTTGCGAAAACATACCATGATGCTAGACGCTAGTGTGCAATTTACGTTTGTGCAATCATAGAACGGGTAGTTACAAGTAACCGCGTATCATGGCCAGAAATAGCTATTGTTGATACTTTACCGCATTTGAGAGCTTTGAACCTTAATCGATGAGCCTCACATGGCGATAAGCAGCTACAATTTCCGTAAACTTGAGACGCAAACCAGCATTGCGCAGGCTTTGCTACCATACTCTGTATAGTATAGTCTGAAGGTCAGAAGGTACTTACTGCCCTCAGTTATCAGTATCTCAGAAGATCTGGATTGTCGGATGGTTCGCTCAAGCGAGTTTGATAACGTGGCACCGCCCAGCTTCTTATCGGTGGAATACGCTCTCGACAACAGGTGAGTCCAGTTCAGTTCTATATATATTGTACGAATGCCAGCAATGCAGGTTTTATACCTTGAGTTTAGGCTTGCGTTAGCTTACAGCTAATGGTGAACTGTTTAGTCTGCCGTTGATTGAACTAAAGCGAGAGACTTTGCTGTTGATTCATCAATTGAGAATCTCGGGATGGGGTCGCGTGCTGCTGGCTGCGTCTTCGTCTCTCAAAGTGGCCCGGATATCGGGCGCACTCACAAATACGGTATGATACTGGCAATTTCTTTCTCTTAGTCAACCAGCTCTAAGACTTATCAATCTATAGATATACCGCGTCAGTCCGCCTCCTGCCGCGGTCGACCTTGCTGTCAATACTCCTGATCTTCTACTCCGAATCTATGGCGCGAACACGGCTCAATTAGTCGACAGATCTGCCGAGCTGGCTGTTTTGCGTCGACTTTCGACGGAAGGGATCGGACCCCAGTTGTTAGGCTTATTCAACAATGGACGATTTGAGCAATACTGGGAATCTACGCCGATTACGAAGGAGGACATTCGCGCTCCCGAAGTCAACAGAGTCATCGCCCGGCGCATGCGAGAAATTCACGACCGTATTGATCTTACAGCTGGAGAGCGTCAAGGCGGACCAGATAATTGGGCAAATGTGAAAAAATGGAGAACGGACGTTAAGTCAGTTTTGGATCGTTTGGATAGTGAATGTGTACAAGAGCACTTGACGGGAAAAGATGGAGTACGCCCACCTTGGACTACGAAGAAAATTCTGCGAACGGATTATGATACGTTTATGGAAGGAGTTGAGAGGTACATGAAATGGCTAGAGGCTGAGCTCGGTGGGCCCGATGCCGTAATGAACGGACTTGTGTTTGCACATAATGACGTAAGTTGGCTTTGAGTAATCTTAGCACGCGCTTCAATAATTATGCTAATAATTTCCAAAGCTTCAATGTGGAAATCTGCTGCGAATACAATCGTCGGCAGGATCGAGTTCAGAAATCGAGCCGACACTGGCGGTCATTGACTTCGAATACGCGGGTCCAAACTGGAGAGGCTCTGACATTGCCAACCATTTTGTAAGTCCGCCCTTGACTTGAGATAGACATGGTTCTAACACATCCAAGTGTGAATGGATGGTAGATTATCACGATCCTAAGCGACCGTATGATATTCACAGTGAAAGATATCCGACGGATGAGGAATGTGTACAGTTCTTGGAGAGCTACGCAATGCATGGCACGAATCCTGAGTCTGACTTGAAACAAGTCGTCGCACGTCTGCTTGACGAGGTCGTGAAATGGCGAGCGGCGACAAATCTGAATTGGTGTCTATGGGCAATTATATCTGCGCCTACAGAAACTGATTATTCAAGATCAGATCAAGAAGAGAGCGCTGTCGTGAGCGATATGTTTGACTATCTTGACCACGCGTCGCAAAAAGCGTCTTTGTTTTGGGGAGATTTAGAAGTTCTTGGCGTACCGATTCCCGAGAACGTTGATATGTCGAAAGCAATGTATATTGGGAGGTCGTGGCCGTGGAGAGAGCGGTAGTTTAGGTATAGATATGGACTCAAACTTGAATAGAAATCAATGAACTGCATTTCCACGCTCTAACTTGACACAACTCAGCACCGGTGCCCAAAATCCATCTGCGCATACTATCACACTACTCAGCACTCCTAAAAATTCTCGGAAATAAGTTGCAGAGTAGAGCCAGGATCCCGTTTTAAGCAATCGACAACGCGAGTATGCTCCTAGGAATGTGTATCAGGCTGTCCACTTTCCGGATAAGCGGGCATTATAAGCGAGCAGCATATCCAATCATTCAATCTAGAGAGAGCCCATAAAGAACAGGCTCCGCCCTTCGCATCGCACGATCAATCACAGACATTGGTCAAGGTATTAAAACGCCGCTGCGCATAGAGCTTATGAAGGAGACTAATTCAATCATGCAATAGTCGTAGTCGTTACTATTTACTCGTTACTCGTTAGGTTGGTACTTTACAAGTAAATCGGTAACCATATATATATAAATAAAGCTGTGACTGTATATCCATAGGACCATCTGCAGTTATAAATTGATAAGTTGTGCTTGGAAAGTCAGGTCAAATCGATCGCATTAAAATTGGAAATTTATCCCGTACCCTGTAGGCGGATCATCTCGATTTCGTCTCGAACTCTACGCGCGACGTGAAGCATTCAAACTACAATGATCCTACGATCATAATGAGCGCAATTGATTTTAGTACGGCGGTTGCATATGAAGACAAAGTTGCTGGTCATGACGGTGTACTTCAGGACGAATCTGGTGAGCTTGTGATCAAGCCAGCGCTATCGACCGAGATTGCATTCTACGAATCATTACCAGCACATCCGAGGATATCAGCACTTGTGCCGCAGTTTTATGGGACTTTAGAGTTGAATAATGATAATGGAGACGCTGAAGGTACGGGACAGAGCGCCATTGTGTTGGAGAACGTGGCGGCGGGGTTTGTGAAGCCTTCTATTGTGGATATCAAGCTCGGGCGACGACTTTGGGATGATGCAGCGCCGGTCGAGAAAAGAAGAAGGCTTGACGCGGTTGCTGAGACGACAACGAGTGGATCGCTTTGCTTACGAGTTGCTGGTATGAGGGTGTGGAAAGGAGACGAGGTCGTCGTGCACGGAAAGGAATTTGGGCGCCAACTCACTGCGGAGACTGTCGTGAATGCTTTCGGAACGTTTGTGCCGTCGCAGCTGGGGAAAGAGCGGAGATTGGAGATTATACAGAGAATAGTGGGCGATATTGGAAAGATTGCATTAGCGATAGAGGAGGAGGAGAGTCGGATATACTCTGCGAGTATTCTAATCGTTTACGAATCTGATTTGCATGCGTTTGACGCCAGGCTAATCGCGGAGACTACAAACCCAAGCAAAGCTGGCACATTTGAAGATGATGAAGATGATATCGACGAGGAGTTTAGCGAGATGGTTACCGAGACTGTCGAAATTGACGGGCACATAGTTGAGCAGATATCTTTTGCCACTGGTACTGAGCATGTTGACTTTGACGAAGAGGACGAGGAAGAAGAGGAAGAGACTCCTATATGCCGGGTGAAGTTGATTGATTTTGCGCATGCTACATGGGTTCCGGGACAAGGAAAGGATGACAATATGCTTGAAGGTGTTTACAACGCCAAGCGACTATTTGAAGAACTGTTGGCGGCGCTATGAAGTGGCCTACTTCGGTTTAATAATGTACAATAGATTATGGATATATACATGCGACCGATTATGTTGGCGACTCTTGTGGATGCAAGATGTACAGAGAGGGGGGGAAATGAGCAGTAAAATTGCTCGTAGCAGAGTTGAGTGCGAGTACATGAGCCCGCTCAACTAGCACAGCGTCAGTAGAAAAACACCCTCATACTGGGAACAGTCACGTACATATATGATCACTCTTCTTATTTCGGTCAGATTAGGCAACTACCCCAGGTGTCTGGCCGGCCAAATCGGTTTAAGATCAGAGTAACGGATTATACTCCTTCGTTGCTATTCTGCCGGGGACGCGTGCAAGTGCGTACTTGGCAATCAAGACGTGAAATGGATAAATTAGAGCAATATAAACCTTGCCCAAAAGTCCATGGCAGTGTACCACGGTTGATGAAACCATCTCCTTCGCTCCATTGCCGTCTTGTACATCCCGAATTAACACTGATGTTCGGAAATCCAGATGACTATCGTCCTCTCCGAGCACAATCTCGTTTTCAGAGCGCGATTGCACTGGAAAGAATGCGATGGTGTCAATACCCTTCCCGCTCGCAGAGGCTTGTATCTCGGTTGATCGCCTCACTCCAAAAACCGACATGACGCTATCTCTGATCCGCATCAGCACTGTGAACCATAGCGGCAGATCGCCAAACAGAGCCTCTGCAAGAGTATCCGGCTTATATGGGATGGATTCCTGAGGCGGGAGTGTGACGGCGAACGAATCGGCGAAATATGACGACTTGTATGAAGGGAAGAGCATGCTCTCACACGGCATCGGGACTGAGCGGACTGAGCGAAACATCTTGGGCGCTGATTGCGGTGAAGTTATGGCTTATGAATAGAAGACTATACAGACTAGTGATTGGCAACACTTTGATATGTGAGAATGAGATATTACTGTGAAGTGGATAGTCACGAATCAAGAACGGGAAGTCGAGTGTCAGCAACGCTGTAAGCGGGAGATCCCGGGGAGACGTGTAACTTCGAGCGAGATCTTCATCGCTTGTCGCGTTCTAAACTATACCCCTGAAAATAGCCCCAATTGATCCGACGTAACACCAACATCGCAATCAAGACCATTGCCGACTCCACCTCGCACGAGCGTGCGAGCTCCTTTTATATATAACCTGAGATGGCCACTATTACGGCCCTTGTCACGGTTGCTTCATTGAGCTAAGGTCGTTCTCGGATCACTCTCATTGTCCACTGAACAAATGAGCGACGACGCCCCCGATCTCGCGCGTCTGGCACAGTCCGCGTTAGCTTCTTTTGTTGGAGATACGGCCGAACACGCTTCTTCGAATCCGATTCCCGGGATTGAACGTCTCGAGCTCGTGGAGGATGACACACTGAGCTTCGATGCGCCAACTCCAGCTCCTGTGGTCACAACACCTCCCATGGCCGCCGAGCAACCGACAAAGAAGAAAAAGAAGAAGAAGAAGAACAAGAGTACGCGAGCGTTAGAGCGCGGGACAGGGTTTGAGGATTTTTACTGTGACAATCCAGTTTCAGCTGCGGTGTGGGCCGCTGAGCGCGACTGCTACGATCCGGCGGTTTATTCGTTTCGCGAAAGAATGGAGGAATGTCTAGTTCGCTATCGCAAGAAGAGGTATTTTGACGGCGATAAGATCAGACTGTTTCAGGTGTTTTTGGCGTTCGTGAAAATCTCAAAGCCTGTTCAGGAGAATAAAGCCCGCGCGAACGAGGGCTCAGCCGACAAGCCAGCAGACGATTCAAATGAGGATCCAAAAGACGGGCTAGAAGACAAGAAGGACGCAGAGGACGAGGGGGCAGCGATGGTGGCAACTTTCGACGAAGTGGAGAACAGCGATGAATGGGTCCTGCGTTCGCAAAAGTTCTTTGCCCACCATCTCGTGCATCATCTTGGGCTTGGTGCGCCGAGGTATATACGTGATGCGACTTCAGTCGTGGACAATTTCATACGCTATGTATGTTGTTTACTGCATCGAATATTGATCATATTGAGCAAGTACTTACGTCTTTATAGGTAATCCACCACGAGGTCTGGCCGGAGTTTACGCCTGCGCTGCTGAAGATCCTCGAGTTTGCGAAGATGGCAAAGTATGAGCTGCCCGCACTTAACGAGTTCTCGAACTTTTCTCCGCCCGGACCGTTCAACATCGCTGCATCGATCGTGTTTGGGGGCGAGTATGGGTTTCTCAATCCTACACTTGAACTTAATGAGTCTGGTGCATGGCTGGACGAAGATGAACTCGTGGAAGATGAGGCGCAGATGGGCGATGAAGTCGTGCTGCAAGATGTGCAGCAGGGCGAGAGTGGTATACAGAGCTCTGCCGCGCAGCCTGAGGTGAACTTCGAGTTCAAACCATTCTTGGAGGAGGCAGATGTCGATGACCTGCCGTCTGAAGAGGAAGAAGAGCCGATCAAGATCGGGCAGAGGCCTGCTGAAACTACGGTCACACCTCCACCGGAGCAGGACGAGGAACAGAACGAACAAGAGCAGCTCATGCGACGGGCCATAAAAGAAGCACGTGAAGCGCAGACGAAAGAGTGGGAAGCAGGCGCGTCGCGAATTGTAGAGGTCCCGGAGGAGAAATGGGGATTCGACATCGAGCTGCAGGAAAGCCCGACCGAGGAAGCTGCAGAGGAACCATGGGTTGGGTTACCACCTGCCAAAGGAGAAGCTCCTCTGCCAACGTTTGAAGAGGCACGGCGAGTGGTTGCTGAAGTTCTCTGCGGAGGCTCAGATGAGCGCGGCCTGGATAGACTGGCGACGCTTAGTGTGCTCGAGTCGTGGTCGCTGCCTGTGGAAGTGCAGCGCATTGAGTACCCCAAGGAGACAGGCGAGGACGCGCTGGGCATGCTTGTTCTAAAGCCGTGGTGGCACGTCGATCCGGACGAGGACATGGACGCTGCCGCTCTGTGCGGGTTTGCGGAGTCCGACGAGTTCAGCGTCCGTCTCGAGCGCAGTCGGCTTGCATTGCTTCCCCCACGCGCGAAGCTGGACGCGAGATTCAGCCGGCTCTCGGACGGGTCTGTGGTGTTTGATCGCCTGCATGTGAGTGTCTCTCCTTTTACGAAAGCGGCCTTTGGCAGAGTCTGATTGCTAACTATTTTTCAGGGGACTTTTTGCTCGTTCTACGTCCCAGCGACCTCGACGGGCGAGTAGGAGACTAGGAGTAGCAGGTTCCTTACTTCCTTTGCTATTTTGCTAATCATAATTAATCTATCATTTTGCATTCTATGGTGTACAGTGCACGCGGTCGGATCTAGATCTAGATCCTCTGACCTTGATTTCGAGCAAAATTCGAGTCCCAGACTCACCAGTGACAGTCACCCAGAAGCGGGGCTGCCCCGGAGTGCGGAGTTCCCGAGCCTGTCGGTTCGTCGGAAGGCTGGCCAAGTTCTAGAGTAGCACAACTATCGCAACTGCTTTCAGCAAATTGCCGGCGCAAGACGCCGGAGCGCTCCGGAGTGCGGTGGCGGTGGGTCACATCCGTGATCCGCTGTGTGACTAGCGTGATCCACGGCCGGCGGGCGGGTCGCACCCGAAGGGGCAGGGCAGCTGCCCGATTAGGCAGGCGGCGGGGAATTGCCAGATGGGGCCCAGTCCTGGTACAAAACCGCCCCGGGCCCCGGAGCGCTCTTGTTTCCCTTTTTCCCCCTTCCCGCCAGATCAGCACATCTCACACCACACATTCACTTACTCATACACAAACTCCATTCGCATATATACAACAGACACATACAGACACACACAACAGCCATCCTCCGCAATGTACTTCGCCGCGCCCGGTCCCTGTCTCGACGCTAACATGTCCTTCCACGCCCAGCACGTGCACTACGGCGACTACAACATGTACAGCGACGTGTCGAACGGCGAGATGATGGGCGTGCAGCAGCACGCGCAGCACGCACAGTACGCTCCCGCGCCACAGAGCAACCGCAAGCGCGCGTTCGACGCGTTCGACGGCGGCGAGCAGCACGCGTCGCCCTTCGCGGCCAGCCAGGACGCGTCTTCCACATCCACATCGTCGCGACCGGCCGCCGCGCTCAAGAAGCGCAGCGCGAAGCCCATCGACACGCACATCCACGCGACCACGCTGCGGCGTCTGTTTGCGGCCGCGCAGGCGCCGCCGCCGCAGGGTGCACACCAGCTGATGGACGACCTTGCGTGCGAAGACTGCGACAACACTATCGCGCTCGACGAGTTCACGGCGGATCCGGACATGTACTCGTGCTTTGCGTGCAACCGCACCGTGTGCTGGCGCTGCTCGCTGCGGCCACAGGAGATGAGCGACGCGCTCGTGTGTCTGCAGTGCACCTACGCGCGTCAGCGCTAGGTTCAAACCGTGTGTGTTGCTTGGGTTTGTTTTTCAAAATTGCTGGGGTTTGGCTGGTCTGGTTCGGTCGGTGCGGGTCTATGTATTATATGTTATCTGACGTTGCTGTATTGCTAGTTTGTTTGTATGTTAATATGCTCTATAAAGATTTTTCTCATTTTTACCTCTGTTTTCGTTGCTTCGCGGGCTCTGTCGCGAGCCCAGCCGTCTCTGGACGACTGATCCACGTTTAATCGCGTAGTGCTTAGACTGTCTGAACAAACAACGCGATCCCGCAGCGAAAAACAAGAGAAAACACGTCGAAACACGTCGTTCATGCAGTCACGCTATTTTCTCGGGATGCTCATAGGACTTCCTGATCCGGATGGCGCGTAGCCTCCCACACAAACCCCTTTCTTCTTGCCCGGTTTGGAAGTCCTTTGCGCGACTGGACGTACTTCAGTAAATCAGCGGCAGTCATCATTTCGCAATATGCACTGCAATAAACCATTTATTATTTAATTCATCTATTGTAGCTGACAAATTCGATTCTAGGAATTTAGTCACCTCACCACTTGCCATTATCAGTAGACATAGTCAGTGCGGTGAGTGCCGTGGTGTATTGTACAAAGCAACGAATACTACAAAGAAACAAGATCCAACGCCAATATGTACACAATCATGCGCTAACAATCTGCTTGAGCGCCTTTTCCACGTCCTGTGAAGCCTCGGACAGCACTTCAATCGCATTACTTATGCACTTCACGCTAAACACCTGCTTGGCCGAGTCCTGAGTGTTGACCGCTCGCATTCCCACGACCCTGTTATCATGCCACACGACAAGCACGCCGCCGTCGCTGACCTCGGCTTCCTCGCCCGTAGCGTCTACAAACACGTTCTTACCGGCGATGACACCAAGCTGCACAAGCGGCGGTGTCCAGGTCTTGCACAGCCGGATAGAGTCTGCCCAGTCTGACGAGAACTGCGGGATCCCGGCTTCGTCTTTCTCGTCATCTGGGGTTACAGTAGCGAGCGGTAACCGCGTGTCAAGAAGGGCGAGGTAGACTGCCATTGAGAAAAGTGTGAGGGGATGCGATACGTGGTCGAGAATGATACCGTCGATGTAGAGCTTGTATCGGTATTTGTGTAGGATTTTTAGGAGATGAGACGGTAGAGCGTTGCGAATCGCAGACAATACCGTCGACGAGAGTAGATTCTGAAGCGGGCTATTTGATTGTAATCCAGCTCTGCAAATTCAGTCAGTATCCAGTACTCCATGTACTTCATCAAACACACACTCTCCGGGGCGTCCTTACATGTCGCAGTCCACCTCCACACTCGCCGGGGCGTTTTCAGACGCAGCCAGCTCCACCTCGACCTTGACTCCAACAATACACTCTCCTCCGTCACACAGCCGAATCCGCGCCGATCCGTTCGTGGCTGGCAGAATACCGACTGAAGCGTCCATTGGCCGGAACCGAAATTGATCTCGTCCGTCTGGACGACATGGTGGCCGCAGCGAGAGCGACGCGCTCAGGTAGGAGGCTTCTGTCACAGATAGAGGCATTGTGGGCCTTGAGACTGTGAACTATGGCCTGTGAACCTGTGTATAGTTGGCGTCCTGAGATATCTGACTGGCTGGGATCTGGTTGAATATTTCTCGATTCCAGGTTTTCATGGATTTGGGTTAGGGATCGAAATATTTCTAGAGCAAAAAAATTTAGGGGGCTTCGTCTTCTGCCCGAGTCTTCAGAGCTTTACAATTACATCTTTCGCAAACTAAAGCTTGAGTTTCCTGTGCTAGGAGCTTGTTAGGCTATTAAGTATTACTTATATCTGCGTTGTGAATTACAACTACTCCAGATGTTGGTGCAACGGGCTGGGATCAAGACTAGATGAGAAAGAACAGCAAGTTCCACGAAGACTATTATTCATAGGCCACATTAAGCTCAAATAACGAGCAATCAATGCACAAATGAGACTGAAATGACAGAGGAAATGACAATGTATTTCGGAGATACTAAAACAAAGTAAAAGTAGCCATCATAAACCAAATCCAAGCTTAAACGCAAAGCTGTTAGCATCGGTCGGACATTCGTTAACTCATACCACAGCAAGCAAAGCAAGAAAGTCAGAGTTGGATTGTTCATAATCTTCAAGACTCAAAGAGTTACAGATAATGTAGGTAATTGTGCTTGAGCACGGTTCATCATTTTTCACAATTGCCAGTGTAGCATGAGGAGGATCGAGGTTGCTTACCTTTTAACCAGCACAGTCGGCTGTCTCACACAATTGATGGTGGTATCTAGAAATTAGTAGCCAGAAAGCAGAACTGATCGTGACTCCCGAGAGTATTTTTGTTCTTAAAAGCGACAAATAATAGCAATTATAAAGACTGGTGAGTTCAGAGAAAGGAACGGAGAAAAAAATAGTTTGCGAGCTCAGCTTCGCTTAAAAACGGTCTGGGTCGCGATCACGTGCCGCTCGCAAACGCCGGACGCGCGTTGAAATGCTGCGCTGCATCCTCATTGTCCGCATCTCGATACCGCCATTCCCTTTTCTAAAGCCATATTCCAGCTGTGTTTCCTGAGGAACTGTGCACTGCTCACTCTGCCTAATTACGCGGATTGTCACTGAAGGTGCGTGTTTTCCCCGGTGGCTCGTTCCTGGATGCATTGAGTGCTTCGTGGCCTCACGCCAGCTAGGGGCTCGCGATCGGGCTCATATCTCGAATTCACCCATGTGCAGTTCGTGTTGCTGCGACTGGGAATTCAACCTAACAATACCATTTAGAACTCTCTCAAGTCGCCAATTGAAAATTTTACATCGCCAAAATGACGGTTATGGACGAGCTCAGAACGCGGAACTTTAGGTAACGCCTGCGATGATTTGGGATCTGGATCATATTAGATACTGATTAGCTCTTTTTTCTAGTTTATACGGACAATGGTGAGATCTGCGCACGCGTTGCGGTAGATTTGGCGTCTAACGATTGTTCTGTAGGATTGGTATACTATCGATCATCATCTGTCTCGCCGTTGGCATTGCGACCATCTTCACATTCAACGTCGGTCTGATTATCTTCTCGGCCGTCTGCATGTACGCATCTTCCAGCTCAGGCTATCGCTCACGACTCATTTGATTTGTGCTCTGGCTAACTAGCTGATTGACAGTGCGACCGGTCTGACACTGATCTTTGTTGAGGTCCCGTTCCTTCTTCGCATCTGCCCTATTTCCGGCAACTTTGAGGTGTTTGTGCGACGATTCAACAACAACCTGCCCCGTGCCGCTTTCTACCTCATGTGCGTACTCTGCAGACTTTCTGTTACTAATTTGTTACACGAAGCTAACTCTTTAACTAATCAGTGTGGCGTTGATTCAATGGTTCACCCTGTTCATCCGTGGTTCATCGCTGATCGTGGCCGCCGTGTTCCTCACCATGTCTTCGTTCTGTTACGCCATCGCCGCTGCGCGAAAGCAGGAGTTCACGTCGTCGACGACTCTTGGCGGACAAGGAATGGCACAGCAGATTATCTAAGCTATCAATAACTAGCTAGTGTGTCGTATGGACGTTCAGAGGAGGGTTGCCGAGGCTAGGAAATAAATCGATATCGTCGTTTGTATGTTGTTCGAGTAGGTGGTTTGATGTGTTTATAAGGGTTTATACGCTTTTGAGAACTGTATATGTTAGATCCAAAGGCACGCGGTAAAGGTTCCAGAAACAGAGACAGGTTGGTTTGTGAATTGTCAAATATAAATTTCAGATATAAGTCGTTTAGTCGCATGACGCAAGTAATCTCGCTCGCGATTTCTTGCGGGACGAGTGAGTTTAGGGTTTCATCCGCAAACCACCGCTGCACCGAAAAAGTCAACAAAGACGTCGCAAACTTGTAAACTCGCTTCAAACTCCACTCAAGTCGCGACTGGAACGTGTATTCGAGCTGCTTTTATATCAACGATCTTTTTCAGACCTTTGTGTTTTAGTGTATCTCGTGATGGCTGGTAAGTCTGGGCGGCTGTGCTGTGCGACTGCGCGATGGAAGTTTCTAACTGTGCCTGATCTAGCTCTTAACTTCGAGGCCCTTGCTGGTATGTGTTCGATGTTTGGATGGGTGTAAATGCAGTGCTATAATGCGCCGAGGCTATTCAAGGGGTTTATCTGTTACGAGACCTTGAATCATAACTATTAGCACGCGTGGGAAGTATCGAGAGTGTATCCAGACTAACTCCCTGGCTAGGCGAGTTCACCAAGTTCTACTACGATCAGTTTGACCGCGACCGGTCTCAGCTCGGGAACCTTTACGTATGCTGCGAGATTATTGTCAATTGGTTGCGAAGATTATAATTTCTAACCTTCAATGTAGCGTGAGCAGTCTATGCTCTCATTCGAGGGATCGCAGCTCCAGGGAGCCAAGAACATTATTGAGAAGCTGGTCGTACGTGTTCTTCTTTCATTTCAACGGCTAAAGAAGTACATACTAATTCAATACAGAGTCTGCCTTTCCAGAAGGTTGCTCACCGCATCTCGACTCTCGACGCGCAGCCGTCCGGACCGGATGGTACTGTCATTGTCATGGTCACCGGCGAGCTTCTGGTAAGCATTTCGCACTCGGCCGGGTTTTGATCTGAGTGTATACTAATTTCATGAATAGGTTGACGAGGAGCAGAACCCGCAGCGGTACTCCCAGGTTTTCCAGCTGCTTCCGGAGAACGGCAGCTACTTTGTCTACAACGACGTGTTCCGACTCAACTACTCTTAGGCGGATCGTGCAGTGGGGGTTAGATCGCTCTTGTCAGTAGATGTTGTAATAATGATTATTTTTCTTTTATTGCTACTACATCGCATTGACCACGGGTAGCCTGCAGCTTGTTTTACTGAAGTCTGGCTGGTTCCAAAGCGAAAGCAAAGATGCGCGAAAGGATACCGAGACTTCCCGGCCGTGTAATGAACCAACATAGCACCCCTGCATGTATGGGCTGTAGCTCTAGATGTGCACCGCAATGTAGATCACACTAGTGCCCGTATATGTGTATAATATGTGTAGAAGTAAACCGTGAAAGAGACTTGTGCGAAGGTTGGACATATATAGGATTGTGGATCGAAATCACGTGCGTTAATCTCGTATCCCGTAATGCGCGGCCCCTAGTCGCGATTTCAGTTTCCAGCGAGATCATCAGTTTGTATCAGTTTTCGGTCAATTGCAGGTCATATTGCATGTTTTTGAGTCAATTCACTGAATCAGTTTGCAGCTGCTGCTAGTGATTTGGATCTTATTGAACTACGAACCAGTTAATTCACATTCGAGGCAATTGCTTACTTCTGATCCCATATGGACCCCGCGCCGCCATCAGGCGAAAGCCACCCTGCGATCCCGCGTCGGCCGCCAGCTCGCACGACAACTCCGTCGATTCCGCGTCGTCCGCGTCCAAAAACGACGGACTCGAGCAGCAGCGAAGCGTCTGCTACACCGTCGACTGTATGTTCCTTTTCGCGATCTAGCCGTGGTGTGGGTTTGGTTGGTACGTCCTGAGCTGACCTTGTTAATGCGTAGACCGAGGATGCAGGTAGTGCCGCGAGCGCCGCGGTGCCGATTCCGGGACCGAGTAGATCTGGAAGCGAGACTGCGAATTATGGAAAGTCTGTGCCGGTTGATATCCCAATGCCCCATCGTGGTTCAATGAGCCCTGGAATTGACCTTCGGACGCCCCGGAACGACTTTGAGCGGGAGCAGCAATTGGCCGAGATCGAGATGGACGAGTCGCAGACGTTGGCGGAGACGTTTAAAGACGATCCGGTTGAGCAGCGCGAGGATCTGAATGTTGAGGTACCGGAGTTGATGAGAGGCGGGTATAGCGGAGAGGAGCATATTACGGGCATTCTGGAGCAACACCGACATGAACAGCTGACCAGCGAATCATTCAGTGAGAACGAACTGTCGGGTACAGAATTTTCCGAGCCTTCTAGTGCAGGGAGTAATGCCGTATTTACAGGTTTGTTTGAATGTTGTCGAAATTTAGGGGATAAATCTAATTCAGTACCAGACGTGGCCATGGCTCATCCGCAACCGCAGATTCCCAGGAGACCAGGCGGATCTACAATCTCCAGTGTCACGGTCGGCAGTCCGACACCCCGAATTCCCGAACGCCCGCGAAGTTCGAATCACAACTTAGTTCCGTCACATAGTCCTAGCATTCCAGCCCGTCCAACCTCGCGCCCGACGTCGCGACCCAAGACGACGCGCTCTGAATCAGCTCAATCTGAAACGGTATCTGAAGCTGTTACAACCCCCGAGCCAATTACTGCACCGGCGCCTGTCGCTAATCATCCTGCAATCCCTGAACGCCCGGCAAGTTCGTCTGCGCCTTTGCGACCAGCGAGTAGGCCTACGCGCAGTTATGTGGGGATGCATGTACATCTATCGCCAGACGCTGTCGCAATCGAGCCTACTTCGAATAGCGGAGAGACGAGTATTCATAAGGTGCCAACATTCCCGAACGAGCCTGAATCGGTTGTTAGCACGCAGTCTTCAGAGGAGTCTACTGAGAGTAATAGTCCGGTGCTGATGGGAGAGAAGCACGAGACTGATTTGGATCTAGCGGCGGCGGAGGCAAGTGACGAGCTTGATCGGCCGTTGAAGGTGAAGACTTCGATTCCGGATGATGTGTATGGTACTTTCGAGCCGCTTTCGACGCCGGTGGACGCAACTGCTGGAGAGAGTGTGAGTACCCGTGAAGTACCGACGGAGAAGCCTGAATTGCCGCGAACGGATAGTGTCGCGTCAGGTGGAGATGTTTTGGACAGTCTGATTGATAGTTACGGTACGCCGGAGGAGGAGGAAGCAGTCGATTTGGCGAATGAGGTCAAGGAAGAGCCTGTTGCCGATGAGAGTGAGTTGGCGACGAAAGAGAAAGATCCCGCTGAAGATACGCTACCCGAATCAGTTTTGTCGAAGCCCGAAGTGCGGCCATCTGAGCCGACGAAAGAGCTTGCCTCAGAACCAGAGGAAGAGTCAACGAAAGATGTTCAGAAGACGCTGCTGACAGAAGAGCCCGCGACAGAGAGTCACGCAACGACTACAACAGAGACTGCGCCCGCTTCGGAGACCACTTTGGAGACTACACCAGTAGCAAATACCGAAGAACCTACGACTACGGCGCCTGTACTAGCAGAAGCGAAACCAGAGGGTAGGTCCAGTCTGAACACCGACATTGTGAAATTGGTACTAACCGATACAGTGCAACCCACGTCTACTATCCCCGGGGTTCCTCGCCGGCCAGCAAGACCAATAGTCCCACGGCGACCACAGCACTTGGTATCCCCGACATCCGAGACCGGACCAGCTACATCAACAAGCAGCGGTCCATCAGGCGGGGTTGCATCGCCGTTTGCTATGGCAGCGAAGGGCAAGCCTGCGCCCCCAGCACGACCAAACAAGTTGACTGGCGTGCGAGCTGCGTTTGTGAAAGATCTCGAGTCGCGAATGGGTAAATCCGGGGGCCTACCGATGATGCTTGGACGGCCTGCACCTGCGCCCGCGCCTGCGATGACGGAGTCACGACCGGCTGAAGAGGTTCGGTCGACTGAGACGACGACGACGACGACGAAGGAGACTAAGCTTGATGATGTTCGGAAAAGTCGGGCGCGTGGTCCGCGGGGACGGAAGCTGCCTGCCGTGCAAGCGCTGCCGGATGGATTGGGATTTAGTGGGGTTGTTACGGTGTGGGAGACTGGGTATTTGGCTGAAGAGAAGAAGGTTGTTGAGGTTGATGACGTTGATGACGTTCAGGCTGGACTGCCTTTGAGCGAGACCGCTGATCAGTCAGTTGCTGAGAGCATCGCTGGTGTTACTCAATCGGAGACTACGAAGGTTGAGCCGGTCGAGGAGGCAGAGACCGCAGAGGCAGCGTCAGCGGCAGAGCCTGAGCCAGAGGTAGAGGCAGAGACCGCAGAGGAAGCGCAAGTTACGAAGGAAGTTGCCGAAGTTGCGCAGTCCGACTCCGACCGCCGTGACGCCGCTGACGCGGCCAATTCAGCCAACGACGAGTCCGGTTCTACGGATCAGGTTTTGGAGTTGCCTGCAGCCGCGGACGACGCGTCGGAGGCCGAGATCGCCGGCGTGGCTGAAGGTGAGTCTGGCGCGGCAAAGTCCGTTGCGTCCGAATACGCGGAAGCCGCGCCGGAGGAGCAGCAGGCTGCTGCTGCGGCGGCGGCGGCGGCGATCAAGGAAGAAGCTACGGTCGAGGAAGAAGCTACGAACAAGGACGAAGACGCGGTCAAGGAAGAAGAAGCCACGACGGACGAGGTCGTTTAGAGGAGCGTGAGTCCGAATAGAAGAACTGCATTGATTTCCACGGCCAGCAGTATAAAAAGTCATCGAAGTGGAGTAGTTGGCTGCAACAAAGCCTCCAAAACGCGATTTTTGCATTTTGCCGTAAACGCAAAACGCAAAATTCGTCCGGTCGTTCGTTACCCAGCAGCGCCAGACAAGACAGTGCAGCCGCACGCACGGGCCGGCGACCTGCAGGCGCGCCGATTGTGAGTTGGAGCTGGTTGTGACTCGTGATCGACGCGTCGACGCGTTTTTTTTTTCGGCGGCCCGCGCGCAGCGACGCGTGCCTGACGCGTCCGCGACGCGTCTCGAGAGCGGATCGCGAGAAATCAGAGACAATTGGTATACTAGCGACCCAGTTCTGCAGATATTGATGTGCGCTCTCAGCCGCGTCCGCGTAGCTGGGCAGAACCGGAACAGGACCTTGGAGCAGCTGGCCGGCGCGACGGGGATGGCTCCGATTGGCTGGCGGGATCGCGGGCGCGGTGCGGCGTGGGAGGGTTTTTTGCTCTTGCGGTTCGGAAGAGAAGAGAGCAATGGCACACGCGTCGGCGTCGAGGCGCGTTTCAAGAGGACAACAGAGAAGAATCAGCTGATGCAGCTCCACTTTGAGCTTACTGTAATTGCGAGTTGGCAATGGCATGTTATCGCGAGCAAGTGGATCCTGGATCCAGCAGATTCTGGGCGAACAGGCTGTTTGTTTAATTGGAGGCCGACTGCAGACCGGACGAGACCATTAAACCCTACGAGACCAGACGGGACGAGACGACGAGACGACGAGACGACGAGACGACGAGACGACGAGACGACGAGACGACGAGACGACGAGACGACGAGACGACGAGACGAGACGAGACCAGACTGGCCCGGCGAGGACCTGCCAGGCCGTGGTCACTTTCACTTCGCTTTCGCCTCGCGTAAAGTCGTCACGGCTTCGAGTTACGAGCAGAAAGATCGAGAGCGGGCAGCTTACGCCATCAGCCTGTACTCAGACTTCAAACTTCAAAGAACCGGGCCAATTAGTTGGGCCGCCCGCGGCCGCGGCGGCCGCCGCGGGTTTTTTAAGCTCGAGAACCGAGCAAGCGGGACCGGGAAAAAACTGCGGCGCGGCGACGAATAAAAGATCGAACCGCGGCGGGAATCGCGCTCGCGAATCGGGACCTAAAATAACTATAAAAAAAATGATAGCATATGGTAGATCTGGCGGCGGGCGCGGCTGATTGATAGTCGATACGGGCGACCAGACGAACGGACGGTCTCGAACAGGCTGGCTGGACGGCGAGTTGGAGCCCGGCAAACAGTTCGCGCGAACAGGCGACGATAACAATCGAACAGTCTCGAGCCGATTTGCAGCTGCAGGATGACTTTTTTCTTTTCTGCTTTACCCCGCTTGAAGGCGTCGAAAAGCCCAAAAGCCCGCGACGTCCGTGCTCGATAATTTCTTGACCAAATTCAAGATCTTGGGAAGTATAATTAGCTCAGTTAGCTCAGATCGCGGCGGGTTTATCATGTTCATGCAAAGACTTTATGAAGAGAGAAGATAAATGATTGTCATAATGCCGTTGATTCATTCATACATATTGCAGTTGCCAAATAGAAATCATACCCAGTGCGAAAATAGAAAATAAACAAACAGAAAAAACACAAAGCAGACCATGAAGGAAGCTCAACAAAACTTATTTTACCGTGCCCAGAACCCAGGTGAGAGATGAAGGAATGATATCCCGAGAAACAAACATAGCAAGCCGTAAGAACAAAACAGATACCAAGAGAATGTGATGCACCCAAATGCGAGTAAAACAAAAACAAAAAAGCCAGCAAAACGCAAAACAAGCCCAAACCCAGAACATAAAAGCAAAAAACATAAAGAATTTTGAAGGAGCGTAACCGTGAAACATCAATGAGGAACGTGAAAAATCATACACCAAGAGCCGGTCGATCTACGACGGCACAATGAGTCCCTCGACGTAGCCATTGCGGCCTCCGCGCTTCGTGTGAGTGCGGCGGTGGGCGCGCAGGTTATCGCTGCGAGAGAAGCGACGACGGCAAGAGTCGACGTCGCAGGTGAAGGGCCGCTCGTCGGTGTGAGTGCGGGCGTGACGGCGCAGATGCTCGAGACGCTTGAAGCGCTTGAGACATTGCTCGCACTTGTGGGGTTTGTCCATGGAGGACACGATGAGCGGGTAGGCGCGCTTCGAGTTCTGCAGCTCCGGGCTGGACTCGAGATCGAGGTCGAGGTCGTCCAGGTCGGGTGAGCCGCTACGGGAAGGTGAGGCGGAGGATCCCGGTGAAGACATGCAGGACGAGTGGGGGACTGAGGCCGAGGTCGGCAGCGGCAGGGGTGCCACGGTGGACGCGGTCGAGAGCGAGCGCAGCATTGGCGAGGGCGTGGCGGGCGGCGAAGGCGTGGCTGAGACGGACGCAGAGGCCGCGACCTGCTGCAGGCGGAACGAGGCAGCAGCAGCGGAGGGAAGGTAAGGCAGCGGCGAGGGCGAGTAGAAGGGCGAGTAGCACGGATCCGCGGCAGGAGTCATGAGCATGCTTGCGTCGCCGAAGAACTCGGACTTGATCGGCGAGGCCAGCAGCGAGGCCGGGGACGCCGGGCACGAGTCGTCGTCGAGCGGTTCCTGCTTGTAGTTGCCCAGGTAGTCGAGGCCGTGGGACAGGTAGAGCATGTCGGGCGTGATAGTGGCCGGGGGCATGTCCTCGGTCGGCGTGGTGGGCCCCGAAGAGGCGTAGGACGAGACGGAGGAGGCAGAGGTTCTGCGGAAAAGAACGGGAGGCGAGGACAGCACTTGTCGCATCGCGGGCGAGACCTCTTCGCGGATGGGCAGCGCGACGTTGAGGAAGCCGGCCGGGGCGGCGTCGTAGTCGGAGAAGTCGAGCATCTGATCTGTTAGTACTTTTTTCACTTTGGTCGGGCCAATGGTCAGGCCAAGAAGCAGTGATCCGGGCGACTCACGACGAAGATGTGGTGTAAGAGTGTAAGAGTGCAGTAGAGCGAGAGCAAAGAGAGATCAGATCAAGCGGGATCAGAGGCAGAGAGACCGGAAGCACAGAGGCGAAGAAGAGCAGAGCAGAGCAGCAGTTCAAGCACGCAGACACATATGCAGGAAAACACGCAAAGCAAAGCAAAGCAAGCAGGCAAGCAAGTAAAGCACAAGCAAAGCACGAAGCAGAGCGATGGGAGGAGGACGGTGAGGAGGCGGGAGGGAATGAAGGAAGGAAGGAGAGGACGGCAATGGGGACTGGAATGCTCGAGGCAGGGGCGGGCGTGCAGCATATCTTATAGCACCGCCTGCGCGGGGAGGCTCGCGACGGGAAACCTGACTGTGACTGTGGCATTTCGGTCTGATTCTGACTTTCGCGGTGCGTTGCAGGTCTTTTGCACATGGCGCAGAGCTTCTCGGACAGCCCGAGGCGGCCGGGTCCGCGGCGGCGCGACCCGGGCTGGCGGTGAGCAGCTGGCGCAGTGGCGGCGGTCGTGGCCGTGGTCGCAGTCGCAGACCTGCTGTTACGCAGGTGACGAGTCCGCTGCGGTCACCGGCGGACCCGGGCAGGCTGCTGCTGTTCGCGCGCAGTTCAGCTGTAGATGCCGTCCGGGACCGCAGCGAAAGCGCGTAAAAAGGCCGCCGTCCGCTCGACGACCGCCGTCCGCGCATTCTGCCCGGCCATTGAGCGCTGCGGACGCGCGGTGCGGGCGTGGTGGGTCGTCGTGGCCGGCGAGGCGGCCAGCCCGGCCTGCTCGAGGCGCGACCCGGGACCCGAGACCGGACGACAAGACCGGACGAAGCGCATTCCGGACGCGAGGGGCCGCCGCAGCGTCGGCGCCGGGAATGCAACTACTGAACTATAACTGAACTCTACCCTGCTCACGCTCAGCTCAGCTCACGATGTGAACATGTGAACCGCGCCCACCGCCGCTCACCGCCCGATCACGGCCCGTAACCCGGATAGTGTTCCCGGTTCCCAGCTCCCAGTCCCGTCCCAGTCCCAGTCCCAGACCCAGACTCTCACTCCCAGTCCAGTCCAGCTCCCAGTCCCGGACGCGAGGGGGACCGGTCACTCCAGACATCACAGTCAGTCGGCCACGCTGTTCTCGATCTCATGCAGCCAGGATCTACACTACGTCTACGTGCTGTCCACGTCTGCCGTCGACCGGCTGTTCTTGACTTCTGTTCGCTGTCCTGTCCGATGCTGTTCAAGATGCCGTGCCGTGCCTGTGCTGGTTCTGGATCTTGAAGCCTTTTAGCTTCTACGCCGCCAATTTCGCCGTCACGCGCGTACCTTCAGCAATTCTGCCGTTGTCACTTTCCACTCATCGTCTCATCGTCTCATCTCAATCTCTCCGCTCAATTAACTCAGATGTAGGTCTTCAAGAATCAATAGATTTATCGGCAATCGCTCTACTTTCAGCATTTTCTTTTTCCTTCCGCGATCTCAGCTCCTCGGACTCATCTGCTGCGTGGTCCGTGGTCCTGTCACTTTCATGGTCTGCCGCCCTCGACGAGTTATAGCTAGTAGTAGTGTATAAGGTGTTCACCGCGGCCCGCATGACGAGCGCCATTCTCATCTCGCGTCTGACTTCCCCGCTCGACTTTGCGAAAATGAAAATCGCACGCCACCAATTGCGTCAACAGAGCAACAACTCAACAGTCGAAGCTGATGCCGCTCAAAGAGTGGAGCCGGCCGGTTCGCACGTGCCCATACGCGTTTGATACGCGTAACGCGACCCTGTTCCTCATTCTTGTTCTCTCTCGTTCTAAACCACGTTCGTGGCTGTTGGTTCTCACTGGCATGGCGTTTAGAAGTGGAGAGGGTCCCACATTTTTGTTGCCATGAGTGCAATTATCGCCCCGTCTCTGCAATTTTTGCCTGGTCTGACTAGCCGTGGCATGACGTGCCAAACGGACCCGCATTCCTTTCGTCCTCGCGTGGAACTGTAAATCTACGGCGCATTCGCATTAATGGGTTATACGCGTGCGGTGTCAGGCTGTCAGTGTGTGTGATTGCACGAAGTGTACAATACAACTATTGCCGCCGTGTAGAAGGTTGGCGCCGTGTAGAAGTCTATCGGTGCTCGGATCGACGACCATTAGACAGCCCGATCTTGGGAAGTCGCACTACCATTATACCATTACCTGTAATGCCCGCGACCCAGTGAACCAGCAGATCGGAATCCATTGCGATGGTAGCTCGATCTTGATTGATGTTCTCGGGTCGGCCGCCGCGATGCCCGAGATCTATCGCTAACAAGTATAGTTAGATTAGGGGGATCAGGGTTTAGAGCGCGCGCAGACTGTGCGGCTCGAGTTTGTCAATGATCTTGTTGATGTTGCTGTTTTGCCGTTTCTGGCCCCGGTGACCAAGACTCACAGCTACCAGAGTTTACCGTGACTCAGCTGTGACTAGTCAGGCACGGTTTCTTCCTGCTTAAAAACCGATCTGCTGCTTCCCGGCTCGGCAGCGTTGAGCTTGCGGTTGCTGATCGCACCAGGCAAGGCCAGTTCCGCCGCTGCCTGCCCTGGCGAAACTTATCGATCAACCGAGGACTATCAATGACGAGCCGACCGACTGCGAAATGTGAGTATCATTTATTCCCCCAGTATCATTTCGTCACGTTTTGCTCCTCTCTGCGGTCTCCAATTATCCCCTCTCCAGACCCGTCGCCATATCAGCGGAAACACCCGCTGCGCAGCTTTCTCGTATCCGTATACGTACCCTCTACATTTGTCACGGTTGTCACGGTGCCGCCAGAACCCACCCATCTTTTCGGTTATTCGGTAGCTCCGCTCGCCGACTGGTATGTGACTGCGCGATATTTAATATCCACTCCACTGATCCAGCCAAGCCGTCCCGGTTTGATGGTCACGGTTCGCGCCTTTTGGTCTTTTGACTGGCAAAGGGCGGCTCCGCAATGTCAGGCCCCTCTCCTCTGTTCGAGGGCCGATGCTGTGGAGACAAATAACTGGCGGCATGTGAGAATTGTTTGTTAGACTGCGATGCGAAACGGCCGTTGCTAAATTACTCCGCTTAGCCAGTAAGTTAACCAGTTAGCCAGCGTTATTACCTACGCGGACTGATCGACATCGCGTTTATAAGGTGATGGGATTAAAACGGCTTATTTCGCTTGTGAGCTTTTTATAGCGAGCCCTGAATTACAGACAGCCTACGCCGTACTATGGCTATATCTGGCGCACAATTATTTACATCAGGGAACTAGCTGCCATTAGTCCGCGATCCGACACTTCACAGGTTCGTAAATCATAATTGCCGTACTGTTCTCTTTTGCAACAAGATGGCTGTCTTGTCATAGTCCTGCTATATGCCAACTACAACCTGCGACCTCTAAGACCGCGCAAAACCTCGCAAACTGGCGCCACGCCCAGTAAAACGGTGACGCTCGGCCGATTAAGGTCCAACCTACCCCCCATTACTCAATTAACGTCAAACCTGCTTCACTTTAATTTGCTTACTTCGGACGGCATACTCCGTCGGTAAGGGTCCCTACGAACTGGCTCATGGCGAGTCCACTCCGCCGTCTTAAGGTCGCGTAAATTATGTAGAGATAGTTTCACCGACAGCTTGGTAGTTGGCTCCTGTTCTATTTCGAAGAACAAGAGACGTCCGTGCCGCAGAATGAGTTCTATAAATGACCCAAGACCGCAGAACTGATCAGTTCCGATTTCCGAACTTCCGATACGTACGTATTTGAGTACTTCTGAATTCTGCGTCATCGTGTGGGTCCTGGGTCCACCAGCCTCAGGACACAGGTACATATGACCGCGATTGGCTCAGGAATATCATTCCGGATTCAATTGACTGAGTATAGAGGTTAGGTCAGGTTGATCTATAGATGCAGCGTTTAGAGCAGCGTTACAGGTGAATCAGGGTATCGAATATGGAGAAGAGTTGCAGTGTGAATCAAGGGAAGTGCGATGGAGAGGTCCGACTGCTTGTAGCAGCCTGCAACTAGCGAATTATCAGTCGATCGATGCTAGCAATTCCACCCACAGTTATCGCCCCCAAGCGAGGTTCGCATATACTTGAGCTCGTGGCCATAGAATGATAAAACGATATTGCAGGGCTGTGGGCCAATCGTCGACACGTGCTCTGGGCCTGTGTGGTCTGCAAAAGACCACGAGCACAAAAATTATTAGTGGGTCCTATCATGTATGACATATGCAATGCAGCCGCGGCCCACTTCTCGAGGGCTTGGAGGGCAGGACTTGCCGCGTCGACGGCTTATCGTTGGATCCGTCGGCAGATGCATGACACCGACAATTGTGAATTGTGAATTGACAGAACTGTCAATCGAAATTCATTAATAAATTCATATGGCGTGCTTCCCGCCTCCTAGCGTAATTCTCTGCACTCGTGCGTTAACTGCGAAGATCCTCAGATCATTGTTGAGCTGGATAGAGAAGTTATATGCTCTCGGGAATCATGACCCAGACAACCAGATTGTTGTCCGTGCGCGTGGCAACTCCCGCAAAGTTAACCGTGTTCCGAGAATTCGAGATCCATGGCCCGTGAAGTGTAGAATTTCCGTTGTGATTTCGTCAAGTTTTTCATATCTGTGACGAAATCGTAATCACTGCTCCCGAGTGAGTCAAATCGGAGCCGGTCGTCATACAGATCGTATCTACAACCAGTCGCGTAAAATGCCCATTAGCGAACGCCATCCGAGGTTTGCACACGTGGGGCTCGTGTACGGCGTGTTTTTCTCGCATTCACAGCTGTTCAGGGTAGTAGTACACAGCGAGGGCGATAAATCTGCAATTTTCCCGATGTTTTAATTGCTGTGTGAACAGTGAGCGCGTTTAGTTGTACGTGGTGGAGTTGAGCGCACAAGTGAGCGCGTGCAGCGTCATCACTAATTTCTGTGATCGCAGGCTGGGTTTAGGTAGAACTGTAACTATATCTCGGCAGGGCTGGGTAAGTAACTGCAGCGAAGTCGGGACGAAACTGATCACTGATCGATCGCGATCTCACCGCGACACCGGCAGGTGCAGGTAATCACCGCCCGTATGAAACTATATGTCAACCAAGTGAACTATATCGATCTCCCGCTTTCGTCCGATCACGCTCTAATCTACGAATTACGATCTCATTTGCGTATCAATTAGGCCTAGATCCAGTGCACAGAGTATATATTCAATCATACATGCAGCCATGCAGCCATTTTCGTGCCGCAGGCCGGTCTGGTTGGTGCCTTGGTGGCGTTGTTTGAGCAGATCTGTCTCACGCATTATAGTCCTTAGATAATCGTCTCATCTAGAAGAGTCGGCTGGCGTCGTACAGCGATTCTACATACTCCACTTCGCGCTGCGGTGTAGGCACTTTGTTCGGGGGTACGCCGAACGCGGCCGAGGACGAGATCATATCAAATCTCGAATGATAAAGATCGATTGCAATCAGATAATGGTCTACAGCTTCTCTGCAGCTAATAGTGATTCGTGGAGGGCGATCACGCGAACAATACTCGGTAGTGAGATCTAATTAAAATTGTCTTGCGAATCACTCAGATCGAACGGCAGGACTAGTCCATCATCACGGTCAAATCCGGTCACAGAGCTGCACTCTATTATTTTGCCCACCAAATCCAAGGATTGATATCGCGCGACGATACGCTGTTTTTTATCTTTACGAGCTGCACTGTTGATGAATTCCCGGTTCATGGAACAATTAATTCTTATATATTAATACCGTTTGCTGCATTTTCGAGATAACTGCTATAATTCACAGTCTGACAGTGAAAATTTTTCGTGGTTCTTGCGCTCAGCGGGCTTGACAGCGCCATACATGGTGGGCGCGATGGACCGCTCAATTGTCGATCTTCACCAGTGCGCGCAAAAAATTCATATCACAAATTGCATCTGGAAAACCTTTAAAATATTAGCTATTAGCTCGACCAGAGCTCGTACTCAGGCTGTGCAGCCTGTGCTACTTTCGCTATAGTTTTACACTGTCACTTCAAAGTTGTTCGCTGTCCGGATAACCGCGACAGTACCGCGACCGCGACCCCGGGTTGTAGTTTGGAATGAGCGGACTTTTAGCCAACTTCTCATCACACTTAGGTCGATTATATGATGTACGATTTTGCACGTCTCAAGTTTTCTCTCCTCGCGAAGACCTTGGCGAGACTCGTTGAATACGTCGTGGTCTGATCCTGTTTGCTTCAGTTTATTATATTGAACCCGTCGCACCGGAGCGTTGTCCTTCAGTGTTAATATTCCAGGTCTTAAACATCGACTTTACAGGGTTGTTAGTGATTGATCATAAGCTAACTGGCGTGTTGATTTGGAATTTTGAGGGTTCAGCCGGCCAGAGATGCGAAAGATGAGGTAGGAAAAGTCAAGCTGAGGTTGTCAGCTTGTCCCTTACGTGGGTTTTCGCACATGGATCTGCCGAAGACCGATATATTTTGAATTCTTGAGACAGATCGGCCTAGACAGATTCATATAAGTCAGACAGTTGGGCTTAAGATTTTTATTTTATAGCGGCTGTAACTTGGAAGATTAATTTCCGTAGGCAATAATATATGTGTTAACTCCAATTAGATCGAGTCTACGTGCTGGATGCTCACGAGGGCTTCACCATGAGTCCATGAATAGTCTTAGTCTCTTGATATCGATATCTATTTTTGGCTTTGTCTGTCTTGTTCTTCACGATTCCAATTTACGGAGCTAAACTGGATAGAGTAATGTTCGCAGCGACTCAGAGCTCTGTCGATCATATATATGCGGTCTCGAACTGCACCGCACAAGGCTTCGGGCGTCCGTCCATCCAAATGCAGAAGCTATCGATGCTTTCGCGGCACTGCAGCCACTGCGCCTTCATTTGACATTTCGTGTAGTTGCTAATGACATCATGCATCGATGTGAGTAAAGTAATTTTTGCGAACATATGCGACCCATTGATCGATTTGGTCAAATACTGACAGACGACAGTGTCACAGTGGCGCTTATGCGACAATGGCTCGGCCCGTGTTTAGTTCTAGTTCCCGCGCAGATCAATGCAGTCGAGAAGAACAAGCTTGACTGCGTCCTTGAATGAAACCCAGTAGTGTTATTGCCTTTGCCAGTATCATAAGCTTACGAATAATTAGATAACATGACGCTGGATCTGATTTCGTCAATCGTCAGCCGTCGCCGTCGAGACAATCATCGAGGCTGCAAATGAATTAGAGCCATCCGCCGATCGCGTCTGTAATTTTATATCGCGCGCGTGAAATGATCGTGACTGGCGGTCGGTTGATCACAGAATCGATTTACTCGAAATTGCAGCGTAATTATCCCGATGGGGAAGTGAAATGAAACTTGAATTAAATTAAAAATCGCCTCGGACGAGACTCAGATGACAAGCAGTACTGCCGACTGCCGTACATATACTACTGCAATTCTGCAATATATATGCAGTTCAACAGACAGACAACAGTAAAAGTTAACGGCAGACTAGCTGCACAGCAATTTCAGGTCGTCAAGATCCAGTTATCGCGTGCTGAACTCAAGAGAAAACTCCCAATCTTGCGCGTACGCGTTACCCACGGATCTTCGGATCGGATTTCGAATATGCGCTTAACTTTCGCCTTTGGCCATTATATATCCTGATTCTGATTGAAATCCCTTTCGTATTCGTCATTTGCTTGACCAGAGGCAACTGGGATTCGGATTTAACCCTTTGGTGGTTGTAGAAACTACTTTTGAAGATAAAAATGAGTTTTGGGGCAAAATCTAGCTTAGGTTAAGATTAGTTATATTAAACCTTACTTTTAGTATTGTTAGTATATGGCATAACTCAGAAACCGCGTCGCGTATATTTAAAATCCGATCTCGGACTATCAGCCCTGATGATCTATGAGAAGACCTACATCAAAAACCTTTTTGCTCAGTAGCCCTTTTATATTTCTAATATAGTTACTTAGTTCGTGCATTCCTAGTTTTGGTAGCATGCTTCTGGCCGATCCTAGCGTCAGATTCGGATTCTGGGACTGGGACTGGGGAATCGAATGCATTACATGCGCGATCCTTCGCCAATTGTCAGATCGACCGCGACTCGACGTGCGATTCCCGTGCCTTATAGTGCTGCTCCAATAACGGCTGCAATTGCCTTCAAATGCCAAGTTTGAAAAGGGAAACTCAAAGGAATTAAACGGCCGCACAGCTGAAATGTCTCAATTTTAAAGAACTTATAACTAGTAATCGATTACTTTTCGACCACTTATATTTTCAAGCAGCGCAACTTCAATTCACCCACGCGGCCACGCCTTTAGAGTCTCTAAGACTAGCGTGTAATCGAGATGCGAACGGAAACAAAAAGCCATTGAAGCCATTGGCGTCTATCAACTGCGATTTGGGAAGTTATTAACGCGGATCGGCTGAACAGTTTTGGTCTGATCCTTAGCTCAATTACACGGAGACGCACAAAGCGCAGCCAATCATTGCATGATCCAGTCTACATGAGTGTGATCGTGTGATTGTTTTCGTGCGGGATAAGGGTAATCAGGGTGTAGAGTGGCGGGGCGCGGTGGGTCTTTGTCTATGCCAGCAATTACCAGACAGGTGCCGACCATTATAGACAGCTTGGAAACTAATTCCGAGCCCGATCCCGATTCATTATTCCCACGATCCTCAACAACGGCCGCTGCAGTCCTGGGCCGCTTTCAATGATTACAGATTTGCTTTGCGAAAAGGACGGACGAGCAGATCAAGAAGCTAAGGATCTCGAGTTTTAATCAGATCGGTGCCTCGTGCCCGGCAAAGCAGGTTCCGTGGATCAGATCACAGGGTAACCGAGAATCTCGTGCCTGGATCACCGGGTCTGTGATCCACGTCGCGCCCCACGGCGCACCCGCAGCCCGGATTCCCGATTCCCAGTCCCAATTCCCGCTCCCAGCCCGCGCGTCAAACCCCAAAATAGCGAGTGAACTTTGGCGGCGATCAGACCGAGCTCGGGCCGCTGCTGCTAAAACGGTCGCGTATGTGCCCACTTCGGGAGTGGGTCTAGCTGCTTCGGGCGCGCTTTCGTCCGGTCTTTTGCTCGTCGAGGAGGACGAGGTTCGCGACGAGGAAGTTCGCGACGAGGAGGCTTTGCTTTATCGGCTTTCTGTGGTCGAGCTATACTGATACAGCCGCGTCCTACGGCAAGTGCAATTGCAGGATCACGGCCGGTAATGTAGCCCAGCCAGAGCCAGCCAAAGGTTTTGCCGGTGAGCGCACGGTGTCTGCGCTTAAAACTCCACAATATCGTACGGTTGTCCACGTTCTGCAAAAACCAATGAGAAAATAGCGGCGCGATAGAAATGCAAAGAAATCTCTTACCGTTTAATCATGAGATGGAGCTCGCTGGTATCAGTCCATATATCGACTGTATAGACTGGGTCGATGGTCCGACGAGCATCATAAGCATCATACCTTGGCCGTGTGGATCTTGCAGACAGCAGATTTTTTCTGTGACTCAACTCGGACATGCCGGTCACCGCAAAGGTCCGCCAGCCGTATCGCAATCACGATCACGGCTCTGAAGTTTTATTGTTCGAACAGCTTCCCTCTTCACCAATCACCATATCAATCTATTTAACGCTGACAGGCTCTAGAGCATAATTGCGTGTTGCAAGCGTTTAATCCCTAAAGCTTGGCGCGCCGTTTGATGATTGTATTATGTGTTTTGACGTCTCCGATCGGCTGGATTTGCCTGTCTGATCTGGTATCGGAGCACATCGCCGATTTGGTAGACCCGGTATTGGGGACCCTTGAGGCTCCGGGTGCCGCAGCGACCAAATCGCGATTGAGATTGCAATTGGCTAATTGCCAGATTGATTTACGTCAGATCAAGCAACATGATTGCGATCCGTCGCTCCGAGGAATCTCGATCCGACGAAGAGATTGCCGTGATCTAAGATCAACTGATAATTGAAAATAACTTCTACACCTTGTTGGCTCCACTCCGGGACGCACGTGCGTGGAAGAACACTTTGGTCTTTTAATGTTTTTCTTAAGAGTTTTAGCAGCTCGACCTCGAGAGGTCCAAGCTGTGTCTTGTCGCCGTCGGCTTCCCGGCTTTAGGTGCTCGAGAGCGAACGAGTCAATTCAATTATCAGTTTTAACTGCGAGTCGCAGCGCAAGGGCACAGGCGCCGCGTTTAAGATTAAAAGGCGGTGGTTATGCTGTATAGAAAACGTGAAACTGTGTGTGACCGACCTCCATATTAGCATCCATTACAAGCCACCGGATCAATGGTCTTTCTGTTGTCGACAGTAACTGCCGGATTGAACCCGTCTTCGCCTATAAAGACCGCTTCGTGACGACCAATTTCGCTTGATTTTGCCGTATAGGCGGCTGACTCTTTTTCTACGAAAAAGGCGCCTCGGAAGGTATTTTAAGAGCAGGCGTCCGTGCGTATGGAAGAAAAGATATCACCGTAAAGTCTTTGTGCCGCCGAAGCCGAGTTATCACGAAGTCTTTGCGCAATTTAGAAGCCGAAGTGTTCGCTCCAAAAACAAAGTCCGAAGAAGCAGCTACGCGTAGCTAGACCGAGACGCTGGTGAACTTGGACAGGACAGAATTGGGCAGAGATTGAATTATATGGCAAGGCAGTCAGAGTAAAATGCGCTTATTCGAGGATCCAGGCACCGCGAAGCCGATCAGGAAGGCTTCCAGAAGGCGTTGATAATCCCTCGCAAACGCTCCGTGCGTTCTGAAGCGTGTACCGGACTTCTGGCTCCGCTGCCCGGGTCGAAGCTCTTGCCGTGCCGCCGAGCTGCGCCGTTCCTCAATCCTCACCCTGCGGACCCTTTCGCACATGTGGTTAAGGTCAAGGTGAGGTGAGCGTAAATGGTGGTGAGGCACCTGGGGCTAAAGTGAGAAGAGCTGTAAACTGTTGCCGCGACGCCGTTCGAAATCCCTGCCCGGTAAGACGCAGATTGGCTCGGTCGGCTAACCATAAACCAGCCTAAGGCTCTCAGTCTCTAGACTGGTATACATCGTATTTTACATCGATCGATCTTGAGGCATTAAGTTATTTAGCTCGATATCTCGGAGCACAGCGCCTAGATGCCCAGATCTTTGGGCCCTCACGATCGATTTGACTATATGCTCGAGCCGCTCGCACGCTGAGACAACTGCTCGCCATTCATGATTTGGCAAACGCCGAGACAAATAAAGTACGTTGTAAAAAGATACGGCTTGCCGTCGTCACTGATACCGCAGAGTCTGACCTAGTCCGAGTGCGAGCTGTACTTTGCCGTCCGTCTGACCGTGTGTTCAATTAAACCAATTTGAGCTTAAATTCAGGGCCGATGGAGCCCCGGGGCTCACGAAATCTGTTCAAATTTGCGCATCGTGCGGTTTTGGTTGGCAAAAAAAAGACGGGACGAAAAGGCTCACAGATTTACTAACCTCGAAACTCAACTCGACTCACGATCGCGCCCCGCCGCCGCGCCCGCCGCCCGCCGGCTGCGGGTCGGTGACCCGGTTTTACAGGTAAAAGAAGCTAAGATGAGGGCTGTGAATTCTCACGCCTTTTTGATCTTGTCGCGAGCTGCCGGTGCCCGTGGACTGAAGAGTACTTTCGGCACTCAGGATATTTTAACGTTTATGCGATTTCAATTTCACTTTAAATCATCCGTCCTGCCGTCGTCTTGTCTCGGTCCCGTCGTCTTGTCTCTCGTCTGGTCGGTCCCTCGTAGGCGTGTACTTTGCGATAAAATTTGCTATCGCTACCGCTCGAACTGGCGTCTTCGGCAGCAATCTCACGATTAATTATTACTTTCCTCAATTGCCCCCTCCACGGCCGTCCAGCCGAGCCAATTGGCAACTAACATCGTAGTCAGTGCTTGCGTCTCGGTCCTTGTGGGCACCTTGTGGGGCTCAAGTTTTTTTTTCTACTGCTGCTGCAGATTGGGAGCGTGAGACGCGTAATAGCGCCGAGGCGGACAAGGCGGTAAGCCGGTAATCGCGCACTTGATCATGAAAAAAAAATCAGAGCTGTGAGGGTCTGCCCGGGCTTCGTGAGCCTGTGATTTGAGATGATTGTTCGTTTATAAGAGCCTCACTTGAGGCATCATTTTCGCACATTATTGGTCGTAGAGTCGGCGGCAGCATGATTTTTTTTTTGCAAGATCTTTGCCGAGCGTCCAATCGTGCACGACCCTGCAGAGCGGGAAGATATCGGTCGAGCACGCGATATCTTCAAAGCGGAGTGTTTTGGCTGAAATTATACACAAGTTCACAACACACGAACTCTTTAAACGCCGGCCGTCAGACTGTTTCTGATCCCGTTGCCCGATTGCTGTAGGAACTGATTGCTGACTGCTGTCCGCACAGCTCAATGAATTGGCAACTGGCGACTGGCTGGGCGCGGTGTTTTTTTTACACTTGATCGCGCGCTTGGCTCGACCGGCCGAGATCCAGCTGGCTCTGTAGGCGAGGTAGGAGGACTAGGGCCCGCCTGTAATTTACTGAAGCGCCAGCCGCAAGTCTTCCGAGAGAAAGACCGCGCAGGTTTTTAGAAATATGAGGCCGTAATAAAACGAGGCGCGCCACGGAGTCTTCGGTGTCTGCAATTTATTCAGCAGTAATTTCGGCACGAATTGAGGAGCTGTAGGTCCGAATGCGAGGCAATTGCAGGTGCTGACGAAAGCTGCTGAAAAGACGAGAGTAATTATATGCAAGATCTACTAAAGATCTTGGTGGACTCGAGATCGCGATCCACGCGACGCGGACGCGTCAGTCTGTCAGACATGTTTAATTGATCTCGAAGCCATGGCAACTGAGTAAATTGTGCCCGCGCCGGCATCGTGCCGGGCCCATTTGCAGCGCGTCTGGGCGACCCGTGCAGAAGATCGCGCATCTGGACGACCCGTGCTGACGATCGAGGCCGATGCGGGGTGAGAGAGGGTCCCTCCTACGTGGGCTGCATACGGGCTGCACGCGGGACGCAGACCTGAAACTGAGGATTCACAGAGCACTAGTTAGTTGAACACGGTGGCTGCCACGTGTGCTGCGAGGTAGCAGCAGCTAGCAGCAGCTTGCAGGTAGTTTGCAGGATGGCGGCGCGTGTACGCATTAAATGGCGGTGATCCGTGTGAGAACGGACGCGCGAAAGACGGGACGAGAACTGACCCGTCACCGGCAGAGAGTTGAATTGTAGTAGTCTAACTTCGCATCTTCTTCCGTGATGCGCGACGCGGAATAAGGTCCTGCGCGTAAAGTTGGCCGGCCTGGCAGTTCTGGGTGCGGTTTCAGAGCGCGTACTGTATGCATTGCCGTTTTCGGCCTTGCAGCAGAAGTAAATCCAGGTCCAGCAATTTACATCCCAAGGCGGTCGTTTGCCCGAGACAAGCCGGGTGTTGGAGTCAAGCTGGTTTCTATGCTGCATAGCCCCTGCAGGCATATTGCAATTGGACAATTACGGGCGGCGTGCATAGTGATGATATATTTTCGGTTTGCTGCTCTCTGTGTTGCTCGTTCGGGCGACTCTGAACGCCTGTGATTTCAGGATATCTCTGCGAGCAAGAATCGGGTCTATACGATGCCAAGTAGCTCCGATATCGGCGTCACTCGTCAGTGCGCACTGCGCAGCACTATGTACGTACACAAAAAATATACTCAAATTGACCGTCAGCCTCCCATGAGCGCATATTAGCTTCGCCATGTTTTCAGAATTCGCGGTCTGCTGTCGAGGCTGCCGCTGGACTGCTGGAGGAACCTGCCGAGACTTTGAGTAATCGCGCTATCTGCGCGCGGGCACGGCGTCGAAGGCTGAGCTGAGCAGCCTGAGCTGGGCTGGGCTGGGCTGGAGCGAGTGTGGAACACCGAAATCTGGTTCATTTCGACGTTCTCAGGTACGCGATCGCGACGTTTATAATTTTACGAGACACCACTATTGGTTGCTTGTCGATACTTGGCTGATAAGTTTCCTGAGCTCGAAAGCGTCGGGCTGTAGAGCATTCAACATTGTTGCTAAGAATCACCAGGAAGGTCCTAAAATCTGCTCTTACATGAGATCAATCTAAACACGCCGTATGCCACGCTTACTGGGAAGCTCGCGTATCGGACACAGTACTAGCCCGAAGAAGCATTGATCCTCCGAGTGGTAATAAGCTAATTAGAGTCAGTTGCTCAAAGCGTGGCCCGGAGGACAGTGTTTCGGGTCTGACTGTAAGGTCCGCCATGAGGACAAATCGGCATTCTCAAAGCCAGCCTCATCGGCCTTAATTCAGCTGCAGAGCAGATTAGCAAGCTCATTGACCTAGACGTATATTGTTCTAGTCTTCTAGATGTCGTGCAGTATGTCTATCGGTGATTCTAGCGTCCATCGCTGACAGCTGTAAACTTCGCAGCTCCCCGTAAGTTGCCGTGCAAAATTTACAGCTTCTTGACAGCCCTTGACTTGCAAGTAGAACTGTAGAACAGCACGCAGTCGTCGTATGCGATTGCCTTGAAATTTTTGCGCTACGTCGAGGAGATGCTAGCTAGTGCAATCTGGCGCCTCCCGGACGTGCCGATATCGCGGCGCGCGGCAAGATCCGTGTGCACTAAGTCGGCTTAGCTTAGGTTTTCGCATCATTTTCCTATCGCGTGCCCGGCGCGAACACTAAAGTGCCGAATGCTGACTATAAGACGAAAACTGCTTGAAGGGAGCAAAGAGCCAAAGACGGACCGTGGACAGCTGTCATGCAGTGCGCTGCTGATAGAATGGACAATGGGCAGTAATGTGAGCTGGTGCAAGCCATGAACTGAACTATCGGCGGACGAATGAACGCTTAGGCTTGATCATTTTAAGACGAGACTGACAGTTCAACGTCTATTTTCCAATAATAGGTCTCAATCATGTATTGTTTGTTTCGGTTGTTACACTTGTTCGAAAGCAGCAACTCATACCAGAGAGTCATGGAATTTCCCGTAGCAGACTCATATAGTCATGCGATGCAGGGTCTCTTGCAGCTCCATAGGCTAATAGGCTTGCAGCGCTAATTGCAGTCGTCGGCTATATAGCTATTTTTGCATCACGATGGTGCAATCTGCGGGCTAAAAACCCAGATCCGCAGCCGCAACTCGTCCGCGGTGGTACTTGTACTTTTCCGTAAAATTGAACATTTCACGAATTAACAAAACAATGCAGCACCTGGATACTGGAAATTGGATGGCGCTGCCGTCGACGACTCGACCGCAAAGTGATCATACTCGCATTAGCCTGCATCGCTTGCATCATGGTGCATTGCGTCGGGTCGAGAGAGACTTGAGACTTGAGACTCGAACTCGCCCGCCTCGATAACTTGAGGAAAGACAAACAGCTCGAAAAAAGAGTCAAAAGACTGGTAACTCGATAAAGGATAACTCAAGAAAGACCGTCGAGCAAGCTTGTTTTAACTTGAGTACAGACAACTCATTATCAAGTACCGTGTCTTTGAAAGCGCAGAATGTCCTTGCACGACACCCGACCCTTCTGCCCCCACCCGTCCTTGCCATACGCAACATCCGGTCTCACTCCAGTGTACCAGCCGTACACCCTCCCGGCCCATGTCTCAGGCTCCGTCTCTTCCCAGGACCGAATCACAATCTCGAGAGCGCCGTGCACAGCTTTCAACCCATCCTCGCCGAATGCCCGGAGTAAATAATCGCGAACCTGGGCGGGATGGATCCACTTCACGTCCGTCGTCGAGTGCGTCGACGTGCCGTCCTTCTCGGCGCGGTCACGGTCGCGCTTCATGGCTTCGACATCCAGACCCCAATAGCCTTCCTCTCTGTCTCCACGCCGGATGACGCCGACTTCAATCGTACCCAAAGTCTGTAAGGTCCGGTATCCTGCAGGCACGCCTTGGTCGTTGTCTAAAGTCAGGCCGATACTGTGGGCTTTGTTTCTCGCTGCACTACCTGCAGTCGCGCTGGCGAGCGACAGATGTGACCCGGCGCCATAGCCGGGATACAAGTGCGCGACCACGCAATAGGCAAATAACATCATCAGGGGCGCTCGATTCACAGACACGGTTGTATTCCGGATTACTTCAACGTCATCCCCAGTCAAGCACGGCAACACGAGCGCAGCATCATCGACGGGAGCGGCAGGGTCGTGTTTTCCAAATAATTTGGCGCCGGCTCGGCGCTTCGCTGGGGACTTTGTGCCGGCGGAGGTACCGGGAGTATTCAGGGTCGCAGTCACAGCGGACGCGGCGCGTTTCTTGCGCGGCGAACTGACCAGTTTCTGGACTTGCTGGGGCGTCAAGGTGGGACATAGTGCTGTGATTTCGTCCGCGGGCTTTGCTGCGATCAGCTCTTTGCTATTTTGCCGGTCAGCTTTTTGGTTTCAACCACATTGTAAGTAGAGTTGTAGACTAGTATTGAATACTGCCCATTAAACAAGTAAACAACGCACCTTGTAAGCCCGTTCTTGATGAAGGTCGACGCAATCGGCAGCGCCGCCGGCAGCGTGAGCTTGCACGACGCGGTCAGCAGCCGCAAGAGCTCGTTCAGTCTGTCGTTTGCGGCCATATATGCCGCCGACGCACCGTCTGCAGCTGCTCGGCAAACTTGAAGTCGGAGTGCAAATTGGGGCTTTGATCCGGTGGTGGTGAGCGCTGTTGTGGAAGTATGGTCACAGTAACAGATATGTGCGATATGTACAATTCCAGCCTGGAATCGGGAATCGGGATCAGATCAAATCGCGTAAATGCAGGGGACGGCTTAGCGTGCGGCGTGATTGCCGTATTGGGGTTTTTTACTAATTAAGGGCCTCGATTGGGCTAGCGCGGCCAGGTTTAGCTCAAGAAAAGCACTTTTACATGATCAAAAGAGCAGTTGGTTGAAGAGAGCAGAGCTGTAGTTATGCTTACTTGGCTAGTTATCAGTTAGCTATTAGTTGCACTTAGCTACTTAGCATGTTCGCCATATAAACAATGCTGCATCGCTACGCCGACATCGACGCGCGCGACCGAGCGAAACCTAAACTCGCGTGCCTCGACACAAAGAGCCCATTATGGTCGGGCAACGGCCCACTTGCTGATCACTATGCGTACATGGAAATTAGCAGACTTGCGCTCATAGCTGATGGTCCTTGGATTTGAATACGAAATAGAATTAAAATGGGAAAAACCGGGCTCGTTTCGCGACTGCTGCGCGTGCGGAAGTGCCGCGGCCGCAGTTTTCGCGATTCGGCCGCCGCCGTAACTAAAAGTCAGGCCGCCAGCCCTTTTGCCAACTGGAATCGCACGCAATTCCGGGAATCAACGTTTCTTCTCGGCTGTGCGTCCTCTTCCCGGCGCTTGCACCTTGAATCCTGCTCCTTGACCCGTTCTGCTACGTCTGAAATCAGCTTTCCAAACCACCTTCGTACCTTCTCGCTGTACCTGCAAACCTGTGCACGCTAAACAGCCCAAACAACATGTCCTCCCGTGCTTCGTCCCTCTTCGAGTCTTCCTGGCAATCCTCGCTCGACGACTGGCCCTCCGTCGGCTTCCAGCAGCCCGGTCACTATCGCGAGGTCCTGCATGTCACGAAGAACGCGCGACCCGCGCAGCCTCAAGTCGGCCGGAAGTCCTCGAGCATGATGATGTCCACTCCACCACCTGCATATGACCACCACCGCTCCACCATCACCACCACCACACCCACACCCACACCCACAGCCACCGCATTTCAGCTCGAGAAGCACGCTGCTGCAGGACACGACGCAAGTGACGCTCGTCTACGTCGCGGGTTCGCGAGTCTCCCTCAGAGTTGCCAAACCGCCTCCTCCAGCCCGACACCGGTCTCGCTCCTTCGTCTGAGCCCCGAATTCGCGACCGTGCTGCCTCTTTTCGCACCGAAGCAACGCAGACCGCCGCCGTCCGACAACGTCATCCTTCTGTCCGAACAGAAACAGCAACAACAGTCCCATGATCCGTCGCTCCCAGCCGAGCCTGCCTGCCTGACTTGCGGCGACCGCGACCGTGTCACGCACCGCGAGCTCGCGCCCAACCACGTCCTCATCTCGCCGGACAATCCCCCGACATACCGCTGTTCCTGCCTCCGCGCCCACATCGAGGCCGCCCACGCGTTCATGGAGTCCGAAGCCTTCAAGCAAGCCTGGACCGCGGCCTACGACGTCGCTTGTGGGATTTCGCAGAGCGCGACGACGGCCCACCACCCGCCCGCACATCCTCCTCCACCGGCCGCCCAACGTGGATCGCTACCTTTCTCGCGGCCCAAAAAGGCTCTTTTTACCGACCCTGCGCGTTTCTCTTCCATTCCAAGCAATTCTGTGGCCTTTGGTCGACCGGCTGATGACGAAATTCTCGCTCCGGGTATCATGTCTCACCATCGGCCGTCAAAGGCGCGACGGGTGGCGCTCGCCATGATAGGCGAAATTGAGGCCACCGCGGCCGCGTCTCAGCAGACTCGGCCCTCGTCTGTCCTCGAGAAAAATTTTCTGCCCAAGAAACCGGATCTTTTCGCTTCTGATTCTGTCGTTGATCCTTGTTTCGCGGAGGAGCTCGCTCTTGCGTCAGTCGCCACCCGAGCTGTGGCTGTCCAATCCGCTAAGACGTCGTCTTCTTCTCCCGGTGTCCTCGGGCACAGGAACGGCAACGCGACTGGGATCAGGAAGTGCAAGGACGAAGCACCGTCCAACCTCGTCATCAATCCCGCCTTCGCCGCTGCTCGTCGTACGGAAGCGAGTGCCGCCCGTCTTCGCCCTATTTCGCCTCGCCCTCGCGACGATTCTTGTCGTCCAGTCGACGAGACTACACGCGACACTCTCACGATAAATGCCTTGCGATTCTCGCACCCGCTGGTTCACAAATATTCATCTTCAGCATATCGCACTCGGCGCCCCTTGACCTCTCGGTTCCAGGTACAGGCTGTGATCTCCCCGTTCCCGTCTCCGTTGCATCTCGATTCCCTCGACGATCTCTCGGTTCGCGGACTCACGGCTCCACTGTTTTCACGACCGTTTGTCTCTCAAGAAGAGAACTTGCATGCTTCACTTGTCGTGTCGCCTCTCCAAAGATCTGGTTCGTACTACTTGGTTTGTTTTTCCTTTTGGGGTGAAGTTTCGCCCGTCTAACTGTGCACTCTCAACTCTAGGCTCTCGCCCGCTTTCGCAAACACCCGTCACTACAATGAAAACATCGACGTCGTCAACTTCTCCTGTCACAAGACACGTTCCGCAGAATAGTCCCCTGATCGCTCGTCGTTGCACTACCGACCGTGAGCTGGCAACCGGTTGCGGATTTCGTCGTTTCTGCCGCGCGATCAGACGGGTTTCGCGAAGGATCGTCAGGGGTTGATCGACGTCCGCTGGACGATCAGACCGCTAGTCCGCTACTACGGTCTCATTTGTATCTTTACCCTTTGCTCTTACTTTTATTTTTGCGGATTCGAATTCCCTGTCGCTTGTTTTGCAGGATGCGTTATGTTTTTTTATACCTGTGACTTGTCTTTGTATCCTTTGGTGTTTGTCCGTATGCTCGTCTTTATGGTTATACCCGCTTTACTTTCTCTATCGTCAGTACACACTGGCCTGTTGTATACCGCGCAACCTCTTGCTCTTCTCTTGTCACTTCGTTCGCCAATTTTTGTCTTCGTTTTTGTCGTCCCGCCAGCCCGCTACCATCATCGCCACCTCTCCTACCGACCTTGTTCGTTGCCGTCTCCCTCCAACTACACGATTCAGCGAATTCCCCCATACCTACCTTTCGACCCGATCCACGATTTTTACCTGCCTACATCGTCACGCACCCTCCTCTCGATACGATCCGACTATTTCTCATTTCTCACCGGCTGTCTTTCTCACTTGATACGGCTCGCGTTTTTTGTCGCCGCCGTCAAGTCTCCGATTGAGTAGACTCCTCCGCCCCCTCCGCACTTTCGCGATACTATTATCTTTTTGTGGGGTTTCACTCCCGTACGATGCGATTGCTAGTCATTTCACATTTGAATTTCACGCGCTGGTGGATTGCTGTCCACCTTTGCCGTGTCTGTTGTCTTGACCTGCAAATGCCGTTTTTTTTAGTCTCTCCCCCTCCCCTTCTCCCTTCGCTGTCCCGGGGAACAGCTGGTCACCTTCCGCGAACTGGCGAAAATCAAGCGTGACTTAACGAATAATACACAGCGGTGTAGCCGAACTGTGAGATATACCGAATCGATATGGTGTAGACGTGGTGATGTATACCGACGGGCAACGCGATGGGCCCAGCAATGATCAGAGCAGCAGTATGAAGACGAACGAGCGACCATAGAATAGAAATAGCAACTGTACATATTTACCTCCTCATAATTCGCCTACCTTAGCAACATGTTCTAGACGTGGCACGGCGACACGCTGTAACTGTAAACTGACGTGAGATGGGGCTGCCGATCAGCGATGGTTTTTGTATGCGCGCGTCCGAGTTCAGTTTAGCCTGCTCACAATTGACGGGTTCGGTCGCGCTGCCGCATTTGCGATCGCGTGTTTTACTCGATCTTGGAAATCGCTTTTGCTGCCACGCTCCTTCACGCTTTCTCTTCTTTGGTGCCGTTGCGGTTTCTTCTTATCAGTATTACTTCGATCACTGTTCGGTCGTGGGTCCCAGCACGACATGAAGGACATGCAGAGCCGTATCGTCAATATCGCCACCCTTTGATCTTAATTGCATCCGCGCAGACGTGAGTCGGCTCGCGGTTTTCCTGGCATAAGAACCGGCTATACCGCTATATCTAGCAGCTTTTGTCGCTTCATGGTATAGCTTGAAGGTATAGGCGGACGATTTAGTTAGTTTATACGACTGACTGATCTAAAAACATGCAGGCACGCGAGATCAAACGACAATCGTCAATCCATAGTCTATAGGAATAGCTATCGTTCTCTATCGACCGCTTATGAGAAACGTGAATTCAGCCGTTTTTTACGATCATACGAATTTCTCGTACAATTTGCAAATATACCTCGGAAGGTCCTATGTTCTGTTCTAGCTTGGTACGCCGTGAGAAGCGGAGATCCTATCTGTTCTGGCTTGGTACGTCGCGAGAAGTGGAGATCCTATTCGACGCTTGGTGTACTTGCCAGCTAATTTCGGTGGTGATATTGTTTGACTGTTCGTGATTTACCGCGTTGGCTCGAGTGTATTCCGGTTCCAAGGCCAATTTTATCTAGGAGATCGCGATCGAAGAATTGGCAAATTGCATTGCTGGATCATATTCAGCTCAGAGATATTGGTTTCAAATATGACGTGGAATATCGGTCACTATACCGCTAATCGCTATTCTAGTTCTTCATATTCGCGACTCTACCTTTTCTGACCAAATGTGGTTTTTGTTCTTGCCTCTTGGCGTGGGTTTACCCCCTGAGTTATAAAGGCGACAATTACTCTGTACCCTCGTCTCTATATGACGGTGTATCCTTCCATCAGAGCTGTTTGATACTATGCGCGTTAAGACATCGGATCGGACTGATTACAGTTCAGGTTACTAGTGCGTATAAATGACATACAGTTATCTGATTGTATAACAAGCACAGCACAGACCAATCTTTTGGCATTTGTTCGGAGGCACGGGCGCACGAACATATACGATTTGTTGACGCATTTCTTAATCAAGCAATTGCCGAGTTTCACTCCAACATGATCGGACTGATTTTGGTAAATAATCTTCCTTTTAAAATAAAGCTCTATATGGAATAGTAGATGATAGTTGAATATTATAAATTAGATTGAGAAAAGACATTAAAATAATTAGAAACCGTGATCCCAAGCGAAACGAAACTCGACCAAAAAAAAAAAAATGAAACGACCCAAAAACAGACAGACCCGACATATAATAAACAAAAAAGAACATTACAATCCATAAAATGCAAATAATTAGTATAATACACTGTACAATTCCGTCTCTATTAGTAATTTGACTCCTACACAGAGCTCTCCTTCTCAGACACTTTCTTGGTCTGCGGTGCCTTTGGCAGGAAACACCACAGCAGCAACATGACGACAAACAACGCGACCGCGATCGGATGCACGACAAATGTTCCCTTTTGCTGCGCAATCAGACCGGTCATGAACGGCCACAGTGCGCCACCGGTAGATCCGAATGCGGACGCGACGGTGAGTGAAAAGGTCTGGATCCGACGGGGTAGTCTGTCTGAGATTGCGACCATGGATGAAGGAGCCATTGGGCCGACGAAGAGACCGACGAGGGAGACTGCGACTGCTGGGCCGATTATGTTTGGTACGAACCAAGTGACGAGTTCGAATGTGATGGCGAGAGCGGTGAGTGGGAAGATGGCGCGGTAAGGTGTCGTGAGCTTTGGGATGATGGGGTTGATAAAGAAACGACCGAGGGTGACACCGCCCCAGTATCCGGCTGAGATGTATCCGACTTTAGACGCGACGCCGTTGCGCTCGTTGATCATGAAGGACACGATCCAGCCTCCGATGGCGACTTCGGCGCCCTGGTAGAGTAGGATGAAGAACGCCGCGATCCAGGTTGTCTTGTTGCGGAACGCCTGGCGGTAGATTGAGCGCGGCGCATCCGGGACCACGGCCGCGGCGGCGTCTTCTTCAAGACGCTCGGCGAAGGAGGTCGGTGGAAAGCCGGGAGACTCGGGCGGGAAGCCGGGGGATACGGGCGGAGACTGGAATTCCGGCACGAGGGTGGTCGTGGTGGAGTTCAGGTTGACTTTGCTGTACTTTCGGAGCATGTAGAGTGTTCCGAGGTCGCGGTCACAGCCGCGGAAGAAGACGGCCGAGAGGGCAAATCCGATGACGTTGACGCCGAGAAGGATAAAGTAGTAATGTTCCCACTTGATCCCGCGGTCGACCATTGCGGTCGCAATCAGCGGGGAGATGGTAGCGCCGAGACCGTAGGATCCGTGGATCATGCCGTACATGACTTCAGTGTTGACGAGGTACGACGCAAACACGTTAACCTGGGCCACGATCATAGCCATACCGAGACCGCCGAGATAGAACGCGACGGCGACGACGGCGAACGGCGGAGAGACGACAATCATGAGGTACATCGCCACGAGCAGGACAGGGCCGAGGGCCATCATTCCCGCGCGGCCGATACGGGAGTAGAGCGCGTGGGAGATGATGGCGGTGGTGATGAAGCCGAGTGAGTTTGCGAGCCAGATGGTGGAGACGACAGCGTAGTTGATCGAGTAGGTGGACTCGATGTAGGGCAACAGCGCGCCGACGGCGCCGTCGTTGAGGCCCATGGCCGAGATGGTCCAGCACGCGGCGAGCAGGCGCCAGCGGTTGCGCGGGATTCTTGTTTGCTTGTTAGTATGCGGTCAGATCGGGCTTAACAAAAAATGACGTACTCGGCGAAGGAGAACTTGTGCGAGCTCTCGAGCGGCTCCTCGTGGATCGAGGCGGCGGGTGTGGTTGCGGTGGAGGAGAAGGGCGTGTTGGCGGCGGTGGCTGTGGTGCGGAAGCCCGTGGAGGCGAACTCGTCGAGTTTGGCGTCGACGAAGGCCACGCGCGTGGGCGAGGCCGGTGAGGTAAGCTCGGGCAGGGCCAGGGCCAGGGCGGCCTTCTCTGGGATCCGGACGGCGGAGTCCATGTGTGGCGTGGGTGGAGGGAGACTGGGAGAGGTGGTGAGGTGGTGAAGAGCAGAAGAACAGAGTCGCAGAGTAGCAGAGCGCGGACGAGCAGACCAGAGCAGCGACCCGCCTTTATAGGCCGTCCCGCCCGGCAAAAGGCAGGCAAAAGACGGCAAAAGCGCGTGCAGAGCGGAAAAAAAGCCACGATGGCGGCGAGTTTTGTTGCCGAATCGGGACAGGCAGCCGCCAAAATAGCAACTGACCCGCGCCGCACAGCAGGTGGCGCTGCTGAGTCTGGCCCGGGACCTGCTTCTGCGGCGGCGCTGCTCAGTAGAGATTTTCGGGTCTGCAGAAAAAGCGGCGCCGCGTGCTGCGCGGCGCGGGTCGCTGGCTGCGGCGGCGCCACTCCGGGCATAAAGCGCCCAACGCCGCGGCTCCACCACCAAACGGGCCACCGCTTGCAGACCAGCGTGGGACCACAATTCCCGTCGCCAAAGCGCGAGCGGACGCAGCGCAGGATCCGGCAACCGCAGCGCACTTTGCTCGGAGTCGGCTGTGCCCTTAGCAGTTAGTAAGTGCAGGCCTGCGACTGCTCTCGCCACACCTGAACTGCCAACTGCCAGCAGGCAACAACCCCATTTCCGCGTCCTATCCTACATCCCAGAATCCAGATCACCTCACGATTACACAGCAGGACCAAGATTCTACAAGCATTGGGCAAGCTCAAAGGGGCGTATTAGCCGCGACGCCGCACCACGTCCGGTTAGGGCTGCGGGTAATTCGCCGTTGCCCCGGCAACGCGTTTTGTCAACAGTCAGCGCGGCGAGTAGGGTTCGGGCGCGCTGCACGTGTTCAGTTTGTCTAGTTCTAGTCTTCTATAGAAGTCCTAGTCATCTACATTTACTGGCAGTTGCATGCGAGACGTCTTACTACTTGTGGCTCCCGGCTGGTCAGTGGTCACACTGCACTTGCGGAGTAGGAGTACAGTCTACAGAGCATGGCATCAGCGATAGCGGTTGCTCGTCTGAACAACGAGTTACATAGAAGTGAGTGGAACTACTCTGGTGCCGTGCCTCCACTCTCCTCCAAGCCCAGTCGTGAAATGCGGAGAAGAGACCACATGGCCGCGCATATTTAAGCAACATCCGGACAAAAGAACAGAACAGAACAGCTGAACAGCAGGTACAAACCGCCATAGAACCCACATCTATGTCCGAGCACATGGCCTTTATCGCACTTCTCGGTTTCGAGCAACTGAGATGATTATGATGATACCAAACGCAGAATGGCTCTTCTTCGCACCGTCTTGTCAAGAACAGCGCGGGGAAAAGCAACAAGAACCACGCGAGCGTCCGCGCACGGCGCGAGTCTGCATTTACTGCAACAATCTCAGAACGTTTACCTCGCAAGCTGGAATTTAAAGGAGTTCGAGCCGCTAACCTAAACGGCTGCTGTGGTGGAGATGCTGACTGCTGTGATAGTTCTGGTGATGGTATACAGATAGTTCGGGCTGAACTGTCGAGTTGTAGGTTGTTAAGTTGTTGAGGCACGGCGCTGTTAAAAGTTGTCATGCAGTCACAATTCAATTTCTTCCAGTCTTCCCAGACCCAGCGTCGGAACTTTCGGTCCTGCAAGGCTGCATTCACCACAAACTGAAAACGAACTATCGACCAGGAACACAGAGTAACAGGATATGAGGTTGCACGGCGACTTCAACTGGCCATAACTAACGCTGCAAGGCATCCTGAGATCCCGCCGACCGACGAACATTGACAAAGTTGTCGTCGTCTCGTCGCGTGGTTTATGGATTTCGAGAGGGGAGAGAGTTATCGAGGGATGGCATCATCTCCATGTGCCTCGAAATCTGAACTTTCCGACTTGTCACTACAACAGAGTTGAGCGCAAAAAAACGACAGCCTCATCTAGTCAGACTCTCACTCTCTCAGAGTGCTGACTCTCTAACTACTGAGTACTGACTGCTGCCAGTAAGTGCATTTGCATTCCAGAGGCAGCCTAAAGGTTCACTCTAGCTCGACCGCGCCGTGTGCACGAGCGTGCGTCGTGACGTACCCACTTCTCAACTGGTTTTACTACGACGCACAACTTCTCAAGTTTCAGGAAGCCATACATTATATAATTGAAAGCACACTTGCGTTACTAGTAACCTAACAAGTTGGCAGTAACAACTACTACTCCTAGTTGTCTACAACGCGAACAGAAACATCCGTTCGAATATCGCGATAGCAGATAAACGGAGGTTCCGTACTGCACAAACAAGGTTCGCGGCCGAAACCCTAACGCAGACAGACTTCGGCGCCGTACGGCGCTGCTAGTCCGCATGCGCGCTAGCGTAGGACGTTATTCTGGGGTGCGTATTCAGAAGTGTCCTAACAATATACTGTACAACCACCCGCACGCCGTCCCCAGCTCAGCCCGCACTCGCTTCGCTCCGAGCTCATCGCCCTCGGCTGCACCGCCAATTCGAAGCCACTTCGCCTCTTTCTCTCCCTCTTTCCTGCTCCACGGTCCCTCCACACTCCCTTCGCAGTCCCATCACCCTACCACCAACCACCATCACCACCTCCTCCTCCACGGCATGGCGGCCGAGTCGCACAAGGACCCGCCGGCCGTAGCCAAGAACCCGGCCCTCGACATGCACCGTCTCACGCTCTCCGACGTGCCCATGTCGCCCGCCGGCCCCAGCCCGCTCTCGCGACCCGCGCCCTGGAACGACATCGACCTGGCCTACCGCGCGTCCGAACCCCGCGCGCGTCTCGACTCGGTCTACTCCACCGGCTCGCGCTCCTACGCGCCTTCCATCGCGTCCGCCCGCACCGCGTCGACCTCGTTCTCCTTCGGCACCTCCATCTCTTCCGTCGCCGGCGAGTCCAGACTCAGTCTCGATATCCCGGACGAGTACTACGACGGCAGCTTTCTCTCGCCCCTGCACATCGACTCTGGTCTGGCCATCCCGCTCCGTCATTCTGAGCGCTCCACGGGTCTCGCGGTCATTGCAGAGAACAAGCGCTCGCTCGAGGCTGAATTTGAGAACCTCGCCGGAGACGTGAAGGCCGTGCTCGAGCAGGTCGGCAAGCAGATGATGGATCTCTCCAAGGCCGCAGCGAACCTCACTCAGTATCTCCGTATCGCCATCTCAGCCTGCTCTCGTCACAATGTCGCCGCACTGCAGCCGTCGCCCGCCACGAGCCCGTCCCTCGCGCTGGTTCTCAAGGTCGTGCTGCACTTTGCCGACAACCTGCTGCTCGGACTGCCCTACGCGTCTTCCAGAAGTCTACTGCTGAGAGCCGCCGCCGAACTCGGCGTCAAGCTCAACCTCGTGCCCGCCTACAGCCCTGGCATGGCCCCGCCCCAGCCGCGCAACTTTGCCATCTCCGAGTCCTACGACAAGCCCGACACGGCGGCCCAGAAGGCGCTCGAGAGATTGGGAAAGCTGATGGACGTGCTGCCAAAGTACCAGGTCATGTCTGAGCAGGACGGCGCGTTTGTCGCGCCCATCGCTCGTGGATTTTCAGAAGCCTTTGCGGTCATCACAGTCCTCTTCGGCGTTCCCTCGCCTACCCAGAGCCACCTCGAAAGCGTGTCCAGCCTGTGGGACGTGGCCGACGACATCCACTTTTTCTGCCAACGCAACCGCATCATGGTCGCGGCCGGCGATGCCTCGACTATGGCCGCCAGCAAGCCCAAAGTCGCCAGCTCTGGTTTCCGCGCGCCGTTCCGCACGAGCTCGGCCGAGATCCCGCCGATGTCGATGTCGATCGCGACTGAGGACGCAGAGGTGCTCAGTGGTACGCTTGGCGGATACGTGTATCCCAAGGTTGACCCGAACGATCCTGCGTTGTCGGCGTACTCGCAGAGCGCATTCGCCATGACTTGCGCCCATGTCTGTCTGACCGAGTCAAGAGGTACTTTTTTTTCTTTTCATTATTCTTCCCATTAACTTGCGAATAAATTTACTAACAGGCGCAGTCCGCCGCCCGCCCGTCTCGGTTCCGTCGCCGGTGCTCGTGAACATGTACCGCGACACTCTGCTCAAAGAGTACGCGCGCTACCCGTCGCACTCGGACGAGCGCCGCGCGTTCAAGCGCGCAGTCAACGCTCTCGACGCCGACTACCCTCGCCAGAACGGCCGCTCGTTCCCACCCCGGTTCGGCGACGTGCTGTGGGGCGAACGTACGCTCTGTAACGGCATGATTTCGGACGTCGCGGTCGTGCGGTGTCGGCAGGGACTCAAGCCGGTCGAGAACGTGCTCGGTGACGATGTTCCGTTTTCTGAGTTTGATCCGTCGCTTATGTTTACGAACCTGTCTGTCCGTCGCGTGGTCAAGCGGCTCGTGCCCGGTTTGGAAGTGTTTAAGTACGGCTCGACGTCCAAGTTCACGACCGGAAAGCTGAACGGCCCCCGTCTGATTTACTGGGCCGATGGCGCGTTGCAGTCGTCTGAATTCGTCGTCGCGGCAGCTGGTTCGGGAATGTTCGCCACGGGAGGCGATTCCGGCGCCTGGATCCTGCGCAAGGACGGAGTCAGCGGTCTTGGAGTCGTCGGCATGCTTCACGCCTACGATGGCGAGCACCGTGAATTCGGCCTGTTTACGCCCATGACGAGAATCCTGGAACGTTTACGTGAGGTTACGGGAATCGAGTGGGGTGTTGTGGGGACAAAGGACGCCGACAACGCTTCCGAGGACGAGATTCTGGTCGGTGGATCAGAGACTTCGGACTCGTCCCGCGGAAACAACGGGTCGATCGTGGACTCGTCGTCGGATTCGGAGCTCGAGTAGAGTTATTATTATTTGTGACCTCTTTTTATTTCTCTCTTTCTCTTTCCGCGTTTTTTAATGTTTCCTTTTTATTTGTCTCTTTCTGGCGCTGATCTCTTTTCTTTTTATCGCTCTTGCTAGATGGCGAGATGCGAGGTATGCAAAAATTTGGATATGTGGGTAAATGTTTTTTGTTGCATTATACTTTGTTGATTTATTCTATGTTACATGTACTTGCAATTGATACACAACTATAACTATATATCTCTTAAGCCTGTAAATAGCTTTCAATTCTCTGACTTGCGTAAAAATGCCAATGTTCCGCGGATCGCGTGGAGTTATGATTCATACGGCGCGGCGCCGCGGTTTAAATCAATGCCCGATAACGGATACCCGCGGACAATCCAATTCAGATCTTCTCTACAAAAGGCAGCGGCCGGATCCGCTGCTGGAGATTCGAATCATTATAGAATCCAACAGTCATCGATTTATCAATTGTACTTTAAAACCATGCGGTTAGACCATTCATCAATGGAAGACATTCACCACGCGACCTCGGTCCCAGCATCCGTGACCGCAATCGCACCACGACCAATTATCGCGCCCGAGAAAGTCGTGCTTCCGGATGGTCGGTCGGCTACACTGTACGTGTTTATCCGAGCGGATGAAGGAGCGAACGTAATTGAGGTTTGCAAGTCTGGAACGGAACGGGTCGTGGTGCCGGTTGTGGAGATGGATCGGTTGGTGGGTGTGTTGCAAGCGATGGTGAATGATGAGATTGCGCGCGGAACTACTTAGTATGTTTCTTTCTACTTCTGTTCTACACCGCATTACGAAAAGAGGAGATTTACTGACGATTTGATTGTGATAGCCCGCACGACGCACAGATGGAGCTCAACGAATTCAAAGAATACTGGTTCGCGACCGCCGTAGCCGTCATGCTTCTCGATCCCGCGCCTGGGACCGACGAGGATTTCTCGTTCACGGACGCAGCGGAACGGTGTCTGGGAACGTTTTACGTCAAGCCGAATTATCCGGGCCGGTGCGGACATGTGTGTAACGCTGGCTTTATGGTCGCTGAGCAGGCGCGTGGGATGGGCGTTGGTAAGACGATGGGACGGGTTTACCTTGACTGGGCGCCTCGACTTGTGTGTTTTCTCCCCTTCTTTTTTTTTTCTTTAATTCGTGAAAAGGCTAATAGAAGAACAGGGATTCAAATCGTCGATATTTAACCTCGTGTTTGCGACTAATATCGCGTCGCAGCGGATCTGGGAAGGACTCGGGTTTGAGAAAGTCGGGACTGTGAAGAAAGCGGCGTATGTTAAGGGTTACGACGACGGGCCTGTTGACGCGTTCATTTATTCGTACGATTTCACGAAGGATACGTAGGCTTTTGGGTTTTTGGCATTTTGGGATGTGGAGGTTTGGATGAAGAGGGTTAGATGATAGAGCTCCTCGCTTGCAGCATCGAGATGTACAATTATAGAATCGAGGGATCATCAACGGACATGTGCTCGACCGTTGCCGTTTTGGAATTTGGCTCACCGTACGTCCGTATTTTGAGCGTATTGCTTGTTTCATTGTTTTTACCAGCTCAAAGATTGCCACCACCGGGATTCATAGATCTGCATCGGTCTTCGACTTGGAAAAACGCTGGACCCCAGCCACGATCGTTTGTTCCGCTCGTCCAGGAGCGTTGCCTTGCCGGCTTGCCGTTTGTGTCTGCGGTCGCTTGTGTCTGCGGTCGCTTGTGGTGAGTGTTGATAGTTTTGGCGGTTTTGTCCGGACTCTGGATCACGCTTTGTAGAATGAAACTGGCTGGCTAGGCTTGGGAAAGCGAAGCAACTTAAACAATCCCGATCGGTTTATAGACCGTGTTTGTCATTAAGCTACCGCATTTGGCAATATCCGCGGGTCTCGTACTCGCCCATGACGTCGTCAATTTCATCGTCCGCTCCGTTTCCCCGGCTCGTCGTCAATTTGTCCACGCGCTCCTCCGTTTTCCTCGCATTCACCAAATGGCAAAAGAACACAGTTACACACATTGAGTACACTGTGCAGTATGATTTAATTTCTACGTGTCCTTGTCTCCTTGTCCTTGAGCGCAGCAATGTGATCTTTTTGCCTAATTTGTCACGAAATAATCGCGCGCGACTAGCGATTAAACTTTTCTGGGCTTTGACCCCCGCTATCGTGAATTCATATATTTGCTGTTTAAGATCGGACTTTGCCTTGACCCGAGCAGTGTTTCTTTCCTTTGGTCTATAATCTAGATTATCGAGAGTGTGAAGCCGTGTTGGAGTTGTTTTGGTCTTGTATTCGTTAGGAACTACAGCATTTATTCGATCGCATACACAGACAGAGCTAGCTTTTCGGCGTCAATTCTCCCACAAATTATGGCGACGGACGGACGGCACCGGAGTAGAGCACCCAGCAGCGCAAGCTCGACTGTCCTGCAACCGACCGACAGCGCCAGCGCGTCCGATATTGCGGGCCAGTGTGAGCGTCGCAAGAGCTCAGCTAGCTTAGCTACCGCTGCCGCCGCTGCCGGAGAAAAGGCGACAAACAGCAGCAATCTGCAGCAGCAGCATGATCCGAAGAACGAGGTTACCTGGGACGGGCCTGACGATCCGAGGAATCCCATGAATTTCGGGCCGTTTAGGAAGTGGGTCGTTACTGTTATTTGCAGTACGGGCGCGTTGTGTTTGTATGTGGTTTTTTTTTTGTTTTCAGTTTGTCGTTGGGTTGACGATCTCGGGCTAATGGAAAACCAGAGCGTGTTCGAGTTCGATTTACACGGCGACCTACGACGGAGTGATGGCCGAATTTGGAGCGTCGCAGCTCGAAGCAATCACGGGCGTCACTGTTTTTGTCTTTGGCATGGGCGCAGGTCCAATGGTATACGCTCCGCTTTCCGAGTTCTACGGCCGCCGGATTATTTACATCGTTTCTTATTTTTTCTACCTTGCATTCCAATTCCCAGTCGCGTTTGGTCAAAATATCACATCAATTTTAGTTAACCGGTTACTTGCCGGTTTTGCGGGTAGTGCGTTCATGTCTGTCGCCGGCGGGACTGTGAGTGATTTGTTCCCCAAGACTCAGCTCGGAAAGCCAATGATGGTGTTCACGGCCGCGCCGTTCATGGGGCCCTGTCTAGGTCCGCTGTTGGGTGATTTCATTGTTTTCGGGTTAGGTTGGCGCTGGGTGTTTTATATCATGATTATCTGGACTTTCGTCATGCTTTCGCTTATTGTGTTTTTCGTTCCCGAGACGTACGCGCCCGTTTTGTTACGATGGAAAGCGCAGAGACTACGGAAAGAGACGGGCAACCAGGCTCTGTATGCGCCGATCGAGGTCGTCGACCGCTCGATCTTGGCCACCGTGCTCTTCAGCATCCGGCGGCCGTTCGAGCTGTTGTTTATGGAACCAATGGTATTCTGTCTCTGTCTCCTTACAGCAATCATTTTGGGTATCATGTACCTCTTCTTCCAAGCCTTCACCCTCGTCTTCCGCAACAATCACGGTTTCAAAGCCCAACACGTGGGCCTCAGCTTCATGGGCTTGCTCACAGGGATCTTCCTTGGCGTGCTCTCGGAACCCTTCTGGCGATCGACGTACATGAAACTCGCTAAACGGCACGGTGGAGGCCGACCCGAGTTCCGACTTCCGCAGGCTATGGCCGGCGGTGTGTGTACTCCAGTCGGCTTGTTTTGGTTCGCGTTCACGACATACTCGAGCGTGCCGTACATTGTGCCGATCCTGGCCGGCGTGCCGTTCGGGTTTGGTATCATTCTTGTCTTTTCGGGCGTGTTTACGTATCTAGTCGAGTACGTGTTGTTTTTGTTTACAGTCTGAGATTACGAGATCTGCAGTTTCAGATAGTTGCAGATACAGGGCTGACATTTTTAAAATAGGGCATATCGACCTTATGCCGCGTCGGCGTTGGCCGCAAATGGTTTCCTCCGAAGCACGTTTGCAGCAGTTTTTCCTCTGTTTTCAGTTCAATGTACGTGCTTGGCAACAGATGCGCTAATTTTTATTTCAGTTACACACTTTTAAAAGAACTTTTCTGACTGATGTTTGCAGTGTACGAAGGACTGGGCTATGCGTGGGCCTCTGCGCTTCTAGCTTTCCTGATCCTCGCTTGCGCGCCATTCCCGTTCTTATTCTACATTTACGGCGAGCGGTTACGGAAGCGCAGCCGGTTTGCGTGGACGCTTGCAGACGAGAAGGAACAGGAGCAGGAGCGGGATCATGATCAGATTCGCGGAAGCTCGGATTTGGAGCAGTCGGCGGAGGCAACAGACGGCGGCGTGCTGGACGTGGAGAATGGTGCCGAGGGGTTTGAAAAGAAGGTCAACAACGGAGATCACTGAGGAAGGCCGAAGATTAAGTGAAGGCATGGGTGGGCATCACATGGGTGTTTCGTATTTTTGTTTGTTTTTTTGTATTGCGGTTATTGCGCCCAAATGGGCAAAGGTACGTTTAATTTGGGAACGGTCTATAGCGAGGTGGCTGATCGGCTTTTAAGATAGCATTTTCGAGCGAGGGTTATTCTTGGTATTGGCTAGCATTTCGGGATATGATTATATGATAAGCTACAACTAGCGGGAGACACGGAGCCAAAAAGAGCGAATAAAGGAGGTCAAGAGTCGACTCGATATCTCGAGTCGATCCGGGCCGATATGCTGGTGGACGATCAGTAGCAGTACGCAATCCTGTCTCGGAAACTCGTCCGAGTTTGGCCAACACGGTCGATAAGCGAAGGCTGAATGTAGCTCAGGGCCCAGAGGTCCATGTAACCATATTGTTGCGTAGGTGTATATCTTTTGCCACTGCGAAAAGTCTGTTAGAGTGGGCGGCGCGTTGGTTTCCGGAAAAAGGTAAGTCCGAGCAGAATTTAAGCAAGAAATAAAAAATAAAAATAAAATAAAGTAACAAGCGCCACACGCCGTGCGGCCGAAAGGAGGCGCAGCGCCACCAAGACTGGTTTTTTGGTGTGGAAACCACGAAATATCGCGGAAGTGCGCAACGGGATTATAATACTGCGAAAGCGTATTGCGGATAGGCTTCGCGTGGAGCCGAACTCGAGGAGCTGGATTCCGGCAGGGTCCTTGGACCGTAGGACGAACGAGCAAGGGCTTTGGCTGGGCTGGGCTGGGAAATTGGAGCGGGCGTATTGTTCGAGGGGGTCGTTGTAAGCAATGGTCAGTACGGTTGTGGTCTTGTGGATGATTTTGCAATGAGACTTGAACACTAGAGTGCAACGTCTCCGAAGTTCAAGACCGAAGCTCGAAAGGCTACATGCGACTCGAACTCTGAAAGCAACTGCACATCGCCGAAGGCGCAGTGTTTCAACCACATGCTGTTCAGGACAAGATTCCGGATCATCCTCAAATTATTGAAAATCAGCGAAGTCAAATTGCCGAGACCAGAAAGTCAGACGGAGTCCTACCGTGGGCAATTGCACCATTTACGAAAATAACAGCGCGAACTCAAATCGAAAAGGCAAAATAGTCAATTACACATCCGTCGACCGCTTGCGCGGCCAGGCTTGGACGCGCTGCTGCGGCAAACGATGATGCAGCCCGCCATGTGGCCTGCTTGCGCCGAGACATGCATGCGGCACCAATACTGTGGATTCCCACGCGAGGCGACGGCCCTTAGCCGTACGTACTCTAGTCTATTAGCAGTTCACCCGTCCGAAACGCAGTAGTGAGACTCGCCCTGGATTTACCCACATCCCGGAGTCCGGATAGCGAGAGTTGCGAAAAAACTCTCGTGCATGCCGAAACTGGACGGACGGTCCGGCTTACTCACTCACTCAAACAGCGACACGTGCGAATGTAATTATCGGTGCCCTTGTCCCTCGAACTTCGGGGTTTCTTTTCTGACGGGATTCTCGTTGCCTATATAGCCCTCGGGCCCGCCTCCCGAAATTGAAATTGAAATCCGTGCGCGACCTTGACCCTGCGCCTTCGATATCCTTTAAAGGCCCTAGCTCTCCTCCTGCCCCGATTTCACCTGCCCGTGTCCTTGGAATCGATCTGCCTTCGTGCTTGCCATCCATCCATCGCTCAATATGTGCAAATCCACGTCGCCTTCCTCGCCCATCGACGCGTCTTCCCGCCGCCGCAAGCGCGATCCCACCGTCCGTCGCCGCCTCGACAAGGAGCCGCGATCCAGACTGGGTACGTCTTCCCAATACTTCTTCCCAATACTAGTCAACTCTTCTGATCTAGTGCTAACAATCCCCCCAGGATGCCTGACATGCCGCTCGCGCCATAAACGATGCGACCAGCGCTCTCCGTCATGTCGCAACTGCGAACGCCTCAAGCTCGTCTGCGCCGGTTATAAGCCTATCCTGCGCTGGCAGGACTGTTCAATGCAATCGGCCGAGATCCGGGACACGGCTTACAAGTCATTGCGGTTTATTGCGTTTGGAACTGAGGATTACCAGTACTACGGCGATCAAGTCGATCAGCTGCTGGAGCTTTATGCGCCGTTTGATGTCAACGACGACGATAACGACAACGACGACGTGGTGGACGAGCAGCAGCAAATTGGAACGAATTCTTTTGAGATCTCGGAGATGCTCTCTTCCGCAATTGACCCAATTCAACCGACTTTGTTTGCCAGTCCCACCGATTTCGCTCGTCCCCAGTTTCCCGAAATATCTCGCTACGATTCGTCAAGCAGTCTAGACTCATACGCATCGTCAAGCGAGGCAGTGACTCCGCTCACGGAGGCAGTGACTCCGCTCACGGCCGAAGATGATCCCTGGACTCCGCTCATCGGCTGCAGCGACGGCGACGCGCTCATGTTTCCTTCTACTGCCGAACCTTTAGAGCCGGCGACGAGTTTTGCCGATTTTGCTGCAGGCTGCTTACATTCGACTGAACTCAGCGTGTGGGACTCGCTGGTTCCGAAAATCGAGGTAGCGCAGGATGCGCCGTCTGATTACTTTGGTTTCACGGCGACCGCATCTGCTGATCGGGGTTCGCACGTTTTGCCTGGTGGCATTACACGGTCGTCATTCTCGGACCCGTTCCAGCAGAACTCGCAGAGTCTGAATTCGAATCAGAGCCAGAGCCAGAGCCAGAGATTCGGCAGCGCGGCAGCCGCGTTCGCAGAGTACGCGGGCGGATCGCGATCTACGTCTCAACAACAGCAGGAACCGCGATTCCAGACCGATTTCTCTGCCCCAGCCCAGTTTCTGGCTTCCGGCGGTGATTTCTTCACGCGGGTGTAAATAACAAGCTGGGTTTGTGCATGAGTAATGAGTATTATTCAGACTTAATGGAGTCTGAGTGGTGAAGTCTTTGGCTTTGATCTGGTTTTTTTCCTTAATGGAGTTTTGGTCAGGTAGTTATTTGATTTGTGGGGATTATCGGTGGGATATAATGGACTGGACCTGGTTTTCTGGAGTTTCATGGCGCCGTGTTTGATTATGTATACTATTACTTGCTCAATTGCCTATTTGTCAATTTAATAAATTGTCTATAGAGATGCACATATGTTGATCAATCTCAACATCAGTTCTCCAGCAGATGAAATGACAACGCTCAACTTGACCACGCAATTCGCCACCAAATTCCTTAAATTCATCACCGAACGGCCGAGACAACTCTCACAATTCTCCGGCACTTTGCTCTTGAATATATTATACACAGCTAGATAAAAAAACTTGGCGCGTTGGCGCATGAGAGTTGAGACATTTATATGCAAGCCTTCATGAGTTTCGCAGCATTAATATCTCTCAACACGCCCTCCCTCTCTCGATATCTCTAACCCGGCGCCGCGAATTACTAAGTTATAAACCTAACTTGCTTCATCGGCCGGTCCGGCCCCTAGAATTTGTCGATTAAATTTATATTGCGCGCGGTGCAACGCGGTGGTAGAAATCTGGCCTGAACCCGGGCCGGGTTTGAGATCTCGAGCCTCGGCTTGTTATGGGATCCATGGGCTCGGGCTTGATCGTTCGAAGATTTCCCGGCTCGAGCTTATCGCATCTTTTTTCTGTCAACTATAAATTGTTAACTTTAACTAGTTCTACTGACTACTGTGAGGTTAAAAAAAGTCTTCTGGAGAGGGAATAATGGATTATTCTATAGTGAAACTGTGGTTTTCCAAAGAATTGGCGAACGCAGCGTCTTGCGTATACGCAACGAACTCGACTCCGGTTAACGTGGAGTGCTTAATAATAATTGCTCTAATTTTGCTCCAAAGTCCAAGAGCTGCAATTATTAAGTCGAGGCCTCGAGGGCACTGCAAACGCAATCCTACTTGTTCATGTGCAAGAAAAACGGCCGATCGTGATCGGGCTAGTTCAGGTTAGTTTAATTCGGCGGCCTAGCTGCTGATCAACGACGTCGATATCTGTCAGTTCAGTTCGCGACAGGTGCTGGTCCCCACTTGTTCTTGTTCTGTGCTGTTCTTATTCTGTACTGGGTCTGGGTGTTCCCAGTTCCAGGTGGGTGGGTGGACAGGCTATAGTACAGACAGCTCTTGCCTCGGTTCGGTTTTATGGTCGATCGAGAAGGTGTGGAACAAAGCGGGAGAACACGATGACTCGTGTGATAGCTCGAGGCCCGATCAGCTGTCAACTGGCGATTGTCATTCAAAAGTCGGGGAATATTAACATTGTTAACTAGCCGTATCAGATATCACACGATGGCGGGATTACTTGGTGCCGCTCGCGTCAAGAGCTATAAACCTCATGCACTCGTGCGGAGAGCTGGATGTCGCAGACCCATAACAATATGCCGACTTCAGTTGACAAGTCGCTGTTCGTCAGTCGTCACTCGTCACACCCGACGGCTTGTCGGTACGCCTTGGTAAATGGTAAATAGCTAGCAAGCGTAGGCGAGTAGCGAAGCGACGACGCGACGAAGCAGGGTTTGCCGCGGCCCGGAAGTTAGGTCCGTCCGGAGCTGAGCTGTAATAGTATATAGTACATTCATCACATTATTACAACTAGAATCACTGGTCCATAGGCTGCTCGGTCCGGCACTCCTGGAGTGCTGTCTGCTGTTACGTGTTACATCTCGATCGGTCGGAAGCGGGCTGTGCTCGAGCTCGTCAACAGTCTTTTTTCTTCTCACCGGCAGCGGACGGGCTTACTCAGCCGGCGGATCAGCTCGAAGCGGCAATAAAAGCCTCCTAGACCTAAAGCCCAAGACCGCTGTTCGTCCCACGCTCCACAGCGCAACGGTGCTACTGTTAACTCTTATTGACGTCGTCGTCGCTACGAAAGTCGAAACCATGATGCTGATAGTCTACTCCAGTCTCCACCATACAAGTGTACACTAGAAGCGCGCAAGCGAGCTGCGATTGGCGGCGCAGGCCGGGCCGCGGAGCTGATTGGCCGGGAGCAACTGCCGCGTTAAGCTCGAGTCGCGCGCGGCGCCGGACGCGCGTGCGCCCGAATTCCGGCGCCACGCGGGTTCCGGTTCGCACTCGCTGCGCCGGGTCTGCAGGGCAGGAATCGGGGCGTGCATGTAGTGTTTACTCTACTACTCTCGCAGAAGACGCTGCAGGAGACGGTGTAAAGGCCGAGTGAACAAAACACCGAGAAAGCAAAGCGCCGAACATTCCAAGCCCAGTTCCGCCGGGTCGACGCGCGACACGCGATCGCCGCGACACGCGCCCATGCTTCTGAGTTCGTGGCACGAGCCCGCAATTGTCAATTTGTCGAGCCGGCGCGGCGATCGTGCGTTCAGCTTTCAGCGCCAGCTGTTCGGTTTGGTTGCAGGGGGCGGGTGGAGAGGGGCAGACAAGATGAGACGAGATGAGACGAGACGAGACAAGACGAGATCGGACGAAGAAACGACCGAACGACGAAGACGGTAAACAATGGAACTATCGCGATAAGTAAAGTGAAGACAGTGGGCTAACAGCGCCGCGCATGAAGCCGTTCCAATTGTGTTTCGGTTGGATCTGGATTCGGGCAAGAGATGTGGCGACGGTTGGACCAAGAACCAAAGTGTGGTCTTGATCAGACCCTGAGCTGTTTGTTACTGAGGCCTGAGCCCGTGAGCCGATGGTGAGTGCGATGACTTCAGCTGAACTTGACGACTGACGACTGGCCTTGTTGCGGTGACTCTGAATTGGCAACAAATAGCAACCCTTCGGTTTTTAATTATACAACTCAGTACTTCGCTTTAATTCGCTGTAATCGTACTGTAGTGTAGTCTAGTGAAGAGTAGTGAGTAGTGAGTAGTTAATCATTTCCTGCCAGCTCGCTTGCAGGCCGCGTCACGTCGCGTTCGGTGCCTGCAGGTTGCAGCCAGCCAGCTCTACTGACTCGACTCTCGACTCTCGACTCTCTCTTGACGAGTGATGGCTGGCCAATTGGGCCACTTAGCCCAACCGCCGCAGGCAACTTCCGGCGAACTGAGGGCGAACGCGAGAGCTGCCAGGCCGGCCGGGGCTGTGCGGGCGGTGCGGGCGCGACTCGCGTCTAGCGCCGGGCTGTGCCGCGTAAGCAGTTGCTTTTTGCGCGGACGCGGCGTGGAAGATTCCACGCCGCTTTCCATCGCATTCCCGCAGTGGTGCGGGCAGAACGTCGTGGCTGGCTGGAGGGACAGTGTCTGGTGCTGCTGCTGGAGGTGCTTTCTTCGAGCATCGCAGCTTTGCATTCCATACAGGCAACACAACACAACACAACACAACACAACACAACACAACACAACACAACACAACACAACACAACACAACACAACACAACATGGGCAGCTCCATGTGCCCGCCACGTGCCGCCAGGACTCCAACTCCAGGGCCCTCGACTCGACTCGCGCCGGCCCGTTTGCGCGAGCTAAACCTGGCCGCTTGCAGCATCCGGATTCAGCGAAAGTTTGGTCGCGGCCACCACCGCGGCCAAGCCAGGCGCCGGGCAGACGCAGTTCCAGGTGCCCTCGTCGCCGAAGCCCTACCCTGCTGCTCCCGCCCGGGAAGACAGACTTGTGCTCCCGGTGGCGCCGCGTCGCGCGCCCATTAAGCTCCTGCTAGCTCCTGTGCTTTAATATTATTCGGCGCAGGGACCTTTAAGGCTCGCGGGCTGCCCACTTGCAACGGCCGGCTCGCCGTCTTCTGGCGTCTCTTCGCTCCCGCTTTGCACACCCAACAGTCAACTCACATACACACTCTGCACATATATATACATACATAGATCCCTCCCGCCTTCCCGGCGAGCCCTGCATTCTCCGCAGTCCGCCATGGCCGGCAGCAGCAGCGATCTCATCCATGGCCCTCCTCCGCCGACGTCCAAACAAAAGCGCCCGAAGCTCGGCGACCCTGAGGTCCGTCGTCGCCGCGTCGACAAACAGCCGCGCTCGCGGTCGGGTGCGTTTCCAATTCCTCGTCAATCGTGCTGCAACGCGCTGTTCTAATCAAAAAAACAGGCTGCCTGACCTGCCGCTCGCGCCACAAGCGCTGCGACGAACGACTGCCGTTCTGCAAAAACTGCGAACTCCTGCAAATCGCCTGCGAGGGATACCACACCAACCTGCGCTGGCACGACAAGCTCATGGTCGTCGCCGACATCCCGCACACTCGCTACAGGCGGATATGGTATCTTAACATTGATCCCGCCCGGTTCCAGGAGAGTCTGGAATACATCATGGACACGTACTCGCAGTTCGACGTCGAGTACTCCGAACACGGCACGGAAGACGCGTTCGACGCCCGCATCGCACACCCACAGGTCATACCACAGTCGCAGCAGCAGCAGCATCATCAACAACAGCATCCACATAGTCACCAACAACAACAGCATCATCATCAATTGCCCGACCAGGTCGCCATGCAGCAGCACGCGGGCTACGGCGTTATGCAGTACTACAACAACAACATGGAAGAAGTCGTCGCCCCACAACCGCTGCCCTACAACATGACCTCCGCGCCCGACCCGATGCCCACAATGGTCTACGACTCGCATTGGGCCGACCGCGGATATGCGTACTCTGGCTATCTTCTGCAGCCAGGCATGGTCTTACCGCCGCCGCCGTCGTCAGCGCAATTGCCGCATGCGACTGCCCCTCATCCGGCCACGCACGCGACCGCAATGTACTCGGCCGCTGTCAGTAGCTCGGTGCCCGGGCAGACGTACACGGGCGGACCACAGATGAAGTATATGTACTGATAGCTGCTTTATGTTCAATATTCTCTGTTGGGAATTGGCGTTTGCTAAGGGGATTTGCTTTTTGCTAATGTGTACGATATGAAGTGTCTAGTGTGGTCAAGAGAGTCGACCAAAATCAGAACCAGAGTCGGTATCAATCAAAATCAAAATCAAAATCAGTCGTGGAACGGCGAGATATACGGTGCTTTGGGTATTCTTACTCCCCTATCGCCGAGGAAGAGCGTGACTGAAGCAGCACCTTCAGAACCCGGTCTGAAAGTGATTGTCAATCTGATGGACACATCAACACACGCGCGCCGCTCTGGACATATATGCCGTGAATTGTATGGATTTCTGACGGTATACACGCGCGTCAACCCATCTCGACAATTGTCTCTTTCGCCCTACTCGAAGCGCGTGTTTTGCCCGTTTGTTTGCGACTTTGTTGAATAAAGCGAGCATGAACCATTATCCCGTGTTGCCCCGGTCGTTGTTGATACTGAGAAGTAGCAAAATTGCTGGGGAACTCCGTTAATTTGTTAATACTTTGCCCTGTTAGAGGTTGGCAGACGCGATCTTGAATCTCGGCTCTACAAGAAGAGACTGCAATTTCAGCTTGCGTAATAGAAACGTCGGCGTACTCGCAGGTCGAGAGGCAAGCTTCAGGCGCGCGTAGCCGAATAAACAGCCGTTGCCTAGCCTTGCAGTGTCGCCTTGTAATTGCATCAAGCTTGATCTTGATCTTGCAGCGTTAGCACCCACTCACTATACAGCTCCGTGTCGTGCGCTGCTATTACATAATCTCTTAGTGAGCAACTTACATCACGTGGTATAAAGCGATATCGGCAACGTCAAGTGCACCCTTGTGCCGGTGTCGCTGCGGGCCGATGCCGATATCGCTCGCCGGCCCGGCACAACCGCACCATCAAAGTGATGGTTCCGCCTTAAGCTTACCGGCGTTCTGTGCATTGCCGCGCTTAGAATCAGCACGCGCCTCATTGGCCCGCGCCTGTCCCCAGAATAGCGTCCACCTCACCCAAAGAGTAAACAAAGCTATCCTGGGTCCACTGTTCAGACCGCCACGCGGCTCAGAAATTTCTGCGATCTCGCGCCGCTGAAGACTCTTAAAGAGCCCAAGATCGCTCCTCCACAACTTGCTGCTTCACCACAATTCCACCGCCTTTCCCCCGTCCCTGTTTCTCTCCCCAGCACCAAAATGCCCTCCGCCGTGGCCTCCCCCTCGACGCTCTACGACAAGGTTTTCAACGACCACGTCGTCAAGAACGCGGACGGCACATACATCATCTACATCGACCGCCATCTCGTCCACGAGGTCACCTCGCCCCAGGCTTTCGAGGGCCTCACCAACGCCGGCCGAACCGTCCGTCGTCTCGACTGTACCGTACGTCCTTTATTGCTTACAATTGTGCTAAACCAGATCTAACGGACCCAGCTCGCCACCGTCGACCACAACATCCCAACCTCATCCCGCAAGACATACAAGAACCTGAGCACCTTCATCGAGCAAGAAGACTCGCGTCTGCAAGCCACCACGCTCGAAGAAAACGTTCAAGCTTTCGGTCTGCGATACTTTGGTCTCGATGATGCTCGTCAGGGAATCGTCCACATCATCGGCCCCGAACAGGGCTTCACGCTGCCCGGTGCCACCATCGTCTGCGGCGACTCCCACACTTCGACTCACGGCGCCTTCGGCGCGCTTGCGTTCGGTATCGGTACGTCTGAGGTCGAGCATGTTTTAGCTACCCAGACCATCATCCAAAACAAGTCCAAGAACATGCGCGTCTTGGTCACTGGAAAGCTTCTCCCGGGAATCACGTCAAAGGACTTAGTTCTCCACATCATCGGCATGATCGGTACCGCCGGTGGAACTGGCCATGTCATTGAATTTGCCGGCGACGCTATCAGTGAGTTGTCTATGGATGCGCGTATGTCGATGTGCAACATGTCGATCGAGGGCGGTGCCCGTGCCGGCATGATTGCGCCGGACGAGACCACGTTCGCGTACCTCAAGGGCCGTCCTTTGGCTCCCAAGGGTCAGAACTGGACCAAGGCTGTCAAGTACTGGCGGACGCTCAAGACCGACCCTGGCGCCAAGTTCGATATCGATATCACGATCAAGGCCGAGGACGTGCCACCCACTGTTACGTGGGGCACCTCACCCCAGGACGCGCTTCCTGTCACTGGCAAGGTTCCCAACCCTGTCAACTTCCCCGGCGACGAGGCAAAGCAGGCTGCCATTACGCGGTCTCTGCAGTACATGGGTCTCGATGCCGACATGAACATCGCCGATATCAAGGTCGACAAGGTCTTTATCGGTTCGTGCACGAACGCGCGTATCGAGGACCTGCGCGCCGCCGCCAACGTCGTCAAGGGCAAATACAAGGCCGACAACGTGACCCGTGTCCTGATCGTTCCCGGCTCTGGACTCGTCAAGCTCCAGGCCGAGCACGAGGGCCTTGACAAGGTTTTCCTCGACGCCGGGTTCGAATGGCGCGAGGCCGGATGCTCAATGTGTCTTGGAATGAACAACGACATCATGGCCCCTCTCGAGCGGTGCGCGTCTACTTCCAACCGAAACTTCGAAGGTCGTCAGGGCGCTGGTAGTCGGACGCATTTGATGAGTCCCGCGATGGCGGCTGCGGCTGCAATCACTGGCCACATTACCGATATCCGTGATTACTACCAGGCCGAGAAGAAGGCTCCGATCGAGATCGTTGTGCCGTCATCTTTGTCTGCTCCCTCAGTGTCAGAGTCCGATGTCGAGAGCGAGGCTTCCGACGATCTCGATGTGCCGGAAGATGTCGAGCCCGAGGTTGCTGCTGTTGCCAGCAGTACCGGTACCGGCAAAGGCACAGGTATTCCAGCGTTCACTGTCCTGACTGGTACCGCTGCCCCTCTTTTCCGGTCAAACGTCGACACAGACGCCATTATCCCCAAGCAGTTCTTGAAGACAATCAAGCGTACCGGTCTTTCAGTCGGTTTGTTCTACGCCGACCGATTTGACGCCAACGGCGTCGAGAAGACCGATTTCATCCTCAACCAGGGCATTTACCGCAAGTCCAAGATCTTGGTCGCTTCTGGTCCCAACTTTGGCTGCGGTTCATCGCGCGAGCACGCGCCGTGGGCTCTTGCTGATTTCGGTATCATGTGCGTGATTGCGTCTTCGTTTGGCGACATCTTTTTCAGCAATTCGTTCAAGAACGGATTATTACCGCTCGTCATCCCCAGCGACGTTATCAACGAGAAGATCATCCCCGTTGCCGAGAGCGGCAAGGAATTGACTGTTGATTTGGTCAAGAACGAGGTTCGGAACGAGGAAACTGGCGAGGTTCTTGCTACGTTTGAGATTGACTCGTTCAAGCGCCATTGCTTGCTAAACGGTCTCGACGAAATCGGTCTGACTTTGATGGACGAGCCGTTGATTGCAAAGTACGAACAGTTCCGTAAGAACAACTTCCCGTGGATGGAAGGCGGATCGAGATTAGTCCGGCCGATTATCCAGGGTAAGATTCCTGGAGTTCCGAACGCTGTTGAGTGGTAGATTCTCTTTTATTTAGCTGGATCGAGGAAAAAGAAAGAAGTGTTATGATTGTTTTTGAATAATTTTGATATGATGGGTTACAGTTCGTACGCTTGGCATATGTTGGATCATGTATAATTATTGAGCGCAGAGTATCGGAGGGTCAATTGCTTAGATTTGTTTTGTCATGTGTGGTGTTTGCTTTAACTAGTAGTTATACATATGAGGCTTTGGTAATTTGCCTATGAATTGATTTTTTTTGCTATATCTTGAGTTGACTGTTTTGATTTCTCAAATAAGATCTTTCGAAGGCTGTTTTATTTAAATTTAATTCCGCGATTGCCGGTGCACACGTGGTTTGGTCGCGGCTTAAAAATGATCGGACATCAACCGCACCGGTTATATTCAAAGGCATCTCGCCAATTCAACTGATCATATATACACTGCTAGAGTTTTCTAGACGACCAGTTTGATATTTTGCAATATAGAGCAATTAGATCTGCTCTGTAGAATTGCTTGCTCGAACTTGACCACATACAAAGCACTCGACTAAGCCCGATAACTTATCGCGACAATGGTCAACACTCTTCATCTCACCGGAACCAACTACGAGGTAAACTACAGACCCCAATTACATCGTCAATATTTGATCTCTTATCATATCTCTAACAAATCACCTTTATAGATTGGCGTGAAGCACGGCACGCTCGCGAAATCGCAAATCCACGCATGTCTAACAAACTACTCGACCTATTTCGCCAACGCAGGCATGTCCCCCGGCGACGTCAAGAAGCTTGCCGGATCGTTTTCAGCTACAATCAAGCGGCTTGTACCTCATTTGCATGACGAGCTTTGTGGTATTGCTGATGGTGCGAATGTACCGCTTCTTGATATTATTGCGTTGAACGCGAGATCTGAGATCGCGCTGGCTGCTAAACCGGCGGCGTCGGGGAGACGTGGACATCATGGTGAAGATGAGGATGAGGATGAGGATGACCAAGTTGAGCTTGCTGTGCCTGCTGATGGATGTACGACGTTTGCGGAGACCGTAGCCGGCGACCGACAATGGTTAGCTCAGAACTGGGATTGGCAAACGTCGCAGCTGAGTAACCTCGTCTTACTCGAGATTACACTTCCCGAGGACTGTCCCGCACAGGTAACCAGTCTCAAGACCGTGACCGAGGCCGGATTACTTGCCAAGGTTGGTCTCAATTCTGCCAAACTGGGAGTCTGTTTGAACGCTTTACGCGCGACTGATCTTGACACGAACAAGCTTCCGTTACATGTCCTGCTTCGACTTGTGTTGGAATCAAAGAGTTTGGCTGATTGGAGGGAGCGCTTGAATACGTTGTATGGAGGCGGTGCCGCGTGTTTTGGGCATTTTGGAATCGCGGACGGGATTGACGGTGGGCATGCCGAGGGATGGGAAATCGGTCCATATGGCGTTGGTATTGTCTCCCGGGATGCGGACGGCCGGTTTTATCATACCAACCATGCTCTGGTGCCGCATGATAAGATCAACGAAGTAATCTGGTTAGAAGACACCAAAGAGCGAATCGCGCGAATGCAAGAGCTAGTCGAGCTTTCAGACAAGAAATTGAACGTGGCGACCCTCGATGCCGAGCAGCAAAAGGATCGAATTTTCGCGTTTTTGAAGGACGAGGATAATTATCCAAACTCGATCTGTCGGGCGAACGATGAGAGCCAGCCCGGGTTGCTGGGAGAGATGCAGACTGTGTTTTCGATCGTGATGGATTTGAAGGATGGGGTTGCGTGGGTTGTCGTGGGACGGCCGAAGCAGGTGTTGGAGGAGTTTAAGCTTACGTTTTAAAGCTTGTGTGTGGGGAACTTGTGGGATGTGGAATCACTGGAATGTGATTATGTGAAAGAGTTGGGGGCATGGAAGTAATTAGGGAACGAGGAATCTAAGTTAGCATCAGGCATGAATCAAAAGAGTTCAATTATCGGTCGATTTCTGGCTCGCCACTCACTCGTCTCTAGAGTATTTCTTAGACACTTAACCTGAGAATTGAGATACACTCAGAGTAAAAGACTCTCTTGCCTCAACCTGAGGAATTGCACATGGTCTCGACGTGCTGATAGCCATGTCCAAGTCCTTGATGTCCAATTTACGCTAAATCCAGCATCACGTGACCCCATCACGAACGCAAATACCGCGCACACGCACACGATTTTGAACACGTCTCGATCAACTGCATAAATACATCCACTGTTCGCCGACTCATATGCTGCAAAGTCTTAATTTCAATTGTCTGGATTCAGATTGTTCTCACGATGTCTACGACACCGCAACGAAAGCGGCGGAACGGGACAGGTCGCGCCGGAGGAGGTCAAATCAGCCTGCCCTCAAGTCCAGTCGCAGATCACAGTAGTACCCCATCATTACGGATCCAGCTCCCACCAGACAACAAATATGAGCCTGAGCTAGTGACAGAGCTGGACGGTACTTCAGAGAAGAAGAAATCCGAAAATGGGAATCTGTCCGAGAAAGTACCGCTTAGTACGCGTGTTTCGAAGAGGGTTGAGGAGTTGTGGGTTAAGCTGATGCGCGAGTTGGCTGTTGATATGAGTGGGAACGGAGTTTCGAGTTTGCAGGATTCTGATTTAGATCAGATTGTGAGTTTCTTATTTGTTCCCGTGCCTCTTGAAAAAGTGAGTTTTGACCCCATGCCGAAGAAGAAAGCTTGGTGAGATCGAAGTTGCTAACGAGTTGTGTGCAGGTAATGTTTTTTGGATTCATGACGTGTCTGGACACTTTTCTGTACTTGTTCACAATCCTACCGCTGCGGTTTCTAGCGGCTGTCGGGATTTTATCACAATCTGCCGTTCGACGGAAGCCAGCAATGATCGCACCAGCTCGGAAAATCGACATAATCAAGACGGTCGTACTCGCAGCTACCGTGTATCTTTTGAGTACACTCAACGGCAGTATATTATACCACAACATTCGCGGTCAATCAGCGGTGAAGTTGTACGTTATGTTTAACGTTCTAGAAGTCAGTGATAAGCTTTGTTGCAGTTTCGGACAGGACGTGTGGGCTGTTTTATTCTCGAATCGGACGTTGTCGACTACATGGCGGATGTATCTGTTTGGCGGAATCGCGGTGCTTTATAATTTCATTCATTCAGCGGTATTGTTTTGTCAGATGATTACGCTGAATGTGGCTGTGAATTCTTATTCAAACGCGTTGCTGACGTTGCTTTTGAGTAACCAGTTTGGCGAGATCAAGTCGACCGTATTCAAGAAATTCGAACGCGAGAATCTGTTTCAGCTCACGTGCGCAGATATTTCCGAAAGATTTCAACTATGGACGATGTTACTCATGATTGGACTGCGTAACATCGTTGAAGTGTCGGGTTCAACAGGCGGTGTCATTCCGCAGTCTTGGTCGGGATGGAATACATTTATGGGCGCGCTGTGGGGTCCCGCTTTCGTTGTGTTGGGATCCGAGGTTTGCGTGGATTGGCTCAAGCATTCGTATATCGCGAAATTCAATAAACTTCGCCCGAAAGTGTATACTCGGTTCCTTGATGTTTTGTGTCGTGATCAACTTCGGAATTCAGAACAGAAATCGCAAGAAGCAGATAATGGCACGACGACTACAAAACGGTTGAGCGTCTCCCGGCGAATCGGAGTGCCCGTTCTTCCGCTTGTTTGCGTGTTTGTCAAGAGTACTACCCAGTTAGCCCGACTAGTCGTCTCTGCACATCAGTTTTCGCTTCCGAGCCGGACTGCCTCGGCTCCTCTCACAACCAACCAGTCATACGACGCGTCAACAACAACCAAATACAACAGTAGTTCAACAACAACCGCCCCGTCACAGCTGATTATTGAATATCTTACAAGCGGGGCCGAAAATGCGGTCGTGTTTGGAGTCTACGCTGCCATGATTACTATCTTTTTCTGCATTTTTGTCGCCGTGAAACTAGCCATCAGCGCATTATTACTCGAATACAGTGTTCACCGGTTGAGCAAGACGCAACGTGAACAATCAGCCCGCGCCAGCGCGGCCGCCAGATCCGGCGCGTCAACACCAGCAACGGCTTACGATGATGATTTGCACGCAGACGAGAAGGTTAGCGGGGAGGCGAAAGGTGGGTTGTGGGGGTTAGTCGACATGAGCGATGGGATCAGGGATGAAGTGAATCAGCCGGAGTTTGAAGACATTTTGGGATCTGGAGGATCAGGATCGAGAGCGTCGTCGGGGAGTATTGTTGGGTTTGATTTATCGAGGTCGGTGTCGGCGCCGGGGTTGAGTCATAGGCGGAACAAGACGTCTGTGGATTTACAGAACGTGGAGCGGTTCCAAATGGTGGCGAAGCGGATCTGGTAGTTTAATATGGTAGGAGATGAGCATTCGGGATGGGAGTGGGCGTTTCAGTCGACCAGCGTATACGTTTGGTATATTGCGATTGTATAGTTATAACTTATTGTGAATTCGAAGAAAAATTAAGAGAAATAAAATTATACAAAGTTTTGAATGCGCTTGCAACCGTCTAAAATTCCAAACCAAGATAAATAAAAATAACTGTAACTCCCGCTCCGTTATACATTTCTCTTGAGTGACGCTTTCCCCTGATTTGTTTCTCTTCAAACCATAAAAGCGGCCAGAATGGCGAGAGCCAGTTTGTCCCTAGAAACAATCTATGTCGTCCAAATCGATTGATAATCTAAAAAAAATCAAAGCCAACCCGTCTCGACTGGCTTTTTGAAACGAAAGAAAAAAGAGGTCCTCTTCGAACTGGTCAAGACAAAGTTGTCTACTGCTCCTTCTTGGTCTCGACTTGCACTGCCGGGTCGTTTTCGTACGTCCGGTCGTCGTCCTGCTCGACCTCCTTCACGATCTTCTCCATCTCCTTTGACTGGTTCTTCCAGGTAGCCTTGCTCATCTTTACTTTGTTGTCAAAGAGCGATTTCTCGGGAGTACGGTACGAGCCACCGATGCGGTCCCAGAGAGTCGTGAACTGGCCGTAGTTGTAGTTGAAGTAGAGATGGTGGACGGTGTGGCATGCCGCGCCGTTGACGGCCGGGTGCGAGGTGACGTATTCGCCGTCGTGGATCATGATTGTCCAGACGTTGATGAAAGTGAAGAGGAAAAGGTAGGAAAGCTTGTGGAGAGGGAAAATGAAGGGGAAGAAATGGTAGGGAAGAGATTGAAGGTATCCGTCGACGGGGTGGAACGCGTGGGACGCGTAGGGGGTAGGCACGATCCATTTGTGGTGGGGTTTATGGAGACGCTTGTAGAGGATAGGATGGTGCAGGCCGCGGTGGATGAGGTAGATGCCAAAGTCGGTGAATGCGATGAAGAGCGGGAATTGGAAGGCCAGGTAGCCGAGCCCGTAGTCCTCAACGTCCCAGTAGAGTCTGCCGTATCCACGCACCTCTGCCAGGAACCAGGGAACGGTGTAGAGGGTCATGAAGGGGATGGCACTGATTGCTTGCACGATTTCCATGCGCATTTGGTTCTTGAGGTACTTTGGGTGGTCCATCGTGCGCTTGTCGAAGATAAACACGTACGACAGACTGGCGAAGCCAAGGTACAGGATGATGCCGAACAGGGTTGTAATGATGAACAGCGACAGAGCCTGGCGGTAGATGTTGTTTCTGGCGATAGTGGTCAGGTAGGCCGCTGCCGGGGCCGGAAAGAGCGTGTAGTCATAGGGCTGGGCGGGGATGTAGGGCAGCGAGAGGTTCTTTGCCAGGCCGAAGGCGGAGGACGGGTCGGCGGCCGAGAGCAGCGCCGTGACCGCGGACGGGACGGGGAACAGCGTCGAGTAGACGCCGTCGAAGAGGAAGGTGTCGCAGACCTCGAGCACGATATCCATGGCGGGGACTGGCGGGCGATTGGGGGGCGGTGGAGGTGGTGAGGGGGAAGAAGAGGCGACGGCGGAACAGAAACAGAACGCGGCGAAGGCGAGACCTGATATCGCGATTATATGCGGAAGCGAAAAGTCACGCGTTTGCGGCGCAAGTGCGCAAGCGCCGCGGCACCCGAGGCGGGCCGAGAAACTCGGGTCGCATCACACCACAAATCTCGGATCTGATTAGCGGCGCTCGTATTCGGCTGTCAGCTCTCGCACTCGGGTCATCCTCCACGCCACAGCCCGATATTAACAGTTGGAAATCGCAAGTTTCGTCTACAAGTTCCGCTGTTCGGTCAGAATCAGCTCGATTTGCTTGAGTCTTGCCGATGAGCGTTATTGTTTATTATTTGTTCACTCTCAACTCTGTAATTATACCTGCAGATATAAATTGTTAAATACCCGGTCTATTCCAACCTGCTTCTGTCGCCGTCCTGCTCTTTTACTCACCTTCCTGAGGAGACCAGACCAGACCAGAAATAGAAGAGAACCAGAACAGAACAGAACAGAACTAGAAGCAACAGAACAGAACAAAGAATACCATGGATATCGTCCTCGAGATATGCGACGCATTCGTCTTTGACTATGTCTACGCGAGCGCATTCCCCATCCCGCCAGGCATGTGGGCCCAGTACATGCCCACACCGTACAAATACACCTTCTACCCGGCGCCAGCAATAGCTTACCGGACGACTGTCGCGAGAGACAACATCTTCCGGCAAGCGCTGTCGCTGTTTCTCGCGACCTCGGTGTTTGGCACGGTGCTGTATTTTGTCTTTGGCGCGCTGTCATACGTGTTTGTGTTTGACAAGCGGACGATGAAACATCCGAAGTTTCTAAAGAATCAGATCCGGATGGAGATCGTGCAGGCAGTCAGCGCGATCCCGTTTATGTCATTGTACACTGTTCCCTGGTTCCTTGCAGAGGTGCGTGGCTACGGCCGGCTCTACTGGCACGTTGAGGACTACGGACTGTTTTACATGTTCCTGCAGTACCCGCTTTTTATTGCGTTTACCGATTTTGGGACGTACTTTATCCACCGCGGTCTGCACCATCCGCTGCTTTACAAGCGCCTCCACAAACCCCACCACAAATGGATCGTTCCGTCTCCATTCGCCTCATTTGCGTTCCACCCTGTCGACGGGTACCTGCAATCACTGCCGTACCACATCTTCCCTCTTCTCTTCCCGCTTCACAAGCTGTGCTATCTCGTGCTGTTTACGTTAGTCCAAATCTGGACAATCATGATCCACGACGGCGAGTTCGTGACTTCGCACCCGGCTATCAATGGTACGGCGTGCCACACGCTTCATCATCTGTACTTCAACTACAATTACGGCCAGTTTACGACGCTCTGGGACCGTATTGGCGGATCGTACCGGACGCCTGACGCGTCGTTGTTTGACGGCAAGGCGAAGATGGATAGAGAGACCTGGAAGGCGCAGTCGAGGGAGATGGAGAGGATTGTCGAGGTTGTTGAGGAGGGGGATGACAGGACTTACGAGGGCGACGGAAAGGACCAGTAGTCGTCTACTCTTCTACTACTAGCAACTACTAGCAACTACTATCTAGACTCGCTCTACAATAAGCATGCTATTCCTATAAAAATCACGTATAAGAGAGATGGGGATGCTCTTATGTAAGTCAGCAGACTCGGATAACTCGGACAAGCCAGCGCGCACGGGCCGTTCGCGACTCGGCTGCGAATGCGAGGCACGTGACGCGCGTCCGAATACGACCCGAGCGCGTTGCGAACGCGACAAATTTCTCCACTCACGACGCGTCGCGCGTTTGTTTTGTCTGGCGCCACTAAGTTGATGCCTTGATATATTATTCAGGCTCATCTTAGGCTGTATAAGGTACCATGTTTACTGACTACTGACTACTATGAATAAAGAGCTAAGAGTAAGATAATGTATAACTATTAAGTGTCTATTCGAAAAAACCAACTCCAATGCACCCTGTACCATGAACCATGCTGCTAAGTGCTACAAAAACAAATCTAATAACTCTCCGCGACAAGAACGTCCTCGCTCTTGATTGAACTGTAGTCATACCCACGCTCCTTGCGGCCGACCAGCAAACCACTCATCTCATCGTCCTGCTCGATCGCATCCGCGTCGACATCGCCAAAGATCGAGGACGCGCCAGATCGCACGCGTCCACAGGTCTCGTCACCGGGCGCAAGCGCACACGCGACTTCGGTATCAGCCTCGTCTTCGTCTTCTTCAAGAACAAGCGCGTGATGGCGACCGACTTTCGCGAATACGGCACAGACAAGAGCAGCGGCGCTGAGCGCGACAGCGAACCAGAACGCGCCTTTGAATGCGCGAGCCGTGGTCTCAAGCGAAGGCGGGAATTCGCCAGAGTTGCGGATGATGCTGGAGACGATGGAGGAAGATAGTGAGACTCCGAGCGAGCCTGCGAGATGGGAAACTGTGTAGAAGATACCGGCGGCGGTGGATTGTTCTTTGCGCGTGACAGTGCTGAGAGTGTGTAAGTTGACAACGTTGTATGCAAGGTCGGCCGAGATGACTTCGAGGCAGACCGCGGGCAGGACCATGTAGAAGTAAGATGTACCGAGCGGAACAAGAGCCCACAGCAAGGCAGCTGTCAGCATGAGAATCTCGGCAGTGACCAGGATAAGTCTGTGAGGAACGCGATGCATGACGGTCGCGATGAGCGAGACCGCGAGAATGGAAGCCAGGGTCTGCGGGAACAGGTAGAACGCAGACAAGATCGGAGAGGCGTGCATGATGACTTGCAAGTACAATCCGCCGTAAAACATCATGACGCCGGTGAATGCCATCCAGGCCAGCAGGATGAGCAGCATCGAGACCGCGAAACCTGGCGCGCGCCAGATCCGCAGCGGCATGAGCGGGTTGGCCACGCGGGACTCCCAGTAGATGAAGGTCGCCAGGACCGCAATAGACAGCACGAGCACGGCAATGACATAGGGCTCGGCCCAGCCTCTCGACGCCGAGCCCGCCTGTGCGGCCGCGAGAACAAACATGATGCAGCCCGTGATGGACAGACCGGCGCCGACATAGTCGAGCTCGGCCGCACGCTTCCACAACTCGCGCGATCGAAGCGATGCCTGGCCGTCGCTTGGTACGACGTAGTAGGCAACCGCGGTGAGCAGCGCGTAGACGATAGCGTACAGGTAAAAGATGCTGCGCCAGTTGATGTACTGAATCGTCACTCCGCCGGTGACGACGCCCAGGAACGCGCCTAACGGCGCACCGGCGTTGAACACGGCCATCGCACGGTTCTTGCGGCGGCCATGCGGGTAAGCAGCACCTAGAATACCGACTCCGGCGGCCGGACACGCAGCCGCTGCGAGGCCTTGCATGCCCCGGCACACGTCGAATACGATATGGTTGGTCGTGAAGGAGCAGGCAAGAGACCAGACTGCGAACCAAAAATAGGCGCCGACGACGAGCCGTTTCCGGCCAATTCGGTCAGCGAGTCTGCTTTGTTAGTCTAGAGTCCACTTATACTAGAAAGGAGTAATGAAAAAGAACGCACCCAGAGAACAGCAGGATGGTCGCGCCCGACATGAGCTGGAACGAAGACACGGACCAGGAGAGCTGGCCGCCGGAGATGCCAAAGTACTCGCCGAGCGTGGGAACTGCAATCTGCATGACGCTCGAGGAGGCCGTGTTCATGACGGTCGAGAAGGTCAGGACCAGGACGGTCGCGATCTCGTGGGCCGCTGAGGTAAACACGGCCGGCCGCTCCTCGCCGTCGTCGGCCTCGACGGCGACGCCTTTTTCGCTGACTTCCGGGCTCATTGTGACAGTGTCGGTGACTGTAGAAGTACTAAGTTGTAGTTGGTATAATCTTGTGAACTGTGAAGCGCCGCGAGGGCTGTTATAACAACATGCCGGTGGTGCACTGGTGCCCCAGGCCGGCCCAGAGTCCAGAGCGGCCTCCGGGCTAATCGCGGTAATCAGATCTGGCGCGCCGCGAGCCGAAAACCCAAAGTGGGCCGAGACTGTGGCCACTCAGGCCCGCGACTCGTCTGTCGCCAAACCCTTCCCACCTCTAAGCCTTTCCGCCCAGCCACCGCGTCATACCGCTTTGTCATATCGCCAATACACGAACTTCTCGAACTCGACTGACAAACTGACAAAGTCGCGATGTCGCCATCTCCGCATTTGGCTACATCTCGTACCACGGTCCACGGCTTTGTCAGGCCCATTACTCACTACTCACTACTCAGTTGCCTTCTGCAGTCCGGACCGGAGACTCAACTACTGTCAGTCTGTCACACTCAGCGTCTGAATGCGTTAGTTTGGCTCAACGACTAGCGTTGTTGCGGTGCGGTGCATCGCTGCGTCACGAACACCTGCACTAGCCGCAGCAGCATTCTTCAGCAGCCCTACCCCTCCATGTCTCTAGACTATCGACAGTACTCAGTAGTTCGTCCACTGTCTAGAATGCTTCTCTAAGCTTTATTTCTTTTTATTCTGCTCTTTCATTAAATGGTATGAGGTATATTTTCTTGTCACGTCTGATGGATTATCTCGGCAAGTTTCGCCCGGTACTACAGAACCTACCGACCGCGACTGGCCATACCGCTTATCGCGTCTGTTGACTTGTTTGCCGTACATGTATCACAGTAAACTGTTATCGTACGCGGCTTCTTCGACCTTTCTATTTCCCTCGCTCTTCAACACGAGCACCGTGCATCTGAGGCGCTCGCAACGGCGTCTTCCATATCGTTCACCCTAGCGTCTACTTGGCATATGCTTGAGGGGTAATGACATATAGTACTGACTGCTACAGACAAGCTGCCGTCCGACGTTATAGTAGAACACAGCGGCTGTGGAATATTTTACAGGCCATAGGCGATGACGCGTCGTGGAGCTCCGGCATTTTCTTCTGCTACGACCGTAGTATATGTATGACTACGGTGCTGGCGGCTGGCCCGAAAATACCATTCTTACTACGCTGCGCCGATCTTAGAACCTACATGCGGGTTCCGAGCAGTCTCTGTAAGTGTTAATCCGAATGCCACGCTGCCAGGACTACTCGACGAGTCGGCCTACAGCTTCGCCCGATAAGTCTTGTTTGCTGGAGAGTCTATTTGCTTGACCGCGTTACTTTAACTGTTAGCTGTTAGCATAGAAGCGCATCGTTTGACTTGCAAGCGCTACTTCAAAAACTTTAAGCAGAACAAGTCTACATATAGATGATCCTCGTCTCTTCATTCAAAACGTTCAATACTGTAAATACCACAATCCACATGAAGCCGTATTGATGTGCTTTATTGTTTTACAAGTTACAGCTATGCAATTTGAAAATATGGACCAATTAACTAGTAAACTATTCAAATATGCTGCACCCCGTCAAATATTCGTGTTGACAAATTTCCTAATCCAGTATGTAATCAAGGGTTTTGTGCCGCTGGGAGAAAGAAGAAACTCGTGCCGCCACCTTTGCGCGGCAAAAAATAATTTTTTGTTTTCCTTCGTCGCGCCTCTCGAAGTTTTCAATTCCTTCGCGCTATACACTCTTCTGAAAATTTTACCCGCCATATATTCGTGTAATATTTTTCGTTTGAGCTCACGACTGTGTTAACTTACAGTCTTTACTACTACTACTATTCTGCACAAAGAGATTCACAATGTCTGACTCTGCTCTGATCCCGATCTCGACCTTCCTGCGTAAGGTCGAGCCCGGTGTTCCCATTGCGATCGGTGACGATGAGATCCCGGCCACCGTCCGTATCACGATGGTTGCTATTGATCCTACTGCCGTTGATGACGAGAAAGTTCCCAGCACTCTTCGTATTCTGAAGCGTCCTGACGGGTTCCCTACCAATGGCATTGAGTTTGATTCTGATGATGAGGATGATTCCGATGATGAGGACTTTGACTTTGATGAGGATGATGAGGACGATGAGGAGGAGGACGATGAAGAGGATGAGGATGACAGGAAGGCGCTTGAGGCTATTCTTTCCAAGGTCAACGGCAAGAAGGGCAAGAAGGCCGCCAAGAGCGAGGATGTTGAGATGGCCGACGAGGATGAGGACGATGAAGACGATGAGGATGATGAGGACGATGAGGACGATGAGGATGAGGAGGACGACGAGGACTACGAAGTCGAGCCGATCGTTCTGTGCACTCTGTCCCCGCAGACTGTAAGTCTGGCAGCCTATTTGCGTTACTGACAGAATCTAACAAAATCATGCAGGCTTTCCAGCAACCGATTGACCTCGTGATCAACGCACACGAGGAGGTTCTGTTTGAGGTTACCGGTTCGTACACCGTGAGCCTTATCGGAAACTACGTCACCCATCCCTACATTGACGGTGACGATTACGACGACTCGGACGATTACTCTGATGAGGACGAGGACGAGTATGACCTTAGCCCTGATGAGGATGAGCTTATCGAGGGATACTCTGACGACGAGTCTGATGAGCTTGATGATATCCAGGAGCACCCTCGTGTTGCTCCCGCTGACAGCGATGACGAGGAGGAGATCAAGCGCGATGCTAAGATTCTCAAGGCCGAGGCTGCTAAGGCTGCTGCTAAGGGTAAGAAGACGAACGGCAAGCGCGTGGCTGAGGAGGTGAGCGAGGACGAGGTCGAGATTGCTGGAGATCTCGATGATCTGATTGAGAAGGCCGACAAGAAGGAGGACGAGAAGCTGTCAAAGAAGCAGCTCAAGAAGCTGAAAGCTGCCGACGGCTCTGCTGCCGCGGCTCCTGCCGCGAAGAAGGAGACCCCCAAGGCCGCTGCGAAGGAGGCTGCTAAGCCTGCCGAGAAGGAAAACAAGAAGGTGACTTTCCCCAAGAAGCTCGAGCTTGGGCCTACCGGCTCTGGTTCTGTCAATGGAGATGCTAAGATTCAAAAGGCTGCCGCCGCCGCCGCTCCCAAGGTCGATACCCCGAAGATCACGAAGCTTGACGGAGGTCTGGTTATCGAGGACCGGACTGTTGGCGAGGGTGCCGGTGCCAAGAACGGACAGAAGGTCGGTGTCCGATATATCGGCAAGCTCGAGAACGGAAAGGTGTTTGACAGCAACACCAAGGGCAAGCCCTTCACCTTTGCGCTCGGGAAGGGCCAGGTCATCAAGGGTATGTTGCATTTTTCTTATACTCCTGGCTTTTTTCCCTTCTTTTCGGGTTTTGTATTGACTGTTTTGTTATAGGATGGGACCTTGGTATTAAGGGAATGGCTGAGAAGGGCGAGCGTCGTATCACGATCCCCGCTGCTCTTGCATACGGCAAATCCGGTGTTCCTGGAATCCCTCCCAACAGCACTCTGATTTTCGATGGTACGTCGACTTTTCATTTTTTTTTCTATGTATCCATCAGGTTTGCTAACTCTGTTGTCTCTAGTCAAGCTTGTCTCGCTGAAATAAGCGCATTTATTATTTCGACGCGGATTTAGAACGATCTTTTCTTTGACGGATTGATTTATCTTGTTTTAATTATGTGTTTTGTGTGTTGAACGGGAATCGTATAAAACTGGGACGGTTTATCAAAAGTAGTTTTTCTGTATTTAATTTGGTTTGATGTGATGTACGTTCGATATGTTCTATAGAGTTTTCGTTTCTTACGACCATTATAACATTCTTATGACTCTTAGGTCACTGCGAAGACTACTTGTAGTTATCATATATATCCAATCATCATATTTCGCGACGCTAACTTATTTAGCTACAAGTCCTATAACTACCGGGTCATATATTTCACAAATGTTCTCCTTTCCTTCCCATAAGCCAAAAGAAAAACACCTCACAAGTCACCCTTCACAAGTCACCCACGCACAACCTACATACACACACACACGAGCACACAGCGCGCGCGCGTTAGCTTAATAACCTGAACCCACGTTCCGCAGAAAAGAAACTGCCTTTGCGCCCTTCACTTTTCTTGCCATGCGAACCGGACCCAGCCGATGCCGAATCGCCGTGCTCGAGTTGTTCGCGTTTCTTGCGCACGGAGTTTGAATCACTAGGTGACCCGCCACGCTCCAGATCAGGAATCGTATTCCGTCGACTACTGCTGCCGCCGCCGCCGTGATGCTGTTGTTGGCTTCCGCTTGACCCGCTATGACTATCATCTTCTGAATCATCGTCGAAATCATCTGGCTCCTGCATCGGCATCGATTCAATAATCGTCTTTTTAAAACCATGCACCTCGCGCACGGATTCCATGAACCCATGAGCATGGAAATCATCAATCTTGCCGTTATTAGATCCCTGACTTGATCCAAGCACCGCACTGTTCCCGCTGCCAGGCCGTTCTTGAGCACCGTAGTCGTCAAGCAGTCTCGTCATTGACGTCGAGCTCGTCAGCGATCTCGGCGTGGTGGCTACAATATCTCCCGGTGAGTGGCGTCCAGAGAAACTGGCGGCTGACGTGAGATCAGGGCGTCTGGCAAGCGAGTCAAGTTCAATGAACGACGGTTTCCGTGACTGCGTGCGCAATCCGGGAGTCGTGACCGATCCGCTTGTGCCAGTCGACTTGTTGAAATAACTTCCAGAATCCTCAGTCGGCACTGGCGGTCCATCCAACAGCGCATCATGTTCAGATTCATAAATGACTCCAAAGTCCTTGCCAGCAGGAGGCGGACCGTATCGTGCCCCAGACCCAGAATTACTGCCAGTAGGCGGGTAATCCAGCGACTTGCGGCGCACGTAGTCTTCCATCGCGCCTGTCTTGATTGTAACTTTTGCGTTCGCGGTAGCCTTGGGTCGCATGGCAAGGTTTAGCGGCTCCATTTTCGGTATACTCGTTCCTGCAGATGGCTTGGTGGCTTGTACAGAACCCGGTGGTGTGTAAAGCGGATCCCGTTGTCTAGCCAGCATTGACAAATGTGACGACGACGCACCGCTGCTCTGCAGTTCTCCTGTCCCGGGCGGCACATGCTGATGCTGCGCGACAAATTGCGAGGGCAGCGTGCGGCGAGTTAGCGGGGACACGTATTTCCGACGGATGCCCTGGGAAATATCGACAAAGACATCAGACTCGTCCACGATTTCCTCTCCGATCAGTTCCTCGATGACGTCCTCGAGCGTCAAGACGCCTAGTGCGCCGTATGCTTCACCAGGCGCGTCGGAAACAAGCATCATGTGTGACTTTCCTTCTTGGAAATAGTTGAGAACATTGAGACAGGTTGTATCAGGCTTCGTCTCGGGAAGTGTAGCGAGCGGGAAAGTTGATACCGGCTGTGCGTCCTCGGGATCGTACGAAATGAGAATACGCACAAGCAGCATTCCAATAAAGTTATGAGGCTCGTCCGGTGTATGGATCGGAATCCGAGAGTAGCCAGCTTTCAGAATCTCTTCTACCGCTGCTTCGTCGAGAATGCGGTCGGCGCTCATGGTGTATACGTCTTGGATGGGGGTCATAATCACACCCACGGGCTTCTCGTTCAGATCGAGGACGGCTGAGATGATTGTTACCTCGTCCCGATTTAAACGCTCGGAACCCATTGAGCGATGGAGAGAGACTAGAGTCTTGAGCTGGGCTTTGCGGTATACCGTGCCGTGATCTGCACCGTGTTAGCTCGAGCGCTGCAGAGGTAGATCAGAACAAACTAACCTTCACCAAGGACGTGATCTAACAGTAGCGCAGTGGGATACGCAACCGGATACATCACGTACATCAAAAAGACAACAAACGGAGTGAACACGGCGCCGACAGAAAGACCGTACCGCACGGAGATCGACTGCGGAATGACCTCGCCAAAGATGACGATCAGGATCGTGGACGACACGACGGCCGGCCATCCGCCGCCCAGGCAGCGGTCAAGGACAATTGGAAGGGTTTCGTTGGTGATGACGTTACTTAGCAGCATGGTGACTAGCACCCAATGTTTGCCACGCTTGAGGAGCGAGAGAACCCTATGCGCGTTTTTCCGTTCTGAGTTGCTTCCGGTCTGCTCTACAACTTGCAGCTGCCGGTTGTTAGTATTTCTGAAAAGCGTTTAGCTTGCCATTGAGAGCGTAGAAACGTACATAAACTTCATCCTGGCCCATAAGACCGAGCGTGAGACCTGGGATTTCACATTAGCTCTGATCTTCCGAGGATTGGTGGGGTGGGTCACGATAGGTACTCACCGGCAAAGATTCCGCCGAGCAGCACAAGCGTCACCGAGATAGCCATAAAGATCCAGAACTTCGGCCCGTCGAGCTCGTCGTCGTCGTCATCGTCGTCGTCGTCGCGCCTATACAGCGCGCCGCCCGCGTAGCCATTGTGGAAGGAGTAGAGAAACGGAACATTCGCGGACAGCAGCAAACATGCCTTCACGATTGCAGTCGAAGATGAGCGCGATAACAAAGGGCGGTGCATCTGCCCAAACAAGCGCAAGAAGCCAGACGAACTCGAAGGTCGAGGAGGGGGAGTTGAGGGTTAGCTGGGCGTGTGGAGCAGGAAGCGTGAAATGTACAATCGTACAAGGTGCAGCAGCAACTGCCAACTGCGCCCCGACGCACAGGGCCGGTCATGTGACGCGAGTAAGGTTTATAGGGTTTGCAGGGTTTACTGCACGTGACGTCCTTCAAATTACTCCGCGACGTGCCGCCACTCCTACTCTGATACTCTTCTTCACCAGCTCAGATCCCCACATGCCGCGTCCCTACATCTCACGGGCGCTCTACTCGCGAACTGCTGCGCTGCAGCTGCTGCGGACACAGCGCCCTGCCGTGCCGCCGGCTTTCGCGGCGCCGCTCGCGCTCTCGTTCTTCCACAGCTCGAGCTTCCGCGCTTCTCCCACTGACGACAGTCGCAGCAGCGGCAACAGCAGCAGCAGTCACTCGCACACTCATGGCCCCGACGGAAGCTGTAGCCATGGCCACTCGCACTCACATTTGCATTCACATTCACATTCCGGTTCACCTTCGCACGGCGCAGAGCGCGAGGTCGCGCGGGCAAAGATCCGGCTCGACAAGCCGACGTATAATATCACGTTCACTTGCAAAATCTGCGATTCGCGGTCCAGCCATTTCATGTCGCATCAGGCGTATCACACGGGTACCGTGCTTATCAAGTGCCCGTCGTGCAGCAATCGGCACCTGATTGCGGATCATCTGAAGGTACGACAAGTAGTAGAAGAATAGCCAGTCCGGCGAGCGCATTTGGCTAATGGTTGTCTAGATTTTCTCCGACGAGCGGATTACGGTCGAGGACATCCTGGCCAAGTCTGGCGAAGAGGTGCGGAAGGGCACCGTGAAGGACGACCGGGAGGATATCGTCGAGTTCACGGACGACTCGATTCCTGTGCCGGAGCTGCCGTCGAAGTAGATTTGGCGGGTTTGGTAGTTTTGGAAGCGTTTGTATATATGTGTACCGGACACAACTACCGACACGACTACCGGAGTAAGCAGAGCTGCCGGACTTTCTGGGGCACTTTGCGTGTGAATATGTTGTATATAGCCAGATAGAAAATGTATATAGTCACTGAGCACCCGCTTTAGACCTCGTGATGCCGATACTGGCATACGGCACTATGCGATAGCACCAGATGATATCACGATACATGACGACAGCACAGCCCTCGTAGTAGTCTCGTAGACCGGATATCGGCACAGATGAGTGTCAAATGTTGCCGCCCCGTGACCGCGATATCGAGAAGAACGAGGCGCAGTTCGCGATTGAATCATCGCGCGGCTGTGCCGGGACAAAGACCAGCCGCTCGCGCTGGATATAAACAATGACGCGGCCTTCTCGACCCGGGTCTTCTCTATACTCGTAGCCATTGCAATTGCAGTTGTTGCTGGATACTGCAGCATATACACACAACACACCCGCAATGAGGTCCGCCGACGTCGACGTGCCGAGTACGTGAACCTGAACCTGAGCCTGAACAGCTACTAACATCCAGAACTCGTCCTCTATGCCACGAAGCAGGGCGCGCTCGAGGTCGTCTACTTCTCGCCGACGACCCCGATCCCGTCCTCAGCGCCCCGCGTGCCCGTATACCTCGTCAACTTCTGCTTCAACGACGGCGCGCTCCCCTCAGTCCCGTCAGACCAGAAAGCGCCCGCCGCCGGCCTCAGTGCTACGACGACGCCCTTGCCGATGGTCGTCCAGCAGATCGTGGACCCGTACTCCGACGCCATCCTCGGCGAGTACAAAGTCCACGACCAGATGTTTGTGCCGCCGCCGCCAGCGTACGACTCGCTCTCGGCCAGCAACGACCCGTCCGCCTCGTCTGCGTCGTCCTCCATCGCACGACTGAACCCGATAACAACCTCTTTCTTCCAATCCCCCGCCAAAGAAGTCCGCGATCTCGCAGACATCTACCTTCACAACCCCTACGCATGCACCTCGCTACGCACTCTTCTGCCGCCCGGCAAACCAATCTACAAGGCTCTCAAGACCGACGGCCGCAGTTCAGGTTACGCGTTCGACTACTCCGCGCCCGAAGCCCGTCACCCGGTAACAGGCGAAATGCTGCCAGCTCGGGTTTATACTCTTCGATGGGAAGAAGTCGACGTGTCTGATACCGTTGAAGGAAAGCTTTACTTTGTCGACAAGGTCGCCAACTTGAAGCTCTACCTTGCGCGACTGTTTATCTACAACATTGACGTCTTCATCGCACCAGCGACTCAGGGCTATTTCCTGCTCACTGGCGACAAGCGACGAGATAGCGAGATTCAGCTTATGGAGACAAATATCGGGAAGCTAGATATCTTTGACCGCAAGGGCTTTGAGGTCCAAATCCTGCTCTCTGCGCTTGCCCTTGCGTCGACCTATTCCCACGCTCGCACGTTCAACGACGAGCTTCGAGAGATGCAACGAGCAGAAGCGCTGACAGAGCAGCAGCAAGCCGACGCCGCTGCTAAAATAGAAGCCGATCATAAACGCAGTGAAGCGCTTGCTCGCAAGCTTCAGCAGCAGGAGCACGAGCGGATTGTGCGGGAAGAGCGGCTGGCAGAGAGTGCTGCGCGCCAGCTGGCTGAGCGGGAGGCAAAGACTGCTGCTGCGGAGGAAAGAAGACGGAATCGTCAAAATGCGCAGAATGAAGCTGCTGCTCAGAAGATTCAGCGGCAGATGAGCAGGCAGTCTACTTCTTCTTTTGCGTCTAGTTCCAGAGAGTCTGTACCCAGAGAACAACGGCAGGGTCAGAAGCCGAAACTGCCAGCACGTCCCATGAGCGACGAGGAGATCCGACAGAACGCCCGCCTGCATGCGACTTGGGAAGACGTGCAACGGAAGGCTCAATTGGAGATGGACGCGAGAATTGCGAAGAGGCTTCAGAAAGAAGCAGAGGAAGACGCCAAGAGGCATGAGAAGTTGAAGAAAGAAAACGCTCGGCAGGAAGAGAAGTTAAAGAAGGAAGCTGCTCTGAAAGAGGAGAAGCTGAGGAAGGAAGCCATCAAGCAGCAAGAAAAGGAAGCTAAAGCTGCAGCGAAGCTGGCAAAGAAGATGGGCAAGCGTGCTGAAACGGCGAGTGCGAGTTAGATTGGTAGTTTCAAGGAGTTTTTGTGTTACGCGTTTTTGGTTGGATTCTTAACTAGAAGTATACTTGGTGTTGGATTTCGGTAGATGGTATCACTTATTTGGCTTGGTTTTTCGCATGTAGAAATGGAAATCACGTTTCTAGAATTGTGTAAGGGGATTTTAATTCCAGTATATATATACAAAACGTCCTGCCCGCATTTGCGCCAACCAGGACCCAACCTATTTACAAACGTCCACACCAACTCGCCCGTCACCTAGAAGGATTTTTTATGCAACCAGAACCTCAGGCTTCACAATCGTCGTCACCGGCGAAGAAGTCTTCAACATATTCGCTACCGGTGCGCGCGGTTTCCGCAGTCTCACGCAAAGCACAAGCACTTCCGTCAGCAGCGCCAAACTTCCCATTTGGTGCAGCGCGGCGAGAGGGATCGGGACGAGGTAGTACAGGGTCGTTATTCCGAGAGTTACTTGCAGCATTGCAAAGCCGAGGACTCCGTGTGACGCGCGAAAGACTGATTTAGGAAGCAGACCTTGCTTTTTGAGAGGGTTTGATGCAAAGAAATGGAATGCCAGGATGGAGAAGAAGGACGTGGTTGCCAGGATTCGGTGCTCGAGTTGGACCGTGACTGGGTTCTCGAGCATGTTGCGCCAGATCAGATCGGCATCGTCGGCTGCGCGGGAATAGAATGTGGAGAACAGCTCGGATGTCGGGGGGATGAAGCCTTCGCCCATGTAGGGAAATTCGTTGTAAATCAAACCAGCATCGAGGCCAGCAACAAAGGCTCCTTCAAGGCGAAATGTTAGTAAAGAGCTACAACTAAAAGACCAACACGACTAAAATCAAACGTACCTGACATTGCAGTAGTGAAAACCAGAGCGAGCAAACCAGCAGCTGCAAGCTTATATCTCCTCAAAGCCGGGTTATTGAGCTGAGCAAACAGGACCTGAGCAGCCTTCGGATCCTTCGCCCACCGATTCTCCTTCAGAATCTCGAGACCAGTCCACAGCATGGCCAAATAAACCGCAAATGCAAGTCCCAGATGACTCGCAAGTCTGTACTGCGACACGCGCGGATGATTTTCCTTGTTTTTGCCTTCAACTCCGTCCTCTAGGAAATGATCTGACAGTCCGGATTTGACCATCCACCAGCCGATGAATCCCTGAAACCCAATCAATCCTGCGATCGCAACAATGCGTCTCGTAACCCTCGCACTAGTTCGTCCACGAACAACAAAATATGCGCCGGGGATCACAAACAACAATCCAATCATTCGGCCCCACAGACGATGGCTCCACTCCATGAAGAAAATAAACTTAAACTCTTCCAGTGTCATGTTTGAATTCAACAGCTTGAATTCAGGCGATTGCTTGTATTTTTCAAATTCATCTTCCCAGTCTTTCTGCGTCAACGGCGGAACCATGCCCGTCACTGGCTTCCACTCTGTAATCGACAAGCCGGACTCAGTCAGACGCGTAAGTCCGCCGATGACGACGATTCCAAACACAAGCGTAGACGACCCAACAAGCCAGAGTCCCACTGCGCGCGTCGACAGCACACGAGCCGACTTCGTCTTCTTTGCCGCCGAGGCAGACTCCTGTACAGCAGACGCAGCAGCAGCACGCCAGCTCGAACTCGAGAAGAGTCGTTTCCCACCAATCACGGTCCCAGCATTACCACCACTACTACTCGCGCCAGCAGCAGCAGTCGAAACCCGCTGTCGAAACAACAAACTCCCAGTCTGCTTCAGCCACGGCGCCGCCATCACACTCGAGCGACCTCCAAAAAATCCCGTTATCCTCGCGAATCCGCAGAGCGGACGCGACGCGGGCGCAGAACTCGCTGTGAGCTTAACTGAGTGCTGTACCGCTGAAGATGAAGCCTGCTTCCCGGCACGGAGACAAGCCTTGACGCTCGCATTGTGCAAGAAGAAGAGCGCTGGACGCGCCAGCTCTTTCGCCATTTTCGAGCAGTAGAAGTCGTGCGCAGACGGGGTATACAGCAATTCAGCAAAGGGCTTGGTGGAGTCTTTGGAGTACGTGAAGCTGGGAGCAGACCACATTTTTTAGACTTTTGTTTAACTTTTCGGAAGAAAAGTGTCAGCAGCGGGGTTTGAACCGCGCCGCGCTGGCTGCGGCTCAGGGCTTAGGGTTTGCCGGAACTCTGCAGCCGCGCGGTGCGAATCGCGGGCCAGGATCGGTTGAGCGGGAAGTTGTCTGTAAGTGTCTACATAGCACGGCCAGTGGCTCAATTGCAAGGCTGCGTGGTAGACCTGTTTCTGTTAGCACCTGGCACTGGATAGTTGGGCAACTGAAACGAGTATCACAAAACCATGGCTGCTAAACCGACTGCCGCGCTCGTGAGCGCGCTCAAAGCATTCGCGACATGTGACGTAAGGCCCACGAGAGTGCTGAAGGGCTGTTTATATGGGCTAACACACGACAAACAGATTGGAGATGCGTTGGTCAAGCTGAAGGTCCCGTTCGGCGGCTTTCTGGATGGGATCTCGATGTTTTCGCCCGAGCGACAGGCTGGGCCGACCAAGATCTTTGGCGAGGCGATCACGGTGAAGGTGCGATGGGAATGAACGAGGTCTGGAATACATGCTAACAGGACCAACTTCAGATGGTCGAGGCCAGCGACAACACGAGTCCGTCGCTCCCTAAGCACTTTGTGAGTTGTTTGGTTTTGGCTTTTTCTTCTTCTTCTCCGCTGACGTGGGCTAGTGCGACTACAACGAGGACGGCAAGATCATGTTCATCTCGCAGCCCATGGGTATGTACTCAGCCTGCTGGGGCGGGCTCATGACGACGCGCGCCAAATTCCTCGGCGCGTCCGGCGTCATCGTTGACGGCCGGTTCCGGGACATTCTCGAGCAGCGTGAGATGGGCTTCCCCGTTTTCGCGCGCGAGATGTCGATCTTGGGATCGGCTGGATTCACGCGTGCGTCGGAAGTCAACGTGCCGCTGAACTTTGCCGGTGATTTGTGGATTAATCCTGGTGACTACCTCATGGGCGATGCGGACGGAGTCGTCGTGATTCCGTCGGGCAAGATTGAGGAGATTGTGAAGCTGTGTACGGAGCGCAAGATGATTGACGATCTTACGTTTGATGCGCTCCATAACGGCGAGCCCATCGGTGAGGCCATCGCGCGTCTTCGCAAGGCTGCTGCCTAGACTGTCGTGATCAACTAGAAATTGTATGACCATTACATACATATATGTATTCATTCTTTCACTCTATAGCACGGCAATAATCTGCTCGTAAATGGTAAAGATGATTCCTCCGCTGAGCACCAACCGACCCAATCGCGGAGTCGTCCCCTTCCAAAACGTAAGCACTCCTTCTTCTTTCAAAAGCCGCTGAGCGCAATGCAATGTGTTTCGGTATTCCGTCTTTGATTCAAGCGACTGCATCCGGGTCTTGAGCGTATCAAATGGCATGGTAGTGTAAACGGTAATAATCCCCGCGACCGCGCCGACCGCGAACGTCCGTCCGCCCGAAAGCGGCTTGTTTGGATCCGCATCGTTGAGCGCCTGGATCTTTTGCTTCAGGAAGGAGTACGATCCCATACGGACTGCCGCGTTGGACGACTGGCGCATGGTGACGGGGATGAGACCTTTGTAGATTGCGCCGAAACCGCCTTCTTTGACGAGCGAGTACGTGCCGTGGAGGAACCCGTTGTATTTGGGCTTTGCGCGCTGAGCGTCGTCGATTAATGCGGTTTTGATTGTTTCAAACGGAGTGAGCGCAAACACGGACTCGAGAACTCCGGCACCGAACCCGGCTGCGCGAGTAGCGTTAGCACTTTCTCCTCCGCGACTAACCCATAACGCAAAAACGCACCAAGAACACCCCTAGACCCCGAAATCTTCCCATTCTCATCCGCGAGCGCCTTTTTAATCGTATCAAACCCAAGAAACCGAACGGCCGCCTTCGCGGTACATCCAATGACCATCGTCGAGCATCCCGTGTAAATCGTGCTCACGCCCTCGGTCTTGACGATGCGGTAGATCAGCGTGAGCGGGTTCCTGGAGCCGACGTGAGACTTGTCGACTAGCTGTAGACGCGTCTTTGCAAATTCGAAGGGGTACTATATTATATATACGGACGGCGGTCAGCAGCTTGTTCAGATTTAGGAGGAGAGAGGACGCGTACAGTGACTGCTGCCTCGACACCGCCGGCGACTCCTCCGGCGACAAGCGACTTCCATGGCGGTGGCTGCGCGGCGTTAGTTCGAGCTTTGTATTGGAAACAGTAGAAGAGCGTACCCGGGCGGGATTGGAGTCGGAGGAAGTGGCCATGATGGTGGGTGGTAATTATTTTGCAGGAATTGTGGGGAGCGTGCACGTGCAGGAAAACTTCGGGGATTTGCGCCTCGAAGAACGACGTTTTGGGAGGTTTGTCGGCGGGATCATAGGAACCAAAACGGATCAATATCGCCCAAATTACGATCTACACGGAACAGAATGCTAAACAAATAGGCAAACTAATATAAAATCCTCGATCTATTCATCTTGATCGTCGTGGCAAATTCACCCAGTTATCCGACACCTATTTCCCGGCAACGCATTCCAACACTCTTCCCGCCCAGTATCGCGCAAGGCCGACCCAACCCAGACCAACCATTCGACGTGAACAAGAATTAGCACATAATAATGATACACACACCACATCTCTAGTAACTGTGCCACGCGGTTTCACTGCCTGTAGCCTTTCGCCTGTCGTGAAGCGTCATTGATGGCTTGGAACGAAATGTCGGAGACGTATTCGGATCTGGCTGTATAGATGGAGGTAATAGGAGGGGAAACAAATCGACGAAGTAGACTAAGATATGCCGCAACGGATGTAGATGTCGATACTCAAGTAGCACAGCTGAAAGAGCAGGTTGGACGGTCGTGACTGCTGTATCTAGTGCACACAGCGACTAAAATGCAACGATAGCATTCAGCATATGCGAAACAGCGGCGATATGTCTCTCATCGCAAAAACACAAACAAGTCATCCGAAGAAGAGCACAACAGACATCACACACCGCCCCAACAACAAACACTCACTGGCAGCCAACGGGCCATCACAGCAGCAGCATCACGATCAACGGGCCGACGCTAACCCACAGTATCGGGTGTCGCTCGAGTCCGCACCGTGAATACAGCTGCAGTGATAGCCCTAGAATGACACTTCCAGTTTGACCGCTCGCTGGATCTTGCACTGCGATCAACGGAAGACACTAACCCACAGCATCGGGCTTCGCTCGTTCCGCACCATAGTGCAAGCCAGGGCGGCCGACAAAGAGGAAAATACAGGTCAAACGGTTCTTTCCAATGTGCTCTTCTCTAAATCAACTTGGGCGCGAGGATTTAGTCGTGTAAACGCAGGAGGAGGAAGGCGCGCGCGGCGAGATCGCGCCATCTTGCGCTCATGTCGCGCAGGAAGCAGCAGACGACTATATCAGCACGTTAGCGGAGTCGGACAAGGAGTCATAGCACATAGTTCACGGTACTCTTCAGATCTATACTCCGGTCTCGATATGGTCTGTCTCGATAGGGTCGGAAAGAGCGCAGTCATCAACCGATTGCGCGGGTTAACCGATGAGCGTCTGACGGAAGTCGTATTAGAAGTCGAGCTTCAGGATGTGCATCGCAAGTGACGAGCCGAAGTGTCATCGCGTTGTTATTGATCACATCTGAAAAGCCTGAGAGCTGAAAGTCGGTGTAACACTGGAACCTGAAAGTGGCGGCGGCGACGGTCGGAGATCCGTAGAAAAGCGAGCCAATAAATAGAGAACCAGGGATGATGTAGAAGCGCAAAGCAGAGTTGATGCGTAGACAGTGCGGTGTCCATGTGGTTCAGGCTTGTGTGTGCAAATATCCAGTGGAGACTGAGGAGACGACGAGAGAGTGACAGATGGAAGAAAGAGAGCAAGTGGGCGGGAGGCGCGCCTTTTATTGTCTCGTGGTTGCGAAACGGGCCGCGCGAACGCGTGTGCGGCGCCGATGTAAACAAACACCTAGGGTTTTTAGGGTTTATTGGAAATTTACAGCTCTCTAGGAAGATCATCGGATTTTTGAAACGACAACGAGCCATACTCATTGGAAGTGGTCTAAAGCAAGGAGAAAAATATTAAAATCCCTAAAATTACCCTCCATTGAAACCAATCGTGTACAATTAGCAAACGCCATACAAGATACTATCACCCAAGCAGCCTAAAATAAAAAAATACACCAGAACTCCAGCTCGTTCGTACACCCGTCACCCCTTTCGCCCATCGACATTTCTGTCCCATGAGCCTATTAATAATCCCCCGCTATCGTGTCAAACATAGCGTGACAGTCATGCCTCATTGTCCCCATCCTATGTGGCCTCCTGAATTGGCTCGATACAAGTAAAAGGCTCGACCACGTCGTCACTGGATCCGCATTGCGAAAGCTGATAAACCGATCCTGCAGTATCTCCGACAAAAATGTACTCGTTGTCTGGTGATATGGCGACCGACATAATTGGCGAATTAGTCTCAATCAGATTTTTAACGCAGAGCCCCGTGCGCATGTCCCACAACTTGAGGCATCCGTCCGAAGAAGCAGTCATCAACCGGTCTGGGTGATTTGGGATCCAGACAGAGGCCTCTGCTCCGTAATCGGCTTCTTCTACAGACACGTCCGCGTCCAATGCGGCTATGACTTTTGATTCTATTAAATAGCGTGAGTATGGGAAAACCAATAAATGAAATAAAAGAGACATACCGCCATGCTTCAGTCTGTAGAGATACTTTGACGGAAAGCGTCGATCAAACACATATGTCGAGCCGTCAGTGCCACTGCACGTAACGAACAAGCTATCAAGACTTTATCATAGTTAGCAGACGGCACACGCATACCAGCGCCAACCAGTAGTAGCACATACCTCATCGAAAGACAATTTAAATCCGTCTGAATTGTTTGCATCTCTGATATTGGCTTCGGGAACTTCGCATTCATCTGATCGTAATCAAATACTCGGATAACAGACTCCCTATTCTCGGATAGAGAACTGACAGCAACATAGGACTCTGACGGATGAGCGTAGACACAAGTACTGGGCAAGTTCAACGGCAACTTTGTTGCTTTCGACGTCGCAAGATCGAAAATCGTGGCAAACCCACCAAATTTATTGTCACCATATTCATATGCCAACACAACCTTCGGACCGGATTTGCACTTCACGATATCGAGACCCATGATAGTCGAAGGATGCTTTTTCTGTCTTGGTATCACTTCCTGCGGTCCAAATGACGAATTCGCGTTCACTTGGTAAGCTGTCGCGGAACTGGTTGACCATTAGTAAATTCTGCCCGGAAACTTGTTCAAAGTACGAGAAACTCACCCGTTTTGGCAGCCAGCCACCAATATCTCAGTGTGATTCAACACAGCTTTTTTCATGTACATCACTTTATTCTTCGCTTTGACCTTAGAAGTTTCTTTCAAAGTGTTGATATCCCAAATTCTGATAGTCCCATCATAGCCGCAAGAAAAAAACGAGTCACTAGTGGAGGAGAATTCAATGCTTGGTACAGTTTGGAACCGACTCTCGTCATCTTCTTGGATACAATGGCTATTCAAAACATTGATCTCATTCGTACGACGATTGCCAAACATTAAAGTTCCCGAGCGATTGTAGGTATCATCCGAAGCCACACAACCGACTGCAAAGTAGTTGTTGTCTGCCGAGAATGCAAACGCTAGCACGTCTCCAGACCCACGGTTACTCTCACGGACAACATGATACCGCTTCAGAGCATTATCTTCAAGAGTCTTCTGCGGTCTACGCCCGACTCCCAGCTCCCGTGCAGCCAGATCAGGCATTCGCCGACGACGGTCCCTGTTCTCCAGCTTTGCATCGATTTTGATATAACTCGGCTGATCAGAGACATAACAAGAATCTTGAATGAACCGGCGAATGTCGTCCGCTGTCCGACCGGGAATTTTGGATGCAATCAGCCCCAGCTCTCTTGGCCCAAGCGGCTCTTCGAACTGGCGAGCATGTAAACGGACACGATGGGCCTCCCAAGGCAAAAAGTCGACGTGCAAGAATTGACCCTCTGCAAAACCCAGTTAGCACTATAACGCTTGCAAAAACAATTGCTCAGAAACATACCATAGCCCTTGTATCCCTCCCAGTTACCCCACTTCCGTAACATGGCTCTCTGGTCGCGTCCCAAGAATGGTTTCCTCATTCCACTCGTCGCCAATCCCAAGCCTTCGCGGTCCTCAGGATCCACAGTTTGATGTTTCTCCCGAACAATGACAGAAGATTGACGTTTAGCATCAAACACATCAAGATCGATAACGCGACGTCCATACTTCCAGTTATCCACTTCGTCATACGGATCAAATTCTTCGAATTCATGACTATAGTCACTCACTCCAGAGTCATCGTCGGACTCAAGCTCGTTCTTCACCTCACCAAGATTAGAGCGAGGTGGCTTCGAGTCGCCCAAAATTGATAATTTCCGATCCGTTTCTTCCGGCTTGGGAGACGCTTGTTCTCTCTTAACCAGCTTACGGCCAAGTTTTGCCAGTGGCGCCTGGTCGGTGGTAATCTTTCCTCGTGTAAGTGGATCAATGGAGGTAGTGACCTTCAGATGAGTCTGTAGTGTCTTACGCGGTGACACAGTATCAGGCGTATCACTATCCGACAGGTTGATAATGACGGGACCTGGCCGCACGGTATTCGATTGTTGACCAGCAGCAGAAACAAAATCACGTTTTCGCGCCTGACTTGTAGGTACGGTTGGTGCAGTCTCAGAAACATTCTTCGGTATTTCTTCTTTCGTGGAAGACCTGGCTGCGGTTGGTTTTATCTCTTGGGATCCGTGAGCTGTGGAAGCTGATCTTGGCATAGCTATGGGTCGATGATCTGAAGAAGGTCCGACCGGCAACGACACAACACGCTTAGACAGTGAACCATCGTCCTTTCTCTCTGATAAATCAATGCTCTGATGCCCGCTTGCTGTACGAGAAGCGCTTCGCGAAGGTGGTGGCGATGGAGACCTTTGAGTTCGTTTTCGGGACGTCTTCTCGTCATGAGAATAGTCGAGTTGTTGATCGTAGTCGGCAAAGTCATTTTTGTAATCGGGACGATAGTTGTCTCTCCTTGCATGGCTGTCGTAACCATCGTCTCTGTAACCTGCGGGCCGAGCTGGCTTCCACTCATTGTAGGCATCAAATCGTTCCTGCGCCTCTCGTATGTACGGAGGTGTTCTCCCTCGATCATCGTACCGGCTGCTTGCAGGCATCCTACTTTGACTGCCATATTCCATATCTCGACCACCTCTTCCATAGCCATTATCCCGTGCAGGACCTCCCCGGTTCCCGTAATTGCCCGAACCTGATTGACCATTTGATTGACCACCAGAATCCCTTATTCTTCGTCGTTTGGAGTCTGATCTGTCATACCAGTCTTTCCCCACCTTTTCAACCTTGCGTTCGTTGACAGGCTTCATATCTTCAGGCAGTTCCGGTAAACTTTCGTCATCAGAGCTCTCGTCTTTCTTTTCCGGTTCCCAGCCTGCAGGCAAATCACCGCGTCTCATCAGAACGTCATTCGGTCCCGTAACCAGATCATCGTCGTCCAAATCATCGTCTGACCAGGACTCCACGTGTGCCTTGACGACCTCCGCATTCGAAAAATCAGGCTTTTCCTTTTTCTTTTTTGGCCACACTTTTTGCGTCCCGCTTTTCGATCCCTGGCCACCGCGTGTCACACTCGCCGCCCTGGAATTCCCCAAAGCAGATCCAGACCGCGAGTTCCTTCCCGAGTAACTTCTGCAACAACGGAACATAAATAACCAAATCATTACAATCCTATTCTGTCAATACATACCTGTCGCTATTGTCTTGCTCCGGCCTGTACCGCGCATCGCCCGAGCGTGATGGCGCTGCCCGCGAGGGGAATTGTTTAGAGTCCCATCGACTTTCCATAGCTAGTTCGTTCCTGGCCGGTTCGTATGTCGGCTAACAAGAACTTACCAGATAGGCAAACCAAAGTCATACCCTCAAACATCCATGAGCTGCGCAACCTCCCAGTCTGTGGATATAAATGGGCTAAAAGACTGACAGGCCGTCCAATTCTTTTCACGTGAGTGCTAAACAAACGCACACAAAACCCTTTTACTTACATCCCTGACAGCAAGTTCAAACGCTTCAAGATCTACGATGCTTAACTATGTCTATGTTTTACTGCAAAATGATAATTTTTACTTCTTTTTATTGACTGCAAGCCATTAAAGCCAGAGAAAAACTGAATATATGATAAAATGTTTATGTAACCCTTTCCCGAATACAAACTAACATACGAGAATAAAACGCAATCTTTTTTCCGCCAAATCATTACAATCCAATAGCTATGTATATACCCAGTAAACGAATCGAAAAGTTATTGTTGCTTTTGCGCCGTTTAGTCGACCTCCTCAACAGTAGGTCCGTCACTGCCACCAGCACCGGGGAAGCCGCCAGGAGCAGCACCGGCACCAGGGAAGCCACCAGGAGCGCCCTCGGCGCCACCAGGAGCACCACCGGCGTTGTAGAACTTCATCATGATGGGGTTGGCAATCGCCTCGAGCTCCTTCTGCTTCTCGGAGTACTCCTCGGTGGTGGCAGCCTGGCTGGCATCGAGCCACTCGATGGTCTCGTCGATGGCCTTCTGCAGCTTGGCCTTGTCGTCAGCATCGAGCTTCTCGTTGACCTTCTCCTCGGTCAGGGTGTTCTTCAGCGAGTAAGAGTACGACTCAAGACCGTTCTTGGAAGCAATACGGGCAGTCTCCTTCTCGTCGTCCTCCTTGTACTTCTCAGCCTCGGAAACCATGCGCTCAATGTCCTCCTTCGACAGACGTCCCTTGTCGTTGGTGATGGTGATCTTGTTGGACTTTCCGGTTCCCTTCTCGACGGCAGAGACGTTCAGGATTCCGTTGGCATCAATGTCGAAGGTGACCTCAATCTGGGGAACACCACGGGGAGCAGCGGGGATACCAGTCAGCTCGAACTTGCCGAGCAGGTTGTTGTCCTTAGTGCGAGCACGCTCACCCTCGAAGACCTGGATCAGCACACCGGGCTGGTTGTCAGAGTAGGTGGAGAACACCTCGGACTTCTTGGTGGGGATGGTGGTGTTGCGGGGAATCAGCTTGGTCATGACACCGCCAGCGGTCTCGATACCGGTGGACAGGGGGGCAACGTCAAGCAGCAGCAGGTCCTGGGTCTTGGACGAAGTGTCACCAGACAGAATGGCAGCCTGGACGGCAGCACCGTAGGCGACAGCCTCATCGGGGTTGATCGATTTGTTGGGCTCCTTGCCGTTGAAGAAGTCAGAAACCAGCTTCTGGACCTTCGGGATACGGGTGGAACCACCGACCAGGACAATCTCGTCAACGGACGACTTGTCGATCTTGGAGTCACGGAGAACCTTCTCGACGGGGTCGATGGTCGAGCGGAACAGGTCCTGGCACAGCTCCTCGAAACGAGCACGGGTGATCGAAGTGTAGAAGTCAACACCCTCGAAGAGCGAGTCGATCTCGATCGAGGTCTGAGTAGACGACGACAGAGTGCGCTTAGCACGCTCGCAAGCGGTTCTCAGACGACGCAGAGCACGCTGGTTGGTGGAAAGATCCTTCTTGTGCTTGCGCTTGAACTCGGCGACGAAGTGGTTGACGAGACGGTTGTCGAAGTCCTCACCACCCAAGTGAGTGTCACCAGCGGTGGCCTTGACCTCGAAGATACCCTCCTCGATGGACAGAAGCGAAACATCGAAGGTACCGCCACCGAGATCGAAGATGAGAACGTTCTTCTCGCCCTCGGTCTTCTTGTCCAGACCGTAGGCAATAGCAGCGGCGGTAGGCTCGTTGATGATACGGAGAACGTTGAGACCGGCAATCAGACCGGCATCCTTGGTAGCCTGACGCTGCGAGTCGTTGAAGTAAGCAGGGACAGTGATGACGGCGTTCGAGACGGAGCCGCCGAGGAAGCCCTCGGCGGTCTCGCGCATCTTGGTGAGAATCATGGAGGAGACTTCCTCAGGAGTGAAAACCTTGTCCTCGCCCTGAAATAGAGTTAGCATAAATTATCCTAAAGCGGAAAGTGGTAAACAGGAACGTACCTTGAACTCGACCTGGATGACAGGCTTGCCGGCCCGGTCGATGACCTTGAAGGGGAAGTGCTTGATGTCGCCCTGGACCTCGGCGTCGGTGAACTTGCGGCCGATAAGACGCTTAGCGTCGAAGACGGTGTTGATGGGGTTCATGGCGGCCTGGTTCTTGGCGGCGTCACCGATCAGACGCTCCGAGTCGGTGAAGGCGACGAACGAGGGAGTCGTGCGGTTTCCCTGGTCGTTGGCGATGATCTCCACTCGGTCATTGGAGAAGTGCGCGACGCAGGAGTATGTGGTGCCGAGATCGATTCTGGGAAAAAAGTTAGCAGATGAGCGCAGGAAGCAGCAGCGGACGAGATCAGACATACCCAACAGCCTTGGAAGCAGCCATTGCGAACTAATGTGCGAATGTGTGTGTGAAAATGTACAGTCGTGAAGAAGAGACTCTGTGTCTGTTCTGTGTGCGTGTGGGTGGAAAACTTGAGAGTGAATCCTATGAGGAGGAAGAGAAAAAGCGCGAGGCAAGCGCGGCTCGAAACATTTATCCACGATCGCGTTGCTTTCCACCACGTTCCGCCCGCTTCCACTGCGCGCAAAGCCCTAGCCCCGCGCCGCACGCTAGGCCGCATGCGGACAAGCCTCATTTCGCGCACGTCCCGGAACCTTCTCGCGCGGTCACGTGTGCCGCACGTGACTCAGCACGTGACGTAGTTTGCGTTTCCAGGCGCTGCCGGGCGGGTCTACGTCAATCCAGGACGTCCTGGGCCTTGACTTGGATGTACTTGCTTGCCACCTGGTGCGACTATGGGCAAATCAGCGGGCAGCTGCTGGCGTCCGGGACGGCCGGCTGTCATGGCAATCAATGCATCCCTCGAGCTAGTCTCTGAGTAGTCAGTAGCGCGTCATGCCACGAACTGCCAGTCAGGTGATGTTCCGGGCTTCCCGTAGGTTATGTATGCCTGTTCAGTGTTCGTCAGACTCAAGAGACTCTCGATGTTGCTTTTATTTTGACTTGCTAGTTGTAAGCTGCTACGCAATCCTTGTGTCGGAAACTCAAAGTAGTGTCACGTAGTGCATCAGTCAATGCACTCCTCTGTGAAAATCGGTCTTACACGCTCCAACACCCCGTCAGCAGATAGTACAAGAAAATATAACCAAGATATGATAAAAGTTATACGCTGTGTATTGTACAGTAGGCAATGCCCCACTACCGAGATATAATACAATTGCCCAACCTTGACCCTTTCCGTGTCGTAAAATCGTACACCCTCTTTTCCATAGCGACTTCCCCTTTTGCTTCTTTGACCATGCGACTTCCCCATTTTCTGATAAACAGCCAGCAATCTCTATTCTGCGACATCACCGTCCTCGGCAGCACTGGATATGCCGTCAGGACACTCCTCATATTCCGACATCAACTCCAAACTCTCCTCTTGCGCCTGTTCCGACTTTGTGTTTTTGAGATACCGCATGCAGGCATAAAAGCACGCAGGTTCAATCACGCCGCAATCCACAAAATTCAGACAGTGCTTCCAGAACTCGGTTAGCAGCAGCTTATCTCTGAGCTCGGCCCGGTTTGTTCGACAAAATCGTAGTAGGGAGTCGCTGACATGCTTGCATGAGCTCGGTCTGTAATAATAAAAAAAGTTGTCAGAATCAGAAAATCGGGTTACGCGTGTTTATCCATAGCTGCACATACCTCTCTTCGAAAATATGCCGATCCCAGATCTTAATGAACCTCTTTTCGCTTGCAGTGACGTCCTCGAAGTCGTCTATAGTCTGTAATCATGTTAATTTCCCCATCATCATAAAAAGCAATGCAACTTACCTCTTCGTGCTTATGAATCAGCCATGCGTCTGTATTGTCGTCCTCTGACTCGGACAATTCCTCTCCAGTAGTCAAGCGTCGCTTTGATTTGGTTGTGTATAGCGTCACTTCCGACTCCGGCACGGGAAACACGCGTCGAGCTTTAGGGGGCACGGCAGGTACCATCTGCACGTCGTGCTTTATTGCAGTCGAAACTAAACCAAGTCGCAGGCTGTCGTCGATACCCGCATTTGCAGCCAGTCCGGCAACGGCATGGGCGTGACCTCCTCGTGAGCGAGCATCTGACGATATCAGATTAGATATTGTCGGCATCTGTAGAGACAACAGGGATGCGCCCCTTTGGAGCCAAGACATGTCACCTCGGAGGAATGTAGCAAGTTTGAACTTGATATTCTTGGGACGTAACCACTGCATGAGCCGAATATCAGGTACATTTGGACCAGCTCGCTCGTAGAGGAATTCGCTTGTCAGGCTCACATGGACATCCATAAGCGTTGGCTTGCGCATCTCGACGCGGAATACAAATAAATCGTGACTCGTGATGAAATGAAAATGCAGTCGTTCGCAACTACCGTAATCTCGCTCAAAACACCACGGACAGGAAAACCCATGCAGCACAAAACTCTTGAACTTTCCATTCACGGCAAAGTGATATCTGGCTTCAATACTGTCGGCTGGAGTCTCGTGGTCAGACAGTGGTGTCGAAGTACGCGCGGCATATTGATCCGCTGAATCGTCGCGTTTGATTCGCGAGACTGCGCCACCTTCGAGTTTCGGTACCGTTTTTGTTAGATGATGATCTTTGGCCGTTTCATCATCATCATGCATTCGACCGATTTCTACTGGAGTCTGCGGTTCTTCTGAAACCGGCACGCTCCAGCCCATATCCAGCTCAACTCCGATCTCGGTTCCAGTCTTGACCTCTTGAGACAGTTTGTCTTTCTGAAACTCAAGGGCTACAATATGGCCGCGTTCAGGACACTCGAGCATCGAAAAGGTATAGTTCGCGTGTAGTTCAATGCAAGGATCAGCTGGAATAATCGGTAATCCCGAGTCACTCTCGTCTTCCTCATCGTCAGCATCTCCATCGCTACGAGCACCATTTGTATTACTAGCAGACAGTCCCAAGCGCCGCTTAACAGGCAGCATAGCTGACGCAGCAGCGCTAGTCGTCCGTCTTGACGTCGGTGTGGTCGAAGCAGACGTGAGAGCCTTTGATGCTGATGCTGATCCAAGCCGTTTTCCTCGTGGTGATACGTAAAGATCGTTGGGGGATGGACTAACTGATGAATGAGCTGAGGAAAGTCTTGGAGAGCTTCGAGAAATCTTAGAACTACTTCTGTTGCGCTGCTTGATTTCTCGAGGAGATAAGCTAGTTCTGGATAGCCCGGACTCCAACCCATGTCGCGCCGGTGAATTATCAGGCGTAGTCTCCATATTAAACGGCCAAGAGCCATCAGAGTGAGAAGAAGTAGATCGTAGAGTAATGCAGACGGAGTACTGAGTATCAGCCACCTCGTACGGCAATAATGACGACGAGATTCCAACCTCGGCAAGCGTGCTGGCTTTAATATAAAACGGCTCATCCATCACGATCGATACCACGGCTTCTTTCTCGCCTGAAAACGAGCGCTGATGTGGAGACCCGGGAAGAGGAGATCCGTCCCTTAAAGCGATTTCCGAAGTTGGTATAAGAGTGCAAAGCTCGCTAGACTGGAACAACAGGACTTTGAATTTCCGTTTCCCATTTTCGGCAGAAGGGTTTTTGTAGATTTGAACTTCACAACGACATCGAGTAGCTCGTAACTGGACAGGAATTCCAAGTACCTGATCTTTAAAAACAACGGCAACAAATTAGTATCGAAGCAAACTCGCACAAAACGGCAAGCAGACGTACATCGCAGGCTTCGAGCAAGCTTCACAATTCCAACAACCTCAATCTTGAGAATCGGCTGCGCAGCTACCGCAGAATGGTCTGGATCGGTGAGAGCTGTAGTTGCAGAATGCGCGACAGACGACGCGAGCAGTCGTTCGCACACGTCGTTGATCGCGACGCGTCGTCGTTTCCGTCGTCGGCGCCGATTAGCGGCCGAAACATGGTGAGAATGAAGCCCGTTAGTACCAGAATCTGAAGCCGCGCTGCTCGGTTGTGCCGTATTCGACGCAGTCGTTCGCGTGTCGAATAAATACTTGAGATTTCGGTCGAGGAACACAGGTTGCCGATAGCGACTGATAAATTGGTATAGCGTGGTGTTACCCGCGTAGAGGTCCATGACAAGCTGAGCTGACGCCTTCGCGTCCCGGCAGTCAGTGCCTCAGAACACTCAGCCTCCTGTTCTGAAACTCGGCCTGCATGCAGCTTCCGAATATGGTGGTCCGCAGTTCGTTTACTTGGCGAGTAGTAGAAGTGGGTCGCGAACTTCAACGACCGCGTGAATCTGCACGCGAGGCGCGCGTGCCGCGTCACATGCGACGCGCTTTTGTCATCACGCTTAACGCGTTCGCGGGATCTCTATAAATTACAGAATCTTACACGCTCGCTTTCTACTTGCCCGGTTTTTATTTTATGACTTGCGGGTTGCAAATGTACTATTGTATTTTTAAATCTATTGGCTTTTGAAGTTCTTGGAGACGTAGTCACTCAAGTCAGTAGTTGGGTGCTAAAGATCCCTTGACGTCTTCACGAGCATGAATTCAGTCATTCAGTTTGTGGATGGCATATATTGATTTTGTCGGCATACCGCGCACCACCGAATCGCCAGTTTGAGTCATTTGATGCTCTTGGTCAGAAACCCTTCAATAACTATGCAACGACGCTGTACGCATGTTCGGATAGGAAGCCTGACTATAACCGCCATCATGGTTTGGTTCCGTTTCGATATCAGGCAGATGTCGTATTTGAACGTATCTCATCAACGGAATTCAGCTTGGCTGAAATGGCATGATTGCGATTGCATTGCTGTTAGTGTCAGGACTCAGGACTGTGCGTGCAATTTCTCCGTGGATGAGAGGGTAGCGATACTTCTGCGCCCGACAGGCGGACGGCTAAGTCTCGACTCTTGTCGCAAAATGACTGGTTGGCAAAGGAAAAGCAGGGTCGTAGTCTCATAGATACCTATATTAATATCAGCAACTGTCAATAATTAGCGTGCTGTTGTGTTGCTAAAAGTACTTGTGCTTGATAATTTTTCTCGGCTCTAGTGGGTAAGGTCGAGGAGGTCGAGGAGACTGATTATTCTCGTCAGTCGTCATAGCATACTGCTTATTACTGCGTACTGCATCGTAAGATTTGAGCAAGATGTACGTCATTAGATGTAATAGAGTGTACTGCGTACAATGCGTACAATCAACACAATGACAAAGCTGCTTGAAAGGTGCAAGCTGTAAGACATAAAGTATGACGTCATGCCCTGAATAAGTCCTGACTGATGGATTGCGCCGCACCATCACCAAAACTTCAGATCGAGTTTGCGGTTTTGAGGTCCTTTTACTCAGTCCTGACTTATTTTTGATTAACTGGATCGTGCCGCAAGCTGTTCAGTGCTTACGAGATCTGCTATGCCATGATCTTCCATGAGCTCCTCGACGCGGGGTATAAAGATCGTGCGAGAGAGCTTGCAAGAATGGCTCGTACAAGTCATCACAGCAATTACAATCGACATTCCTCAACAATCAAGACTCGTTAACGAACTCTACAATTAAGCAGCAATGACTACTCCCAAGACTCTTCTTTTTACCGGCGCCTCTGGATACGTTGGCGGTACGGTGCTTGACCGCATCCTGTCTTCATCCGTGCTCGCTACTGCATTCAAGTCAATTGTGGCACCCGTTCGTAAGGGTGCTGACGCCAAGGCCATTCTTGCTGCCTATTCTGATGCGAAGACGCTCTCGGTGCCTGTGGTTCCTACTGGCTACGACGATCCCGCGTTTGCGCTCTTGTTTGGATCGGCGGACGTGATTGTGCATTTGGGCAATGCGGCAGATGACGAGAAGGCTGCTGCTCTGTTGGCCGCCAACACTAAGCCCGACGCGTTACTCGTGCATATCTCTGGAGCTTTCATTCTGCATGAGCCTGAGACTATCGATCAGGCGCCGAAGCGCGAGTTTGACGACGTGAAGGACATTGCAGAGCTTGTCACGCTGCCGGCCGACCGTCCGCATGGTGTCGTCGACAATGCTATTTTGGCGATCCATGGAGCGCGCGGTACAAACACGATCATCATTTGCCCGCCTCTTATCTACGGTTCTGGCTCGGGTCAGATCCACAAGAGCTCGATTCAGATTCCGTGGTTGATTTCGATTTTCAAGGCTGCAGGCGGTAACCGACGGATTGGAGCCGGAGAGGCAGTCTGGAGCGCTATTCACGTTTCGGATGTGGCACGTCTGTACACGGTCCTGCTTGAGACGTACGTGAAGAACCCCACGGCACTCGCGTACAACGATCAGGGGTACTACTTTACGGATTCTTTCGACTTCAAATGGCGCGACTTGCAGGCTGCGTTTGACGCCCCGCTCGTCAAGTACGGAATCATCCCGAAGGACAAGACGTCTGACAGGGCTGCTCCGTTTGAGTCCGCTGACGACCTGACGGCAGTGCTGGGAAGTCCGCAGTATGGAGCTATGGCCTGGACCGTGTTTAGAAGCAATGCGGTTTCGCACGGTACGCGTGCCAGGCAGTTGGGATGGCAGCCTGAGCATAAGGATGACCTGTTTGCATCGCTTGATGAGGCTGTGAAGGTGGTCAAAGAAGCAATGTGAGATTTTTAATGGGTGTACTGTGAAGTGTTGGATTTGAAGTTATAGATTGATCAATGCATTACCTAGCCAAACTAAACTAGTTTAAACGTGACAATCAAATTGTAGAATGCGGGGGATTATCGAGGTATAGTTCGATGCGCTGGGCACGCCACAGCGACCCACCAGAGGATGCATGGCGTGATGAACGAATACAGAAGCGGGCTGTAGGAATAAGGCGAAGATGTCTGACTAGTCGACCAAGGAGTGAGTCACTGAGCATTCTTCATACTCGAGTCTTGAGTCTTGACAACCTGGAGGATTTGGCTTTGACTTTGTCACTTTGAAACGACTCGCTAAGCGAGAGCTCAGAGCTGGCTGTTTTGGCCGAGAGGTGGGTCGAGGTCGAGGTCGGAATCGCGAATCGAGATGGTCCGTGGCTTGCCGGACCAACTTCGCTCCGCCGGGCCGATTACGTGGCATGCGAGGTCTCTGCTCTACTCGTTTGCGCAGCTGTGCAAGCCGGCGGTCGGCGGCAGCTTTCTCTCCGTTTCCACCGGAAGCGCGTGGAAGGGCCGCGTTGCCTTGGCAACCCGGGCGCAGCGGGGCTGTGTGGGTGTTGATGTTGGTTTGCAGGCGAAGATTCGAGGTTGGCGGCGCGTTTAAGGTTTGCGTTTAAGGTTGCCACCGACGTCACTCCGCGTCGATTTGGCGATTGCATCGTTCGATCCTGCCCGCGCTGCTATATAAAGAGCCAGAGACCGCTTCCACAGCTATTCCACCACACCACTCCAGTTTGACTATTGAGCATCTTCTCGACCTCTTCAGACTTCGCTACCAGTCACTACTACTACTACTACTTCACACTACCACTCAACCTCCTCCTCACCACTTCTCCATGGGTAACTGCTTCAGCAACGCGCGCGCGCCCTCCAGCGCCTCCTTCACAGAGACCAAGCGCCGGCCCAGCTCGTCCGTCTCAAACCGCTCGCGGCGACAGTCTCTGGCTCCCATCCCGTCCGCAGACCCGACCCAGGTCCGGTCGTCGTTCCAACAGCCCGTCTACAGTCGGCACAAGAGCGTCTCCGCCTAGACGCGTCCTTCTCGCTGATCTCATCGGCTCTGGCCCTCCTGACGACTCCACGAGCACCGCTGCTCGCTGATCGTTGCGCATGAGCCAGATCGCGGCACTCTGAGGCCACATACGTTAGAGCTGCATCCATTGCGCGGAACGCGCGCTCATATTCGGTTCTAGGGCTCGGTCCCTCGGTGTTTGTGTTTGTGCTTATTGGTTTGCTTTCGGTCTATGTTTGATTTTCTTTTCCTGGTTTTCAGTTCTACGGCGTTGTCCCTTGTCCCGACCCGATGCCTTACGCAGTCGGCCATAATGTAACTAATAATAACGCTTCCTTTCACGTTCCCCTATATTTGCCATCGGCAGGTGACGATTTGCGGGGATCTGTCGTTGATCACGATCACGCCGCATGTTAAGCGTACACGTGATCCTTCTTGATCGCCTCGACCCCATGTTTGTGCGCAGATCAAAGCCGATACGCGAGCCACGCAGTCTAGTGTAATTGACAGCTGCTACTAGTAAAACCAAGACAGCGACTAACTACATAGAGACTATCGAGTAATCTATAGTTTGCTGTTGAGCTCGTATAGTACCAGGTCCATAACTGAACGTGACCATGTACATCTCGGTCCAACGCCCTCAGCGTTACTCATGGCGTCACGAGCCAGTACAGACTTACGGTAGTACAGTTCTACAAGTAGCAACTAGTGAAGGAATATCACAAATGGTTATAGTTAAAAGAAGATAATGTATTATTCTCAAATCTAAATAGGGTCTATATGCTGTTAGCAAATGCAAAACTCCAAAAGAGCAAAGACTAGCTCGGCTGCTTTGAACATGAATCAGACATCCCAGGAAGGTCATTAGCCGGTCACTGACGGTCATAAGAGGGTTCTTAAGCGACCGCTACCGAGGAAACTGCGAATGTTGTTGGGGTTTTTCATCACTTCGTGTCCAAGCAGCAGAGCCATGTCTGGAGAGAATCTCATAGGGTCACGTACATTTTAGTATGCACTCGACCATAAGTCAATCAAAAAAGACGATCGAAGCACTTGGTTGCATAAACTGAACTATATTCGTTAGCTGTTTGCGTCTCGTCATAAGCCTTTGCACAGTTCAGTGCGTGATAAAAAGCGGTTTCGACAAAACAAGATCAGACAAAGTTACTGGCAAGTAATAAGGCACATCCGGCGAAGACGGCCGATAATTCAGCAAGAGTCCTCGTCATAGTCGAATCGGACATGGAAAGAAGTATTGTGATTCAATATCATCAAGAAAAGTCTTGTCGAAAACCCGCTGTTTCTTTCCGCGTCGTCGATTCTTTTGTATGGAAAAGCGACGGAAGAGCAATCACAAGCAAATAGGATGGATGATAGGACTTACCAGTTAAGATATAAAGAACATAATACCGAGGAACGATTTAAATCAAAGGTATAAAAGAGCAGTAGGCTTGCGCGATGGGATGGAAAAATCGGGGCGAGGAGGTTTTTATACTGCGCGGCGGAAGAAAATCTTTGATTTAGGGTTTCAGAGCCTGATCTAGGGTTCTGCAATAAAAATAAAAAAATAAAAAAATAAAAATTGGGTGTTCGTTCAGATCACGTGCACAAAAATGTAAACATGCCACTTTTGGCCTAGGCGATTATGCGGATCAGTTCAGCAAACACAAAGCAATTTGTGGAGAGAGCAGAGAACTAGAAGAGAAATAAAAGCGACCAGTAAAATGCGATAGTCAAATAAATAATAATGATTAAATGATCCGGCCAATTTATGGCGGTACTTGGCCTGAAAACGCGTTCGGGGTTGGGGCGCGATCCGAAATGACGTCGATCGATTGTCAGCGATCAGCTCGAGCGCATTGTTAAGGAAGATAAAGACCACGACCTCTGTAGTTACTCCTCGAGTGTATACATACACAACTCACGTCCGCGTCAGCACTCAGTAGCACTTGGTTTATTCCTCTCCAGACAACTCACTACATTCGACAGGGAGTGAGTGACTCGGCGCAAATACAAACCATGAAGTTGATTCTGTGCCTTAACGCGGGCTCATCATCCGTCAAGTTCTCGCTCTTCAAATATGAACAATCGACGCCATTGATCCTCGAAGGCTCGATTTCCGGAATCACAGCCGCCGAACAATTCCTTGATTTCACTTCGTATACTTCGTCGGGCGAGATTGTCGAGAAAATAAAAAACGAGAAGATCAGCTGTCCGGAACATGACCAGGCGTTCAAGTTCTTCATTGAGCGCCTCGACTCGCAACAAGGAGATAAGCGCATGATTGATTCTCTTGATGATATCTACATCGCGTGTCATAGAGTGGTTCACGGAGGTGCTAACCCTCGGCCACTGATTATCGACGACTCGGTCGATCACGAACTCGAAATGCTGTCCGATCTCGCTCCGCTGCACAACAAACGCGCGCTCGATATCGTACACTCGTGCCGGAAACATCTCAAAGACGCCAAAAACGTCGCTCTCTTTGATTCCTCGTTTCACATGACTATTCCGCGGCATATTTACACGTTTCCTATCGATCTCGACGTACAAAAACGCCATCAGCTCCGTAAATACGGGTTCCACGGTCTTTCGTACGCGTTTATTACAAGCGAGACGGCAAAGTATCTTAATGTTGAACCTTCCGATCTTAATATAATTGCATTGCATCTGGGATCCGGGGCCTCGGCGTGTGCGATTGTGGGCGGCAAGTCGCTGAACACGTCAATGGGTCTTACTCCCCTGGAAGGTCTTCCTGGTGCGACCAGATCAGGCAGTATCGACCCTTCACTTATCTTTCACTATCACTCAGACTCGTCGCGCATGTCTACTTCGTTGTCAAGCGAAATGAAGCTCACGGTAGCCGAAGACATTCTGAACAAACAAGCGGGCTGGGCATCGATCACGGGTACTACGGATTTTGGGACAATCACCAAGAACGCTGCCGATGGTGATGAAAACTGCAAGCTCGCGTTTGATATGTTTGTGAACCGTGTATCGATGTACGTTGGTCAATACTTTGTCGCGTTACAGGGCAAAGTGACGGCTCTTGTATTTGCGGGCGGAATTGGAGAACATGGTGAAGAGCTACGGACTGCTGTAGTGGATGCTACCAAGTGCTTGGGATTTGAAATTGACGAGTCGCGGAACTCGAAAGTATCAAAGGATGAAGGGAAAGTGTCCCAGATCTCACCGGCAGATGCTAGGATTAAGACTCTTGTCGTTCGCACGGACGAACAAGTGGAGATGGCGAGAGAGGTTATTCAAAAGCAGTTTTAGTTTCTGTTTGCCTGTAATGCTATAGAGAATAGAATTATTGTGTTCTTAACTTCTTATGAATCACTATAGTCTCGTAAAGTGCTACAATGCACGGGGCAAACCCATGCTCTTAGGGTCGAGTATATATCGTTTTGTTTGACAATGCAGAATACATGCGCGACAAGTCCGAGTAATAGTTAAAGACAAGTGAAGGGTCGATACTACCTGATCTAGTCGCACCAGGAGGACCTTCCGGGGAAGTAAGATGTTATACTAGATGGATCGTTCACAGTCGTCGATCCCTGGGCCTTCAAATGCTTGCACAGGGTCGTCAATATTTCAGAACCATGCCACACCGCAGACGTCTTTGGTGCCTGGGGTTTTCAGTACAGATCCTTTGGCGACGGGTTCAGTGCCTGTCCCCTTGAGAGCGGGCCTTCAGAGCCTGCTCACTTGTCGTTCGAGCTCTCGCAGTATCGAATCGCAGCTCCAGCAAAATGATAGAACGTAGCGTGACTTCTTTATTGCTAGTCTTGTGGGTGAGACCCATACGCGCCATTGTTTCCTCATGGTGCTGGCGATGATAATTCAACGGACACACGAGTACCAAAGAGAAACAATGAACCGCGTCGGGGTCACACCCACGAGATCAGCGACGAAGAAGAAACCAGCGTGACGCGATATCCTGGTCACCGCAACCTCGCACTTCCCTTCAGCACTACGGACCGCTGCCCGTTCACAATCAACCCAATGCCCAAATCTCAAGTCAAAAAGCAGAAAGAACTGGTTCAGTTGTGCGAGCGGAAGCCATCCCTGTAATGCGGATGAGTACAGTCCCCGAATTGTGAGGCCAGTATTAGGCAATACTGATACCGGCTGCAGCCGGTGATCGAGCTCACTCTTGATGATGAACGGCAAGAACCCGGCTTCCGTCCGATCACAGCAGGAGCAGCAGCATCAAAATGCAGAGCTCCACAGTGCACAAAACTCAGCAATAATAATAGCACGAGCGGCATTGCCAAAGAAACCCTGTGGCCAGATCAGTGACGACTATTTGATGAGAGCTGTGGCCCAGGTTGCTGTTGAGCCTCCCGTAGTCGCTGAAGATCATAATGCGCTGCTGCCATCGCCCTTACTCTGTGACTGGCCTGACTGCAGGGTTCAGTTGACAATGCCACTCCTGTTGTTATTATTGTTGAGTCTGTTGATTTGCTTGCGCCTGCTCCTGTGCGAGTTGCTGGCGCGACTGCAAATGAAATCGCGTTGGACCTAACTGACATGTATTCCCGATGTTAGGGTTTCCGTCTTTGGCATCGGAACAAATTGCTTCTCATCGCGAATATCCCACTGACCAGCAATCCGATAGCAACAATTGCGCTCGCCAATCAGCAATGTCGTTCCTCTTAAGTTTACGGCCGCGGTTAATGTCAGCTGGAGCGAGCCTTTTATCGCGGTGCCCGATCCCGCCAGCGACGTCGACTGCTGTCGTGAAGCAGGCTGAGCAGGTGCGCGGTAAAGCGTACAAGATGAAGACGCACACAGGCGCTGCTGCGCGGTGGAAAAAGACAAAGTCCGGGAAATTCAAACATGTGAGTGTTTTTCAAGGAAATAGGAGGATTTATTTTTTTTGTGGAAGTGGATGGTAGCTGACGGAGTGCATTTTAGGGCGCGATCACGTCGAACCACGGAAACACCGGGTGGAGCAAAAGTATTCGGTCAAGAGGACATACTGGGGGATATGCTATGGGCCCCGGCGATGGCAATCATTTGAAGCGGATTGGCCGAATTTTGCCTTATGCTTGATGGATAGGCCTTTGTGGGAGAGCGCATGATTGTACATAGAATAGTCTCGAATGGATTTGTATATTAACTGCCGTCGAACGACGCATGAAAGCTGCGTTACTTTACGCAGCTGTTTGGTGTTTCTGGACATACAGCACATCAAATATGAACTAATGAAAAACTAAGCTGACTATTACGACTATCTAAAACTAAAACAAATGTACCAGTCCCATTATGTTGCTCCTGCAACTAACAATATCAATATGCGTTAACCAATCTACACAGTAGCCTCTCCCAGTCCGAGTAAAACAATCAGATACCTAAAACAAGTTAGTAAATGTATCACTATAAAGTGACCCTTATGAGCGAAACTTACACATTAAGCCCACTAATAAACAGCCAAATAACAATAGCAAGTCCCGTAACGATCTTATTGTTGGACATGTCGACATACGACACTTGATCCTCCTCCGCTTCCTCAACTGTTGCCAGTTCTCCAGCTTGAGCGTCCACATCTGCAATATCAACGCTTTCAGTTCCACGATCAGTCACCTCCGAAACTGCAACCCTCATAAACTTCTTGCGGCACGTGAAGTAAATCAGAGGTGCAGTCACAAACGGCAACAAGATCGACAGAATGACCTGCGACAAATTTAGAACAGTGCTCAATCCCTCGCGACCAACAGCTCCCGCGACGACAATACACGGAACAATTGCAATCGAGCGAGTAATCAGTCTGCGAAGCCAGGGACGCATGGTCCAGTGCAAGAATCCTTCAGACACCATCTGTCCGGCGAGCGTACACACGATACCGGCTGATTGTCCAGAAAACAGTAACGCCAGGGCAAACACAGTTCCAGCAGCCTTGTTGAGACTAGACACGAGCATGTCGTAGATTGAAAACAGATCCGCGTCAGCCGCTCCAGGCGTGTCGGAAAGTGTTGCTCCGGCGACGATGAGAATGGAGGAGTTTACAAACAATGCAAATGTAAATAGTGCGATAGCTTGCTCGGCCAATGAAAATTTCAAGGCATGCTTGATCGCACCAAGTGACGGTCGGTACTTCAGCTCGTCAGGGTCTTCAGCCGGAACAGGCTCATAGAGACCATTGCTGACGTCAAACGCTTTCAGACGCGGTTGTACGAGTCCCGAACCGAGATACAGACTGTGAGGCATCACGGTGGCTCCAAGAATACCACAAGAGGCGTAAAGACCTTCGCTAGACACAACAGTCTTGGACGGAAGGTAACCTTTGAAGACTTCACCGACTGAGACTCCAGTAAGTTGGCTGAGCTCCACGCAAAAGCAAATCACGACAGCCAAGACGAGTAAAGCCACGCCTTGCTCGAACCATCTCAGTCCTTTAAGTCCGCCGTTTGGTCGGTACGCCATCAGAACAATCAAGACGTCAACTATGGTGAGTGCAACACCAGCAACAAGCGGTACTTTGATGAGAATGTTAAGCGCGATCGCGGTACCGATAACTTCAGCCAGGTCCGTAGCAACAATAGCTGTCTCTGCAAGAATGTATAGCAGGATGCATAGCCAGCGAGGAAAGTGGGCACGGCAGTTTTGTGCCAGATCCAGGCCTGTGACAGACCCAAGCTTGGTGCAAAGAGACTGCAAAAAGATAGCAAAGATGTTGGCGAGAAGCACGACAAAGAGAAGCTTGAACCGGAACTGGGCACCAGCGGAGACATCGGTGGCATAATTTCCCGGATCAATGTAGGCAACAGCAATCATGAAACCGGGGCCAATGAAGTGCACGTATTTCAACAGCGCTTGCTTGACAGAGTTGAAGGCTCTGGTCGACGCTGAGGACGGAGGCGGCGGAGGTAACTCCCCAGACGAAAACGGGCTGAGCTGCGACTTGGACGATTTCAACGCAGAGGTCGTCGCCGTCGGTGCTTTCCCACCACGGTCAAGAACATCAAGCTCGATATCAGCGTCTGCCAGGGACTGCGCGATCGAGCCATGAAGCCGGGATCCACGGCTTCCCCGCCGGCCATGCGCGGTCGCTGAAGGTGGCAACGCGGAAGAAGCAGCTGTTGGACCGTCTGCGGAGAGCATGTCGAGATCTGGATTACTCCGCAGAGCTCTGTCGGCTATGTCGTTCGACGTACGGTTGGTAGATAGCGCCCGGTCGAGCGGGGAGGGGGCCTGATTGAAGCGCTCGTTGCCGGACGGCTCGGGGTCGCGGGTCGGGCAGTTCATGGTGCTTGAAGAGACCGATGTAGATTGTAGAGTCTGCCAAAGGAGATACTAAAAACAAAAAAGACAGAGAGAAGCGGCGAGGACGAGAAGATATAGCTCGAAGCCGGAATAAGGACGAGAACGTCGCTAACGGGCAGGCTTCCGACGCTTTATATGAGACTTCGCGATCGCTGAGAACGCGTGCTGCCGAGCCGCTGCACCGCCAAGTCTTGGCCGAGCTGCGCGCGAAATCCCGATAGACGAGGACGCAAGGCCTGTTACGCGTCCCGAGGCTGCGAAGCTGCGTATCTGCTGCGCTCTTGGGGTTCTCGCGATAATTTGCTCGTTGCGTTGTGGACAACAGCGGGCTGTCGTGGCTGGCACTGCGGAGCACGCGAGCAATTTGAGCCGCGCCGGGACGAGCACCAGCCACGCCTTAAATAGAAGACTCGTATTCGGGTCTCCTGGTTTGCAACGACGAGAACCCGAGAGCAACTCGCAATAGATAGATACCTGATAAGAGATGTACCTCACTACCTAGCACGGGAATTACACACAACTCATAAGACTCAGAGGCTGTCCGCATGGACGACTCGGGACAAGTCTGCGTTCAGAATCAGTGCGAGCACAATGATAAGTACCGTAGTGGTTAGTTTATCGCTCGAGCTACTGGTAACTGGACCCACCAGGCTGCTAAGTGGTATGGTCCACAGTCTACTGCTTATCCATGGTCCATTGGTCTGATATCTAGTCTCTAGATAGTACTTGTTACTTAGCAATAGTTATAAGTTAACATAAGGATTTTTACCTAGTCTCTGTTGCGTCTCGTCTGTTTTATACGAATTCTACAATGATACCCTGATCCCCGATCATTCGCTCGGTATCTGCAGCACTTGCTTCTGCTCATGGTTTACCAGCATTCAAATGAAAAGATATGCTACGGCCTATGATTTTGCACTTTGTCAGCATGAACGGACGTGGATTGTCACGCTCTCGTCAAGGCGGTATCATAAGAGTCGCTCAGTTTCATCAGTGCAATCCGGCTGCTTCAATACAACAGCTGATATAGTAGTAATCTAGTCAGTTTGGGTTTCTCTTACGGTAATGATTACTAAAATAAACTGCTTGTAATGACTCAGATCCTTGGAACTATCTGAGATGCCGCCATGAACCCATGACAAGCGATAATCCTGATGAATTAAACATTCCAAAGAAAGAAAGCTCAGTTGAGTTAACGCATAACTGAACTTCATATCGCTTGAACAACTTAATATGAAGAGGTTGACTGGAAGCGCAAGTAAATTACTCTTGCGTCATTTTTAATGGGTGCGTAGGAAGATGTGCTAGCTAGCTTGCTACATGTACGAAGATTCACGGGCAACATGGCATCATTAAATCAGGCACATCTCTCTATTAAAGATTTACATGACATAAATACCAAGCTCTAATTGAAACGCGTATAACGATATATAAATATTAAACTGGGAATTGACACTTGAAATGTACAGATTCTTTTTACCGTGTCCAAGCACTAACACTTAGCATCATGAACTCGATATAGACGATAAGCATGCTACTCAACCCCGCTCAACAAAAGGTAAAGATTTCCTTACGCAGCGTTGATGTGGAGAGCAGGCGAGGGCTTGGTCACGGCAGCAATCAGCTCAGCAATGACACCCTCCTTAGCCTTGCCAGCGGCCTCAGTGATAGCAACCAGCTCAGCCTGGACACCCTGGTTGGCCTCCTCCTCAGCCTTGGAATTTGAGCTCGAGTGCTATTGAAAATTGGTCAGTTTCTAGTCATCATAATGTCAGAGTGCAGAAGAACTCAAGCGTACCTCGCTCTCGAATGCCTTGAACTCGGTCTCCTTAGCGGCCTTGTACGCGGCAATCTCCTTCTGAGCCTCGGAACGGGCATCCTTCAGCTTCTGGGTGCGGTCTGTAAAATATTAGAACATGGACACAGTCAAAATGTCGGAGAAGCGAGGGATTCATACAGGCGCGGGCCTTGGAAACGATGGCCTGGGCCTCCTTCTCGGCCTGAAACAATCGATTAGTATACCGTCCTAAAAACATGCCACAATGCAACCCAACAAATCCAATTAAACAGATATATCGGTAAACAGTCCCATTAAACATACCTCGAGAAGGGTTTGAATTCCGGAAGAGCTCTGAGCAGACTAATTCAAAGAAACCACGTTAGCGCACCATCCTATCGCCGTCGTCTCGGTCTTCGCCGTCCGCTCGCAATCGCAAGCAATTTCTTGAGAAAAAATTCAACACGTACCATTGTGTGTGCGTATGTAAGGTTGTCTAATGAACGAGTCGAAAGAAGAACGACGAAGTGGTAGACAGGGCTGGACTTGGGGGCGGAAGAAGGACGGCGGGTTCGAAAGTCGGAGCGGCAGACAACCAATTTGCTGAGCCCGATACGATTGAGCGCCCCGAAGCAGATAAGTCGGCGCAAGCGGCTAGCGCGTGAGCTGCGAGTCACACACGTCACAACTGTGCACGTGCAAATCACACTTTGAACAAGTCAGGGTACGGGCATTTTGGCATCGAATTCGTAACCCGGAGTTCTCGAATTTGATGTTTGAAGGTGATTGTTGAGAGATCCAGGCGTACAATTGTACAGGAGTCATTAGAACAGGGTGCGCTGCTAGCAGTATGTCTCGTGCGTCAAAGATCACGCTGGCCGCGGTCTCAGCTGCCACTGTTGGAATCATCTACGGCGTGCACTACATCCAAGACCTAGAGCAATACGTGAGTTTTCTCCTCAGCCGAGTTTCAACTTTATGCAAATTGTCAGTACTAACTGTTGACTTATGTAGACTATGTATCAAGGCGTTGTGCACGACGTTGAGCGTCAGCGGATAAAGCAGGAACGCGCCGACGAGCTGAAGATGCAACAGGAGTTGCAGAAGGAGTTGGAGGCGGATCAGCCGGTTGATAGGTCGCCTCATGGGTCTGGGAAAAGCTGAGATTGATTTCAGTGACTGTCTGTTTCAATACTGGACAGTACTCAAAGTGAGAGTTATATATGTACGATATTTGTAAATACACAGACGATGGCGCGGTAGGCGCATAATTCTCAGCTCTTAATGAATTATGCTTCATTCGATCTCAACCTCAAGCATGCTATAAAACTATATACAGAAATGTGGATTTTTAGTATCCCTATATCAAACAGTATATTACAAAATGCATTTCCCTTCCCTCATGTTGCTTACCGGCGACGCCGGCGCTTCTTGGGGGGATTCTGCCATGACCCATCATCATCAGCGTCTTCAGAAGCAACCGATGCTTGTACCGTGCTCTGTCCACTCTCAAAAGCGGCATCGTTTGCATTACCCGGTTCTTTCCTCCAATTATCAAAGTCTCGCTTCTTTGCTTGTGGTAGCTTCTCCGATTCCTGATCGTCCTTCCGCCACGTATCGAAATCCCTCTTCTTGGACGGAAGAGGACCCTGGGTCTCATTCCTCCAGGAATCAAAGTCTCGCTTTTTTCCGTTATTTTGCTTGTTCCAGATTTGCTTCGGTTTCTCGGATCTGGGCTCAGTATCATACAGCTTGGTGATCGGATGTATCGGCTTCCAATGCTCATCCAAGTTAACCTGCTCAAACGGAAACGGGGGTATTTCTAGATCATCCTCTGTTTCACCCATAATCTCCACAGCCTCGGCAAGTAGAATGACACGAGGTTGCCTGCGTTCAGTAGTCAAGGCTGGCTGGGTCTGTAAAGGTTCGACAAGCTGTGATACTGTGTCCGCCACTTCATCTTCTGAAAGCTCGTCGTCCGATGTTGAGGAGGCTTCTGATGAGCCGGAGCCGGAGTCTGAGTCTGAGTCTGACGTAGAGGCGGACTTAGCGTCAGAGTCTGAGTCTGAATCTGAATCTGAAGCTGAAGAAGATATCTCTTCTACAGAAGTTGCGGCCACAGGCACATGCTGGCCATTTTGTGCTACTTCCTTAATACCCACAACGTCCTTCATGTCCTCCACTTCCACTTCCTCTTCCGATTGCTCGTTGGCTGCATCTTCCTCGTCTTCTTCCTCTATATCCTCCCTGTCCTCTATCTGCTCATCTTCATTTTCCTCCACCACCGCATCCTCCGTAGCTGTATCCTTTCGGATCACTGTACTTGAAATATTCGAAAACGCGTTCGAAATCCGCATCCCAATCCGATTCATAAAACTCAAGTTCCCCGGATCAGCCGGCTCTACCGCCTCCATTTCCTCCGTCTCCGTCTCCTCCGCCTCATCTGCCTCGGTCTCCTTAATCTCTGGCGTTGGATCTCTTTCTTCATCAGATACTCCAACCAGTTGAACCTCATCATTCTCGCCATCCTCAGCTTCATCGTCCACGACTTCCATCTGTTGCACTCTAGCCATTAATGCTTCTCGCATTAGTTCGAGTTTCTCTTCATCGGTTGGTGCAGAGCTGCCTGCTATGATTGTACCTGCATTTTCTGCCACCGATCGCTCCCGCCTTCGCAACGCGCGTGCTTTTCTGCGCCTCACATTGCGCGCTTTAGTAGCCTCTGTTCCCTCGAATGGCTTTCCGGACTTTTCAGCTGATTCATTCTGAGTAGCTACTGCAGCATCTGCTAGAAGTAAGGGTCCAGACGGAGTGCTCGTGCTGTTGATTCAGTTAGCAATCTGTCATCACAAAACAACTCCAACAAAACGAATCTATTTACCTGATTGGAATATCAAGCTCCTGAAATGCCCTCTTTTTGGGAGTGCCGAGTACGGGATCATCCTTGTGCTGTATCAGGGGCTGAGACTGTCCCTCAATTTTATCTGCCGATTCAGAGCGTAGCAATTTCACGCCTGTAGCTTCCGGCGGAATAGAAAATGATGATGTATCTTCTTTCTTTAACCTCGTGATCCTAATTTCATAAACAAAGCCAAGGGTCAGATATTTAGCCTAAATCTAACTGGATCGCGACTCACCTCAATACATCTCCATCTCGCAGGGTATCTGCAACCGAGTGCCATAAGCACAAGCGATATAACGCTTCCAACTCACAAGAGAATCTAGCCGGCTCAAAGATGCTCGTATTATCCTCCGTACTCCCGTCGCTCTGGGACTCAATCTCTTTCGCAGCGTTCTCGCTACTACGTCTCTCAAATTGACGCAATTCATCAGCTGAATAAAACGCGTCCGGGAAACATTGTGAGATAGAATAGACAAGATCAACCACTAAATAATCCTGCTTCAGAAACTCGTCAGAAATGCTCCAAAGAGCTAACGTAGGTGTAGCTGATTGGAGGACACCGAGATTCGAGTTGTATAGCTGAAGTTTCAGGCGGATGGGTGCCATTGATCTGTCGCTACTGAGAGCAGTAAACTGGTTCAAGTACACAAATTCACAAGTTCACAATTTCTTTTGTTTTGTTCGACCATTTCACTGTAGAAACAACCTCTAGATATAAATATGTTTGCAGCTGATCATGCTTCGTGAAACAATCGCGTCTCGATTGTCGATTTTCATATCACGTGCAAGTAAATAGCATTTGTTAACCCATTTCGATCCACGTATATTTCCATAGCAGTCTAGCATGCAGTTTTATATATTCAGCTACCTATATAGACCCCTTCAAGTGTAAAGCGAATAGCGATACTGTATACAGGTCCTAAATTTAGGGTAAGATTTCGGCTAATGAGCAACATGCCCTTCGCCCGAAATTCCATTATCCAGCAATGCCATTTTAATTCCGAAACGCAGAGCCCCCTCTTCTCCTTTCACAGATACAAAATTTCACAACTCCTACCATCCCAGGTTCCTAGCTGTTCACAGCTTTGAGCTTCGCCATAGCCCATATGACTAGAATCTAGATCATCCTAGAGTAAAGTGTTTTCTGGGTTGGAGCCGCCTGCGGAACCGTGTATATCGAGGTGTCGTCTTTCTTCAACCTCGTAATCCTGCAATTTCAAGTGTCAACGTGCGACCGCGTATAACCGCGTATATCGTAACGCGCCATTTGTCCAAACTCACCTAAGTAGATCACTATCGCGCACGACATCCTTCACCGGATCCCATAAAGACAGGCGGAATAATCGTATCGTTCCATTGACCACGATCTCGCTTTCTAGTTCGCATGTAAATCGAGAGGGTACAAACGCGCTCACATCAACAGTCAGGCCATCAATATTATCTTGTTCTTTCTGCGCCAAACTCGCGAAACTGCTGTCTCGGACCTTAGCAAACTGGCGTATCTCACTGGATGAGTAGAATGATTCAGGGAAGCTTTGCGAAACGGCATAAATGAGATCGATGACAAGCGGGTCTTGAGCTAGAAATTCATCGGAAAGGGTCCATAGAACATATTTAGGCACTAAGGATTTGAAGGACCCGAACATTGTCGAGTACAGAAGAAGCTTCACGCGAATTGGTGTCATTGTGTCCAAGTAGATTCAGTTCAGCGATTAAGTAGAGAGATGCTGTTGACAAAATAGATGGATGATTTCATCAAGATCGTATCGTGTTTCATCGTATCCTGTCAGTTCAATTATCACGTGCGGTAACTAGAAGTTTATCAAGATTCTGATCAAATCGTATCTGGTCCAGATGCAATGAAGAACTGTGGTGCAGTTGTGGCAGGCATGCAGATAGTTGCTCAGACTACGAATTTGAGATCCTACTATAGTACACTGCAGTGCTGTACTGTGTAATATGCACGATACTCGTATCAATAATTACTTATATTCAAGAACACCTTTCCAAAAAACAATGCACAGCTCGCCAGACTTGAACAAGCATGGCAACGCAAAATAAAACTTATACACATAATCAGTAGATCGGTACATCAGCCAAATAGTGGCTGGCAATCAAACAAACAAAACACACGTCTCTTATTCTAATGGAGATGCAAGATGATCGCCGCCTCACAATGGCTCAATATGATACGCAAAAAAAACACAAATACTTTGGAGCATTATTAAAGCAGAGCTTTTGAAGATCTGTAGGATAAAGAGCTCGTCAAAATTAGTCCGGCTGAGCCTGTCCTGTAAAAAGCAATACGATGAGATAGCTAGAGAAAAGTCAGTAAGTGCGATTAATTACGCGACGTGCAGTGCAAAGCAACAGTAACTCACATATTCAGGAAACAAATAAACGACCAAATGAAAATACTGCCCGCAGTGGCCCATTTCCCGTTCGACAAGTCAACGTATTCAATATCACGCCGATCAAGTTCGAAGCTGTCGTCGTCCTCCCCGTCATCCGCAACAGCGGTTCGAGGCGCAACAAGCAGAGGAACACGCATGAACTTCTTGCGACAAGTAAAGTACAGCAACGGCGCTGAAACAAACGGAAGCATGAGAGACAACACGACCTGAGACATATTCAGCACGTCGCCCAAGCCTTCACGGCCGATTGTGCCAGCGACGGCGATGCAAGGAACGATGGCGATAGAGCGAGTGACAAGGCGACGCACCCAGGGAGTCATTGTCCAGTGAATGAAGCCTTCCGAAACCATCTGTCCGGCAAGAGTACACACAATTCCAGCAGACTGTCCGGAAAACAAAAGAGCTAGGGCAAATAAGGAGCCAGCAGCAGGTGACAGGCTGGATGAAAGCATATCGTAAATGGAAAACAGATCCGCATCAACTGCGCCAGGACTGTCTGTGAGAGCTGCTCCAGATACAATTAAGATTGCGCAGTTGACAAATAAAGCAAAAGTGACAAGCGAGACGGCCAGCTCGGCTATCGAGTAATTCAGCGCGTGCTTGATGGCAGCCAATGATGGCCGGTACTTGACATCGTCGATAGATTCTTCGGGATCGCACGGAAAGTTTCCCATCTTTTCGTCAAATTCACGCAACCGGGGCTGAACTAGGCCAGAACCCAGGTAGAGACTATGAGGCATGACTGTAGCGCCCATGATACCGCAAGAGTAAAACAGCCCGCGGCCTTTGAGGACGGTTGTAGACGGCAGGAAACCACTCATGACTTCGCCCACGGTCGTGTTTTGGATTTTGCTAAGCTCAATGCAAAAGCAGATGACTACTGCCATCACGAGCAGGGCGACGGCGTACTCAAACCAGCGGACAGCTTTGAGCGATCCGTTGGGCTTGTAGGCGACGAGCACGATGAGCACGTCCACAATTGTGATTGCGACGCCAAACACGAGCGGGATCTTGAACAGAATGTTGAGCGAGATTGCGGTACCGATAACTTCAGCCAGATCTGTCGCTATGATGGCGGACTCGGCCAGAATGTAGAGAATTATACAGAGCCAGCGCGGAAAGTGAGCACGACAGTTCTGCGCCAGATCAAGACCAGTCACGGAGCCGAGCTTGGCGCAGAGAGCTTGCAAGAATATAGAAAATGCGTTCGAGAGGAGGACGACGAAGAGCAGCTTGTAACGGAAGATGGCGCCTGCCGCGACGTCGGTAGCGTAGTTGCCCGGGTCGATGTATGCGACCGCGATCATGAAGCCGGGTCCGATGAAGGCAACGTACTTTGAAAGAATCTGCTTGGCCGCGCGATACCAGCGAGTGATTCGGGGCAAATCGTTCGGGTTGGTCGAGTACGGCGACGACGACGGCTGCTGGTGGTAGCCTGAGCGGGAGGCTCCATTGAATCTATGGCGGTCCGGGACGGACGACGAGGTGGTCTTCGTCAGCGGGGCCAGCGGCGCGAGGTCGTCGAGCTCGTACTCATACTCGTACTCGGACAGGTCCGATGCGTGTGAGACGAGTGAGGGCTTGGGCGCGCCGACCTTGCTCTTGGGAGCGCCGCCCACGACACTGTTACGCCGGGCGCGCGACGACGAGCCGGAGCCGTCGCCGGCGCTGGTCGCGCGCGCGGAAGACGCAAAGCCCGTCGGTGGATCCGCCGACGTTCCGCCGCCCGAGTCGCCGAGCAGGTCCACGCCCGTGTCGGCGCGCGTCGAACTGCCCGTGAGCGGGTTCGCGGAGCGGTTTGTGGAGAAGCCCGCGTCGAGCGCGTGCGGGTTCTGGTTGAAGCGCGGCTCGCCGGTCGGCTCCGGGTCGCGGGTCGGGCAATTCATGGCTGAAGGCGCGACGGGGCGGAGCTGCGAGGGCCTCGAGGTCGGAGGGGGAGGGAGTGAGGGGGATCGATACGAGGGGGAATGCCGTAGGGATATCGGATAGCGGTTGCGGTGAGTTGGCGGCCGTGATGGAGACGACGTGGCGGTGCGGCGCACCAGCCCCGGCAGCCAAGGCGCCCGGGACGCTCCGCACGGCTCCGCCCGAGATATGCAATTGAGCATGTTGATAGAAATTCATTGCTATAGGAAAGGACTAGTAAATTACTCAAGAAGCAGCAAGAGTAACAAGATAAAGAGCAAGGAACAAAATTAAGAGAAAGTGCAACACCAACACCGGGCTCGTGAGCAAGCAAGACGAGCTCCTACAAAAGAATAACAGCAAATCCAGCACGCAAGTCTGCCATCACAAAACGTGAAAAAGACCGGGCAGACATCAATAGACCGAGCAAACAAAATAACACACAAAACAAATAACTATAGCGTAACTAATGAAAGTGAGCCGTAGCCCAACTAGCAAGATACTAGCAGGACTACACTTCAATCTCCATAGCAATCCATCCCTCCGATAACTGTCCGCCGTTGAACGACAGCGGGCACTTGACAAGCTCAAATCCAACCCAGTAGAACGTACTGATGATATTCTGCAAAGCCATAATCTGTCTGTCGACACAGATAACAACGCGCTCGCAGTGCAGCAGCTCAGATGCGAGATCCAAGACAGCGACAAGACTGGACTTGAGCTCCATGCTGCTCTTTGCCATTTCCTTGTCAAAGTAGAGCAGCATCGAGTTATCAACGACCGCGCCCATCCAGACGTTGTCTTCGATGTCGACTAGCTTGAAGAACTCAGTCTCGGTCCTAGCTTTGGATGTCTGTCCCTTCATGAGCCCGGGATACGCCACGCGCAAAAGCGCGTCAACAGCAGGGGACGCAGTCGAGCTCAACTTGGACAGTTCCAGCTCGGCCTCAATCGTCCCCTCCATAATCGCCGTTCCATTAGCAAAGAGTCTCTCACACTGCGATGCCAGGCCCAGCGATGCCTTCCGCGTTTCAGCGGAAGGTCTTTTTCCATAGGCGACCTCAGGGCCGCCACTCTGCTACTCCACCCAACGTAGTGCGGTAATGGAAGGCAGTAGCCCCCGTAGCGACAGAATAAGTGTAGCAAGACGCGACCGTGGCGCCGACGGGCAGCGCGTTGCCCGCAAAGTAGTACGAAGGGGTGGCCGTCTCGACAGGAGCTTCAAAAGCACCGCTGGCAGAACGACCGCCGGTACTGCTACTAAGTAACTCAGAACTACTTAAAAGATTCGCCATTGATAACTGATTTCTCGGGGGTAGGCTCGGGGAATGAGATTCGGTGAGGGGTGGCGGACGGGTCCGGGGTGCTGATAAAGCGAAAAGTAAGAGAGAAAGCGGGTAAGGCTGGTAGGAAACACGCAGAAAGAATCTGTATGTCGAGTGTAGTATAGGCTGCGAGTGCTTGAAGGCTGCGGAAGCTGGAAGCGGGGGTGTATTGGTGGTGTATTGGTGGTGATGGAGGAGGAGAGGAGGAGCGCTTGACTTAAGGATCGGAGTCAGCGGGGCCGGCCCGGTCTGGCGTGACGCCGTGCTCAGAACTACGCGCGCTAGGCCCGATAAGGCTTGAGTGCGCTGACGCCGAACGGGGTTTGTACTCATTTAGTACGTCGTGAATCCACCTTACATCGACTTTTCAACACGACAGTTCACCTTTTTACCTCAAACAATCATTAAAACGAGAAAACTTGTAAATCAGACTAAATACACCGATACTCCTGACTCCTGAGCTATCCGATACCAGCAATACCACTATACCAGTGGGCTAGCTTTACTAACGCAACCCAGAAACCATGACTTGACTCCAGCTCATTACATCAAAATGCTTTCTTCACGACATCATATGAGACAAAGTCCAAAGCATTACAAGTCAGAAGCATGCGAAGCGTTAGACTTTCCTTTTGATAGCTACGTACTCCGAGTACGACAAATGCTCGTGCGAGCTTTGGTATCTGACTAGTTTGATATCCAGTGCGGTCCAAGACTCGCTGCCTCTGTAACCCGCCTTAGCAACAAGGCTCTCAAGAGTCTGCTCCTTTGATTTAAAATGCGCAGGCGGTACGTCTGGTAAGTAGGTCGCTGAGTAGCGGTGCGAATGTATCGTAAACGAGATTCTAAGTCCATGAACTCCCCATTCCCAGTCTAGTGGTCCGTCTGCTTCTTCGAAATCCGTGAGTAGCGAGACCCTTTTCAGTCAGCATGTAGTAACTTTAAAGGGAAAGAAAAGAGTCTCTTACTCGCATTCCAAAGACGATAGTTCGTTCGCCGCCACAGGGTTGAATCGAGTATCATCAAATGCGCTAATGAGAAATCAGCATGTACCCGTGCAAAACGATTTCCAGCTACATACGCTGTCCGTGCATATGTAACCAGCCCTTTTTCTAAAGGCTGTGCTTCAAACGTGCCGATGCAACCTCTCAGTCGGGAACCACCAGATTTCGTCACGACATTCCACGTCACAAAGAGCGGGAATTTCGTCTCGTTCGATGAGGACGTAGCTGCGCTAAGATACGATCCCGTGGTCCCCACAAGATTAACGCTGTCTGCAGACGCAATACTAGTCGCACCGCTACTGTCTCCGTCGCCATAACCTTCGCCCACGGAGTGTTCTAACGCGGAGAGCGCGACCGGGGAGCGTGATTCGAAATGAGCCATGAGCGTGTCGAAGCACAGCGCGCACTGAGCCTTCGTAGCAGCCATAATGGAGTTCCTGATCTTGTCTAATCGCGCTGACACTGTGAACTTTCAATTACCAAGGCAGGCGCACTCCGAACCAACTCTTATCCCTTCAAAAGACCGTGATATTCACAAACCAGAGAGAAAGCACGAATACGGTGATCTGGAGAGATCAATTAATGGGGTGCGGCGGGTTGGGAGTTGAAGTTCAAGCTGAAGCCGGGACCTGTTTACGCCATATATGGAAATACGACGCACACTTTGTGCAGGGGCAGCTGGTGGTTCTGGTATAGTGAACAACCTCGTTGCGCGTGCCCCCGGTATCGTGGCATTCAGGCCCGTCTAGACATAAGACAGTAGAAGTAGATGCGGATCAAGATTCAAGAACTCTTGAATGAATAGATTGTGAATACCGCTTTCTAGTTACCTGCTCTCCCATTATCCATCTTCCCGCCTCGTAAAGGAAGTGCAGTTAAGGTTTACGCTAGCTGATGACGCGATTAATCGACGATTTTTGAGGGTTTCGAAGTTTTGATATCGCGTAGACAACCTCAAAGTCTCCCTGCATTATTGCTGTATCTCGGCATCTATATAGAAAAAAGAAAACAAAACTCAATAGTCCGCGGGAGAGTCGACTAATATACAGCGCGATGGCTGATTCTACTGACTCCTCACTCTCGCGCAAGCTGAAGGACACCGTGAGTCTTCTTCCCGTTCAGATTGAGCTCGTGACGCTTATTCTTAATGTATAGACAGCGGGCTTTGTCGGTGGAGCAGTTCAAGTCCTGGTTGGTTAGTCTACAGTATTGAAGATTTTGGTTAGGGGCCGCAGCTGACGGTAGTTTAGGACAACCATTCGATTTAGTCAAAGTACGTCTACAAACCGGTCAATTCGCGACTCCGCTCGAGGCTTTCCGCAAGACATTGGCCGTGGAGGGTCCTTTTGCATTTTACAAGGGAACTGCATCTCCCTTGATTGGAGTAGGTGTCTGTGTCTCTGTTCAATTTTACGCATTCCATGAAGCTCGGCGGTTTTTGCTCAAGCGCAACGCATCGGATGCGCTTACCTTACCCCAATTTTACCTCGCCGGTGCGGTTGCTGGAGTTGCAAACAGCCCAATTGCAGGTCCAGTAGAGCAGCTGCGCATTTTACTACAGACTCAACGGCACGATGCGAAAATATATTCCGGCCCGACAGACGCAATCAAGAAGATCTACAACGCCGAGGGACTACGGGGTATTTTCCGAGGTCAGGGCGTTACGCTGCTGCGAGAAGCGCAGGCATATGGACTGTGGTTTCTGACTTTTGAGTTTCTTATGCAGAAGCTTCAGCAGAGCGGTGGAATCAAGCGTGATGATATTCCGGCATGGAAAGTTGCGGGCTGTGGTGCTCTTGCAGGCGAGGTTCTATGGCTTGGATCTTATCCGTTGGATGTTATAAAAAGTAAGGTTCAGAGTGACAAATTTGGAAAGGAGGCGCTTTACAAGGGTGCGCTGGATGCGGCAAAGAAAACTTTTAGAACGAATGGTCTGGCAGGATTTTGGAAGGGCTTGGTGCCGACTTTGTTACGAGCGACTCCGTGCAGTGCAGGTACGTTCATGAGTGTCGAGCTCACGATGCGCCTCTTGGGTTAAAGATTTGTAATATATACTTGCTTGGATTATTCGCATATAAAGTAGATGAAATAATTCACATGAAACTGACTATTAAAATTTGCTTTTATATTTATTATCGTACAAGTCCTCAAATGCTCTAATCAAAAAATGCTACCCCAAAACGACGATTTGGATGTGACTCCGCGCTTCTTGGGTTTACTCTCAGGAGACAGCTCCTGTGCCAGCTCAGCCCGCTTTCGCGCAATTTCCTCCTTCTCCTGCATATCATCCTCAGCCTCGGCTGGCTCTTGTTCGTCAATTTCCATGGTCTCGGGAACGCTTGCGCTCGCAGTTGGTTCACTCGGCTGCTCGCTTTTCGCCGGATCCGCATCCATAATCACCTGTACAAGCTCCAGCACTCTCCTTCGCAAAGGTTCACTCACGCTCCTTCCAGCGGCACGGAACACACCCGCCGCATCAGACGGACGCGACCGAACAAGGTTGTTGATCACCCTGTTGGACATTATATAGCTCAGTCCTTCGTCCTCCTCTCGAGCAACGCGATCGCGCCATCTCGTTACCGCCTGTAAAGCAGCAATCTGCTCCGGTGCTGTTAACGAGTACTTGCCAGCCAAATTTTGCCATCCGCTCGGTCCCAGCCCGGAGTCGTCGTCATGATAAGTGCGCTCGTAAACGCGAAGTGCCTCGCGCCGAGAGTTCGCTAGGACGGTTTCTAGAAGCCCTTCATCTCCAGATGACAGTAGCTGATTACGCATCTTGTCAAACACGTACAGCAAGAAATGAGTATCGCAGCGGGCGTAGGAAGCCATCGCAGGCGGAAGTGGCCGGATTCGCCAATCCGCCAATTGATACTCCTTTGAAGCTGTAAACGAGCAATATCGGTCCAGCAAAAATGCAAGTGATTTTCCCTCAAGCTGTAGAGCACGCGCTGCATGGTACGTATCAAACAAACCCACAACATACAGGCCGAGATCTCGCTGTAACCAGACCATATCATATGCTGAGCCATGGAATACCTTGACAATCTTTGGGTTTGCGAACACTTCGTTTAATACTTGCAGCTCCTCACGTAACTTCAGGGTGTCTATCAAAAAGTCATGCGAACGAGTACTGATTTGCATCAAAGATACAAGTCCAACGTATGATCTGAATTCATGATGTTCGAGATCAACAGCAATTTCAGTCTCATGCTTTAGCTCCTTGAGCATTGACTTCACTCCTGCGGCGTCATCTACCCAGATCGGCTCAGTGGTAGCCAACGGCATTGATTCTATCGGTTTCGCCAACTTCTTCAAAAACTTGGGATACTTTGCTGTTTCAATCTCTTTTGCATAGGGATTCTTGTATACTGGCTTCGCATCTCCCTCTGGGTAATCGAGTTGTAAAGACTCTTCTAGTGAAAGAACTTTCGCATGGGGCTTTGATGTCAAAAGAGGTTTGAAAGGTTCTGTGGTAAAGTTGTCGGTCTTGGTCTTGAACTGTAACTGAGGCTTTGGAATGTCGGCATGTGCAAGATTCTCATCTAGTATGCCTCGCTTGCGCTTCACCGCAGACTGCTACAAACCAAATTAGCATGGTCAACTACTTCCAAAAACACATCCGACAGTCTTACCTGAGCAATTGGTGCAGTGACCGGCGTGTCAGACGGACCACTCCTCCGGTTCATAGACATATCCAGATACGTATCCTAAAACATGGTCAGAACTCTGCGCACAATCTTTGCTTCAACTCTATCGGCCATACCGTCTTTTCAAACAACGTATCGTTGACATCCTCAATCCGACTCCACTTATCAGTTAATCCCTGCACATTGCCGATAGTTTTACTGCCCTTGTTCGCCCCTGAGGCCAAAATCAAGGAGTTTGCAATTTCAAGCAGACGAGCGGCGCGTTTCTCCAACTCAGGCGCGATTTCAGGTGTCAGCGTCTTGTGATAGTTAAGATCCTGAGCAGCAAGTCGAGAGGCCGCCTGTGTGGTTTTCAAAACTGCTGCTAAAACGCGCGCATTGTATTTCTCCAGATCTTCCTGGCTTGATGACTGGCTGCCTTGCGCGGCAGCTTGAGCTTCGCTAGCTACCGGCTCTTCTGACATGATCTCACAGATTTGAAACTGAAATTGCCTTCTTAATGTACAAGCTAATCTTGCTAGCTATTCGGCAAGTTGGTCGCACCTGTCCGTATTAAAATCAGACTCAGGGTGCCTCCTTCCGCAGAGGTTCAGTGATTCAAAAGATCTTGTCGAGAAGAATTTGAATTTTGTGAGAAAAAATCCCAAACCTTAACTTCCCAACTGGAGTCGAGCGATCTACCAAAATTACAGTCTAACAGCTTTACCAAGTCTAAATACCAGCATAGCTACTTGTATATAGTCTCAACAGATATAGACGCACTTACATATTACCGTTATTGCAAGCGCACTTGTGAATTAATAGTTACTTGCTCCTCTACTCTAAGACGTGAACTGTACATGGGAAACCTCATGTCTGCCAGCTTTGCCCCTGAGTGTAATAAGGCGAAGACCAAGTACGATGAGTGCTTCAACGAGTGGTACAGTGAAAGTGAGTTGACTTTATACTGAGTCTTTGGAAAGATGTGATTATCTACAATATACTAACATGATTTTGTCAGAGTTCTTGAAGGGCAAAAGTGTATGATTTCGTTTGGTCTTTCATACTTTAACTCTGCTGACAGCTACATCCAGGCGCAAAATGAATGCGAAGAGCTATGGGAAACATACAAGGAGTGCCTCGGAGTATGTACATCTGCATCCTGAAGAAGCTTCTCGTCTTCATTTATTTCCATATTGTGGCCCGCTAACATGTACAAAATCAGACAGCACTAACGGCTCGCGGGATCAAGAACATGCTAGATAAATCTCGAGAAGACGCACCATTCGAAGTCGGTGGTCGGACAAAGGAGGAGTTGGAAGAACTGCAAGGATCATCATCTGGAAAAGGCGTATCTGCGGGCGATTCAGCAAAGAAGTGATACTCAGCAAAAAAAATGCTTAGTTCTACAAACAGCCTCGAAGGACTGATCTGAAAGTGATGCAACCGCCGACTCGCAGGTGGCTTGCGCCTTCATCACTGCTATGTACGCATGTATAAGCAGTGTTATGTACATAAAATTGTTTAATAGCGAACCATTTCACCTCTCGGAACTGATCAAACAGAGACTGACCCCTCAGATTCATATTTCAAGTGCATACAGAACAGACGTACTTCAATGTGCACTGGATGCCGAACTATGCCCGATTCGCACAACGATCGCGAAGCTCCAATTGATCAACAATAAAATGCAGTAGGTTGATTAACTATAGATAAAACAAGCAAAAATTTATACAACAACGATCACTCTTAACTTAACACAATCTCTCGTCTCAACAAGTGTGATTTTTCTCCTTCCATCTATACATCAACACCGACTATCTTAGCCATTTCTTGCACAGCGACCATGCTCGTGAAACCCAAAGCTGCCGAATCCACCAAGACCAAGCTAGATTTAAGCCGTTCAATTGAATCATGCACGCTCACTGCCTGCGTCGGTAACCCTCTAACGTGCTTTGGCCACCATTTTCCAGCGTCCTGACCGCTCGTAGTAATGGAAAACGGCGACACAGTATATGCATCTAAATCACCGCCAGAATCGTGTACAGCCTTCATCACAATCGCAAAATCGAGATAGACTTGACCGCCAATCTTCCAATTGGGAATGCTGGTGACGTCTTCAAAACCGCCTAAGAGCACAAGCAATTCGTCGACATCTTCTGAAATCACGGCATCTGGACCAACAGTGCGAATAATCACTGAATGAGCATCGACCCATTCGCCTGCATCAAGAAGGTACTGTGTCTCCTTGATTGACTCGTGAGAGCACCGCGCATGTAAAGCCTTAAAAAACAGTTAATATCCAGAAGTACCTCACTTCAACTCCAACAATTTAACATACCTTGGCCATCAAAATCATTTTCTTCGGCAAATGCAAAGTTCCCAGCAAGTACTCCTCCACAGAGCTGCTCGCCAAAATATCCGGCACGTGCCGGTTTAGGACCTCCTGGACAGCGTCATGGCAAACTTTCGCGTCTGTAACATGCAGCAAAACAAACAATGCCTGTTCCCATTTTCCGGAACTCTCCAGCTGCCACGCAAAATCCGTGCTCAATTTGTCTCTGTACGCAGTAGCTGAGCTGCCAGCAGCAGCAACACCTCGAACATGCTTTACTCGTGACAAAACATTAAAAAGCTGCCACGAAGTAGAGAAATCCAAAGGCAGTCCCGAAACATTTGAAGGCGCGACCGAAGTCTCCACGGTATAGGACTTGTCAGCATACAGCATCATCAGCTCGAACAAAACATCTCGGCTAGTTTGGGTACCAGATTCGCCGTCGGCGTGAATGGGAAGAGGAGACTGAACGCCTTTGACACTTTCAAATGCTGTCGCGTACTCCTTAACAGCCTTTTCAATGTCGTCCTCTTCAAATATCTCGTACCACAACCGCAAAGCAAATGCACGTCTCCAGTCGAGTCCATCAGAAACGCAGAATTCTGGTGAGATATCTTCGTGGAACGAAGAACCGCTAATTCCCCTCGCAACAGACGTATTTCCAGCTAGCAACTCATAAACCTTAAGAATATGAGAAGGAATGTGAGAAAGTTCCTGCTTGTCTGTCCAATCTTTGATCTGGCTCCTAACATCTCGTCGAAAATCTGAATCTCCACCAATTAGAGGCAAAAGAGTCGCTAGATGCAGATTGTTGCTTTTCAGCGCTTCTGAACACGCTTGCTCAATCTGATGGCCGGATAGAAGAATGAAAACGGCCTCATCCGAAGACTTATTCCGCAGATCTTGCGAAACGTCATGCTCTACTAACGCCTCATAAAACTCCGACAACGCAGATTTGCGCATCAACTCAACCGCGATTGACTTATCAGCTTCAGGATTGACAAACTCAGGATCCATCACGACATCGTCAAACAGTATAGTGGCAAGTTGCCAGATGTTAAGCAACTCGTCGTTCATGCCTGGCAACGAGCGGTAATAGTCGCGAACACTTTTGAAACACAGCGTACTGTTCGGACGAAACAAAGGTAGACCCTCTTCACGTAAGCTCACAATTGAATTTCCCATGTGAATGTCGAGAAACCCAAATCCAGACGCTGGGACAATAATCTTCTCAAGCGATTTCCGTTGAAGATCATCCTGCGGTAGCTCAACCAAATGGCCATCTGACGTGAAAACCGGCACCGTTCCAGCCCTTGGCGTCGTCTTCTTCAGCTGATCGTCCTCCGAACCAAACTTCAAGAACGTTAGAAACGAAAACCAAACATGTAATCCTAAAAAAAAAACTCACAAAATTTTCGCCAAAAATCGCCTTGTCAAGATCAGCAAATGTGATTCTATCTTCATCCGCACGATTAGGAGCTCTGCCAGCTCTTTCTGACAAAACTCTCTTCGCATTCTCGCCATAGCTCCATATCCCATGCGATCGGCTCGCAAGTCTCAGCTGATCGACCCAATCCTCGCCAAGCTCATAACTGTTTATGGCTCCAGAAATCTCATCAACCTCCTCATAGTCTTCGTCGTCATACTCATCCATGCCAGACTCCAAACTAGCAATTTCGTCTTCGGACATCAACTCCTCAGATTGGGGGACACTTTCGTCTTGTACATCAGCTCTGTCTGCACCTGAAACCATGCCCTCGACTTCAAGATAGACAGGACCGGCATTAAATTCAGACTCTTGCTGGTTATTTGCGAAAGTGCCCCCTCGGGCTAAAAAAGACTTCTGGAACAGAGGCGTGTCATTTGCAGTCCACCCGCCAGGCAACCTAGCACTGGATGAAGAATATCCTGGAGACAGCATCGACACATCTTCATGAACCTGAGGAGTCTGTGCTGCAGGTAGCTCGTCAGTCTTCATCGGCGAAAACGGATAGGCAGTAGGTTCAGGTTGCTGCATCCGAGAGAACTGAAACATCCCAGAAGTTTCCGGCAAAGGTGCAGGCACATTGACCTTCACAGGCTCAGAAGCTGAATCGTACTCATCGTCTTCATCGTCCACTAAACCCCATACGGTGAAGTGCTCAACCGAAAATATCCATGTTCCAGATTCAGCAATGTAAGTAATAAACTTCATTTCCGGTTGCTTCTTAAGACGCTCAATGTGTATGGACACCTGAGGATGATCAACTTCCGTGATAGGCTGTCTGGTGTCTCGCGCAACAGGATAGCACCGTTCCAGCGTCACGGTGGCCGGCACGTTGAGACCCATTCCAACTGGCGGCTTAGACGAGTCATCGGGGTAAACTGTGCACGTCTTTTTCCCAAATAGAATAATCTGACCAGGGACCTGTTCAGGATGCGCAAACGAAGACAGATCCACCGGCTCCTTAAAAGCGACCTCGCCGAATTTCTTTCGCCCAACGCGATAGTCCTTAACTGAAGATAGTTCTTTCAAACTCATCTTACGCAGCGCAGCATAAGTCGGGAAACTCCAATATCCATCGTTTTCCGTGGGCTCAACGATCGTAGCTGGGCTGTTGACAGCTAAACTTGGCGCAGCGGAAGAAACTGACGCTTCTGGCTTCGGCTTCTCCACAGCAACCGCTGCCGTCGTAGTCTGAACATCAGCAGCTACTGCTGCAGCTGACCTCAGCACCGAGGACACGTCAGCAACCTTTACCTGAGTCGCGGCTGATCCTGATGGTCCAGCTGCAGAACTACCATTCGCCGCCGGAAACGTCACAGACTTGATAGGCTCAGACTGAGACAGATCGCTGAAATTTCCGAGGTTAGCTCCGCCAGACAAAAGGTCAGACTCTGTAACTCTTCGATCAATAACAAGCTTGCGAATGTCGTTTCTCGGGTTAAAAGCGTCCGAAGAAAGAATGGCTTGGTCTGCTAGGCCATCAAACAGCAGGCTCTTTCCCAGCGTAGGTGCTCCGGGAGTGCTTCCTGATGATCCTGAACTAGAGCGCACCGATCCAAGCTTGGGGTGAGGACTCGATGGAGGCCGGGGTGAAAGCTTGTACGTCGGCAATAGAGCAGGCTTCTTCTTCTGAACTGCAGAGGATATCGGCGTAGCAATTGGGCCAGGAGATGACAGACCTGCCTGACCTTGAACGCTGTTGAAAAGAGGATTGGCACCAAATGGACTCTGATCAATTGACGCCTGAAGGTTTTGCTGTCCTCCGAATGTACCTGCCTGAGACGCACCGAATAGGGATCCAGTCTGAGGCTGCGGTTGCGCGCCAAATAGAGAAGACCCAGTAGGATTACCAAACCCGCCAGCGGTGGCAGTGTTAGTTGTATTGAAAAGTGAGCCGCCATTAGCTTGCGGTTGTGTTGACCCAAAGAGACCACCAGTCGCTGGCTTAGCACCGAACATTCCGCCAGCGGGCGCAGAATTCTGCTGCGCAGCGGGCGCACCAAACAAGCCTGTAGAGGCTGTAGTTGTATTATTATTCGAGCCAAACAAGGACGTGCTTTGTGGCTGTGCAGCACCGGTATTACCGAAAAGACCACCAGACGCTGGCTGTTGAGTCTGAGGCTGTCCAAATCCAAATGTAGAAGGCTTCTGCTGATTTTGCTGATTCCCTTGAGGCTGGCCAAACAAATTGGGCGTTCCCGAGTTGGCAGTTGTACCAAAGGCTCCAGTGGATCCTCCAAATCCTGCTCCGAAAGCTGGCTTTGCTTGATTGGGGGCAGCTGTCGCGCCAAACCCACCGAACGTACTCGGTTGACTTGAAGTCTGGTTAGCTGTCGCACCAAACCCTCCAAAGGTGCTGGTCGCACTGGAAGTAGCAGGCTGTCCGAAGGCAGACGTAGTATTCGCAGGCGCTCCAAACAAGCCGCCTCCGGAGGAAGTGTTGGTATTGGTGGCACCAAAGGCAGGAGTACTCGTATTTGTAGAACCGAAACCTCCAAAACTGTTGTTGGATGCCCCAAACGCAGGCTTGTTTTGGGTAGCTGCTTGCCCACCAAATCCAGTATTGGATCCAAACGCATTGGAAGTATTAGCCTGACCAAACGCTGGCGTTGCTGACGAAGCACCAAATCCGCCTGTGTTTGTAGAACCAAACAAACCAGTACCAGAATTTGTAGGATTGGTCGAGCCGAACATGCCCCCGGTTGCTGGCTTCTGACCAAAGAGGCCGCCAGAGTTGGTATTCGATGCTGTACTGTTATTTGCGCCAAATGCACTTGTAGATCCAAATGCATTGGTTCCAGTCGATGGCGTTGAACCAAATAACCCTCCAGCCTGAGGAGCTGCCGGCTGGCCGAACTGACCAGTGGTTGACCCGAACGAAGAGCCTGATCCAAAACCCGTAGGCTTGCCAAAAGCTCCAGCGCCAGACCCATTGCCATAGCGGCGTCCTTGAGCATAGTCCTGCTCCCTGAGTTCCTCAAAAGAGTAATTCTGGTAAGCGGGCATGCACGTAATACTTTGGAACACACTGGTCACGTTGCTGGCAACTTCCTTCTCCCTGTGGGGGTCAAATGGAGCCGAAGTTCCCTGATTTGTGATAGCAGCCGGAGATCCAAAAGCACCACCACCAAACCCTGTATTCGAAGGCGTGCTGTTTGTCGGGGTAGACCCAAATGTTCCAAATGCAGACGCTGGCTTCGGGGCTGAGGACCCAAAGATGCCGGATCCCGTCGATGCGGAAGTAGCCTGGCCAAATGGACTCGTAGAATTTGTCACATTGTTGGTCGATCCAAATGCACCACCACTACCAAAGGGTGAGGTAGTATTATTGGTGGTAGCAGTTTGCCCGAACATGCTACCACCAGTGCTACCGCTAAAGCCAGCTGAAGACGCGCCAAATGCGGGGCGATTCGCGCTACCAAACCCAGCTACTCATGGGTTAGCTTCCAAAAGTACAACTCGATAAGCTGGGAACTTACAAAAACTCGGAGACTGGTTGGTGTTGGCGTTCTGCCCGAAAAGGCCTCCCGAGGCTGCAGGGGTGCCGAATGCGTTGTTTGTCTGTCCAAAGCCTGCTTTGTGGTTAGAATCAGATCGATCAAGTGAAACAAAAAATAGTAGCATACCTGAATTTGCCGTCGTCGCTGTATTCGCTCCAAATGCCGGAGTCGAAGACGTGGCGGTGTTTCCGAACAGAGAGGTTGTATTTGTGTTGGTGTTGTTGTTGGCGTTATTGAAGCCGCCAAAGGCGGATCCCGTCCCGCTTGATTGTCCAAACATTGTAAGTCACCAGCAGTCCTTCTCCTCAAAGACGACTCAAAGGAGGCCGATGATGGCTTGCAATGATTGCAAAGTATGTGGAACCGACTTGGAAAGCAAAGGGACGCGTTTCGAGAAAGTCGAGCATCTTTTTGTGTTTGTCGCGGTGCAAAACTCGATTCAGGGTTAGGTAGTTCTCTCTTTCTAGCATAAAGTTGCTGCACGATACGCGTTTATGCGGACGGAATCTTTAAAGCGGTCTTCGGTTGCATTCAACTATTTACTTTAGGACATATATGGTAGTTATAGCTAGTTGTCCCTATGAGACGGGAATAATCTAGTAGGGCTCTCGTCAAACATACTACCGCTCGCTACAGAATTGCTTTTTTTTTTTTTGGGCTGGAATAGTCGCGGACCTTCTCTCTGATGTAAAGCCGCCAAAATGCCACCCATTCCTCCAGAGCCATTTGATGCCACACCATATGTGGCAATGATTGATGTATGACATTATACTCCAGTTTGTGCTACCGAAGGGTACTAATCATGACTAGGCGATTCTTTCTGCTGCGGACATGGAACAAATTACAGCTCGTCGTGTGCGAGGCGGGATCCAAGCCATATTTGACGTAGACTTCGCGCCATACAAGGTGAGCTTGAGTTGTGGTCCTGCATATTGCCATGATCTGACTAGTCAATTGGCTTGGATTAACAATGTTTGCAGAAAGCCATCGATAGCGTAATTGTTCAGCGATTCAACGCTATTCAAGACCGACTAGAGCAGCTCAAATCAGCCCCTACACAACCAGACATTCAGCGCTCGAAGACACCAGCGAATACCAAGAAAGCTGCCCCGACGAGTGGTAACCTGTCAGCACCCACTAGCAAGCGGTCTAGTAGCGTCAAAAGTGAGCCTCCTACACGTCAGCTTTCTGATGCTGAATATGCAGCCAAATTACATAAGGAGCTGAATTCAGCACGACCTGGGCGTGCGAGCGCCCCGAGAGCGAAGCGGGCTGTTGCTACAGGAGTGGAGGGTGAGAAGAAAAAGCGGAAAATAAATCGAAATAATCCGTTTAATGCGCGAATGCTGCTGAGTCCACAGCTTTCAGCATTTCTGGGGGAGAAAGAGGTATGGCCTTTATTGTTAAGCCGTCTATATGTTCTGTAATTAACACATGCAGCTATCTCGACCAGAGTGCGTCAAAAGGATCTGGATTTATATCAAAGAGCATGGATTACAGAATGAAAATGACAAGCGCGAAATCCTATGTGATGACCGAATGAGACCAGTCTTCGGAGACAAGGTACACATGTTCACCATGAACAAAATATTGGGTAATCATTTGTATCGCCGTGACGAAGTATCGGGAGGTGGCGTTGATCTAGATGATGATGATGATCTTGTGGTCAGCGACGAAGACGACGAGGATGATGGTTTGCCAGGAGATGGCGAAGATACTACTAATTCCGCCGTAATTGAGGACGAAATCAAGGTTCTGCTAAGCAATTAGCTCTACGAATTGCATTGGCATGGCAAGCGACAAGTAGCCACAGGCTAGGTGCTTTTTTGGAGCAGTTCTATTTCAGAAGCTGGCATGTTCCGATGAGGTTTCACATTCAAACTTCTACTGTGGTGTATGATTAGATCATGCTGCAGGCAAGCGTCTTGTGCTTGACCTTCTGTAGCGTGTTACGATTTACGACTACCGACTATGCGATATATAGTGTAAACTATTAATGTAATTTATCATTTATGACTAATGACTTTTGTACAAATACAGTAATGATTATATATATAACTAATGAACTATATGTACTCTCACTTTAGCTGGTGATGTGAACATTTTGTGGTTTTCGTTCTTGAAATGTATTTGGACTGTCACGTGATGCCAAATTCAACCTCAAAAACAATTCGACTCTATATATCGAGGCTACAATCTCCCTCTATACACCGAAATAAGTTGAAAAATGGTAAAGAATCAATGAACTTTTCTGTTAAGATCAAATTGGGAGTTTCATACTGACTGTAATCTTCTAGACGGACAAACTCCCCCCTCCGCTGCTGGCACTCTTTGCTCCACGGCCGCAGCTACGATTCCTACCTCCTCCCGACACGGCTCCAGAGAAGCGACGAACAGCACGTGTATCTGGTCTTGCAAAGTATCTCGATACTCTCAACACCCCTGATGAATCGTATACACCGGAGGAGACAGAAGTTGAACGGATCGAGCGTGTCAAAGCCGAACGGAAGAGCGCCCACGAGGCTCGGTTGAAGGAAGGATTAGAAGCTTGTATGCAGCTCCATTACATTATTGATCTCAACTTGACAATCAACTTGACAGTATACGTTGAAAATGTCGAATCCAGTGAAACTAACACTTACGAATTAGGGACCGCCAAGGAAGACCCGTTAGTGAAGGGCGACCCGTTTCAGACACTGTTCATTGGTCGCCTCAGCTATGATGTTACTGAAACTGATCTCGACACCGAACTGAGCCGGTTTGGACGGATAGAGCGAGTATGTAGTTTGTTTTTATGATTAAAGGCTTTCAGATAGTCGTTTTGCTAACCAGTACAATAGATTCGAATTGTGCGCGACAAAAAAACAGGCGCACCGCGCGGTTATGCCTTCGTTGTATTCTCCCGGGAGGCAGACATGCGAGCTGCTTACAAAGAGTTGAACGGAGCACGGATCAAGGATAGGCGCGTTCTTGCAGACGTGGAGCGCGGACGGACGGTCAAATCATGGAAGCCTCGCTGGCTCGGTGGTGGACTTGGTGGTCGTCATTATACGAAAGCTGGCCTTCTACGTCCGGTAACTGCAGCAAGGAGTGGCGCAGATTCGAGAGATAGAGACGGTCCTCGAGGACCTGGCGGAGATAGGTTTGGTGGTCGTGGCGACCGTGGCGGCGACCGTGGTGGAGACCGATACGGCGGACGCGATCGCGACGGACCCCGAGGAGGATACGGAGGAGGTGGCGATAGATTTCGAAACGGAGGTGACAGAGGCGACTCTAGAAGTTTTCGGGGAGACCAGGGCAGCGGTGGCGACCGTGGCAGTGGTCGCCGAGAGTATTCTGACCGGGACCGTTATCGCGACAGAGATGACGGTCGTCGCGAAGAGAGAAGAGACACGAACTACGACCGATCATCTGATCGCCGTGACGATAGGCGCGGAGACAGAGGCGACAGAGGCGATCGTCGCAGTGGTCCAGGCGACGATAATGACAGATACAAGCGCCCTCGTTACAGCTAAGCGTATGAGATTCCGATTGCTTATTTTTGTAATTATAGTGTGTAGTATAGAAAAGAACTATGTATTCATTATCGCATGTTACCAGTCGAGAGCATATGCTTGCACGGCCGAAGACAACGAAAGTGAAGCTCGAGCCTGGCGAGCTGTACAGTTTATAAACGAACAAAACATAACCTAGAACCAAACCAAAGTACCTGGGCCCAAAACAATACTTTTTGAACTAAATAACTCTAATAATAAATGAAAGAAACGACTTCTGGCAAAATTAATCTGCCCTATTCGTCGTCAGACGCATCCTCGAGATGCTCGTCGCCACTCTCTGCCGCTGCATCAAGCTCGTGTACAGCACCATCTTCCCAGTATGCGACAAGTCTGACCTTAAATTCCGCAGAAGCAACTCCAAAAAGTTTCAAAAGACGTGTCTTCTTGGCATCCAATAAATCGCCCTCTTGACAAACAACGAAGTCATTCTCGATCGTGATCTTTCCGTTCTTCAAAGAAGTGGGAACGTCCAAATTGACACGAAGTGTGCTCTCAAGGGAATGCGGTAAAGGAAGATCATCCTCCTCAGCGATCTGGCCACCGCGAGAGTATATTATACCAGCAGGAATCACAAATTCAGTTGAAGCAATCTGGCCAGCTCTCGGGAAATCATTCTTGATGTAACTGTTGAAATAAGCCTTGACATCTTCCGGGCTCTCGTTGGTCAATAAGAGACCGACAGATCCCTTAACATACTAGAAGTAAATATTAGAAACATTCTCATCATAGCTGAAGCTCATTACATACTTTGGAAAGTTTGCTCAGACCCTCGCGAGCTTCATCTTCACGAGTAAGCCCCAGCGCTTTAGCCATGACCTTTGTCCGACCAAATAGTAATCTAAAAAGCCCATTAGAAAGATCTGCAATGAAAACAAGCTTCAGACATACCGGCTGCCAATCCACTCGCGACGCACGTCCTTGAGGAACGAATTCCGCATGTTTGCAACATCGAACACCCACACCTATTCAAAGCCTGTCAGTACTTGATCGCTATATCAATATAATAATTAACAGCAAGCATACATATTTGTAAATCTCAACAGCCTCACGAATATCAGAGTACAGCGTTTCCTTGCCTTCCCTTCCTTTCTTCTGCGTCTTCGTCAAAGTGACTGAACGACAAATTAGTACTCGGATAACGTCCCGTAACCTAAATCAACTTACTGAGCTTGGATCTCCTGGACTTAGGCATTTTGTGACTATATTAGACAGTTTCTAGAGTAAATAAATGGAGGTCCTATGTAGTTCAAGCCTTTATTATACTCGAAAGATGATAGAACGACCGATGCTGGGAGTATTTTTTCATCAGCGGTTGAATTTTTTTAAGCTTTGACTCGTGCGGCTTGGAGATGGGGAAAACCTAAATTGGGGTGGATATCGCGGACATGCAAACGAGACTTGCCACGAACGATGGAACTCTCAGACTCAGACTTATTTACCATATTTCAAGAGGTAGATCATTTCGACATCTGAGTCTACTTTAGAACCGGAAGATTAGCCTGGTATTTACTTGCAGTTGGCAATTTGCGTATGGGCCGTTGTACAGCGTCTCTAGGGAGGTGAATCCAGTCGGAGTCTGCGAACACACAGCACCCAACGGGACGCAATGCACTCATATCTGGAGCACATTTTGAGCAGTTTCTATGCAGCATCAGGATGGAGTGCGGATAACCATTATATCAACCTGACAGCTAGCTCGCGAGGTTAGTCGCGCTCATACCATTCAGTTGCCTGTGTTCTAACTTGCCCCATGTGTAGATTTACTCGATTTTTCTGTACCGTCTGGATTTCTACTTAACGTCTCATCTCTCTCGTCTGGAAGCTCAGCGTCGTCATACACGGTGAAGAATCTGAGTGGAATTGTAGACGGTGCAATTTCATATTTTTATTGTGCTCCTCGCAATATTCTGCTCGAGCGTCACCTCAAATCAGAAGAGGTTGAGTTAACCAAGGTATTATGCGCTTATAGGAGGCTTCAGCCACCAGAGCCTGTTGAAGATGGACGGTATCGCGAAATATGGCAAGGCGGGCGCCGAGTTGATGCGAAATGTAAGCTTTCTTTGTGCAAAGTCTCCGAGGATCGGCTGACATTACTAGATACTCTACTATATGGGAAAATGTATTTGCCTAGCAACACCCTTGAAGCATTATTTATGCGCCAACTATCACCTACGAGCCAATTAGTTGTCTCGGCTGTGAGCGACCAACGAATACGCAATGGCGGCACGGTGAGATTTTCCATTGCTTTTCATAGCGACGTGATTTAGACATACTAACTAAAGTGTAGCTCATGGCTCAATTTCAGCACAATTCTGGAAATTGGTGTAGTGAACTCATTTACAGTACAGACGAAGCTCTTATTGGACTTCGTGGCTTGTATAATTTTGGCGTTGATGCCCGTCCGGCGGAGGGCTCAAACGCCACGGCACAACAAATACCACAGCAACAGCAGCAGTCTTGGCTTTCAGCAGGAGGTGAAATTTATTACGGAGCAATGAATAAGGCGGCTGGAGTCTCAACTGGATTGAGATACTGTACTTCATCTCCATTCATCTACGTGCCAATGACAATGACTCTCACGCTAAATCCAATCATGGGGCAGCTATCATGCTCTTATGCCGTACAGGCTTCGACAAGAACAACTTTTGCAAGCAGGCTAAACTTTAACGCATTTTCATACGACAGCGACTTAACTTTGGGCTGCGAGTTTTGGAGGCGGCAGAAATCTGAGGACAATAAGCTGGTACTCGACGACGATAGACCAGTTACTGCTCCAGATATCACCACGGCCGTGTCAGAATTTGCTCAGAAAGTGAAGACTTTACTACCATTATCGACAGACTCAGCTCCAAAAGAATCAATCCCGGTTGAGCCAGTATCTGTAGAACCACCAGCCGATCCGTCCGCCATTACTGATGAATCGGTATGGAAAGCAAGTATATCTACAAGCAATCCAGTATTGAAAGTTTTATGGGAGGGAAGACTAAAGGCATTTCTGTTTAGTTTTGGTGCTTCTATAGATCTTCGACGGGGACTGGAAATGAAGACATTTGGAGTGGAATTACAGTACGCTTCTTAGAGCTTCAAACTGCAGATCGCGGTAATACGGCGCATGTTCGGAAAAATATCAATTTTTGTACATATTCAATTATTCATACAACTAAACCATAACGGTAAATGGTCATATGTAGTGGGCCCGTTGATGTGCATCGTCAGCAAAATAACTCTTAACGCCCTGCCTTCAGGCGTAAATGCTGTGTTCGTAGACTGTTAACTGTAGCTGAAGGTACATCTATTATCTAATTTGACTAGTATCGCCTGATTCAATGTTCAATAATAGCAAATGCCAAATAGAATGTAATAGCAAATCGGCAATGTTCTCACTTCCGTTGATGACATAGAGTCCGACACGGCGATTCTGGTCGTATAGGTCATGTTGACGATCTTCTAATTTAAGAAGTGCATAATTCAACATAATGTTTGGACTATTAAAGCCACAAATGCAACATCTAAGTGCTGGACCTTCGCGCCTTATAAAAGCCGCACTTCCGCCACTTCCCAAACTTCTTCCCTCAACAAATTTTTCAGTTAGCAGGTTATTACTGTTATTTGGATCGGATAGCGGAACGTTTAGGCTTGTCGGCTTTATTTATTTTATGGGACATTGTAGGTAAATCATTTGCTTTTGTCGGTTTTCGTTTTGTCTGGATGCCTTTAAACCATCGCGCCAGTGTTTAAGAGCACACGTACTTTCGCATGATACATGTCAGCCTGTGATTGCAATCGTATCCGTATTTACCAGGTTTTTGGTCTTGGTCCTCGACAGGACGGCATTGTACTGGCGTAGGATATCGTTTAATTGTCGTGGGCAGTAGGACTTCGTGGAGGTGCAACTGATACACGGTGTGACTGGTTCTTGTGGCGACAAGGAAGACCCTGGCTTAGTGCGACTTCTAACTCGTAATTTTTGTAGTTATTTTTGACTGTCATCATACCTCTTTTTGGGTCGCGAGAACTCATAGGACTTCTGTTTCACAACCTGTGCTTGGCTAGCGTGTTTGGATTTCAATCAGCATTTGACTACTCCACCTCGGGTCAGGTGAAAGTCGTTAGCATTCGCATAAGATAAAGTGAATACAATCTACCATCGGTATTATTACGTAACTTAATTCGATCTTCGCATTAAGTAGCTTGCTGTGAAGGGTAGACCGTCACGTAAGAGTAATCCAGCACGTATATTATTTGCTACAGTCTCGGAACAAAGTGATACGGAAACGGAATCATTCAAAAGTACAAATTTAGTAATAAGCACTGGCCAAAATGTCATCAGCTGCAGTTACAGAATTCGAAGACCTGCTTAAGAGCATGCTCGAGCTGCGACCACCAGGTGTATCCGGCTCGAAGATTCGCCGGCTTTCGGACATTGCGCTGCAGAACGTTCAGGTAAAAGCCCCCTGATGAAATATGTTATACTATAGGCTTTAAAGGACTAAGGTCCTCCGTCGCATCGAACAAAACTAACTCAAATCCTACGTCCAGTCTGAATCTGTGTTGGTTCAAAAGCTATACACTCATTTTAAGAAAGCGCCTGCATCATACAAGCTCGGAGCGTTGTACGTTATCGATGCAGTAGTCCGCGTTTATCAGGAAGAGGCCCGAAAACTCGGCCAAGTACCGTCTCCGGATGCTGCCGAGGGTACACCAGCAGCTGCTGTTTATCATGTCTCGGATATCATCGACAGTCTCATGGCAGACATTTCATCTGCTCCGGCAGATCAAAAGGTATGTACTCATTTTGTCAGAGATCTCACCTCTATATTGATGCTAACGAAACTGCCGCAGGATAAGATAGTGAAAGTTATTGATATCTGGGAGCGTGCGGCCACGTTTTCACCGGATTTGATAAGTTCACTGAAAGAGCACTTCAGCGGATCAACTACACCTCCACATCCGCCTCCTTCATACCTTGTATCTCCTCAGAAGTCTGCAAATGGTGCAGCTGCGTCAGTTACATCTGCTGCCTCGTCGTCATCGATTCTTGAGGCAATCGCCAACATGGCCAAGCAGGCATCTACCCCGACGCTGACTCCTACTCTTACCCAGACTGCGCCTGCTCCTGCTGCCAGCTCTGCACCTTCGACCCTTTCTGAGTTGCTATCCAACGCCAGCGCCAATGCGTCGCGAAAGTCTCCTCCTGTTCAGGAGCCACCAAGTGCTCTCGCGGCTGCTCTTAACCAGACACAATCTCCCGTGCCTTCGTCTTCACAGCAATTCGATCTATCAAGCTTGCTGGGTGGTGCTCTGGGTCAAAGTGCCCCACCAATGCAGCCTCCTGTATCTGCCCCCGACGCCGGACTTTCGTATTTGGCACAGCAAAACCAGTACCAGCAGTCTTCTCAGCAGCCGCCGCTTGGAATGCCTGGATATCCGAGCTACCAACAGCCTGCCCCGCCGGTGCAAGGTCTCATCCCTGGTATGGACCAGCAGGTTGCGTTGATGCAGCTTTTGATTTCTCAGGGTGTCCCACTTAACCAGATCGCTACTCTAATGCAAGCGGCCAGTAACATGCCAATGGCGCAACAACCTCCGTCTAATCCTGGATGGCAAGCAGAGGACAGTAGAGGGCGTGGTGGCTATGGTGGTGATCGGAGTAGAAGCCGATCTCCGCGAGGCCGAAGACGGTCTCGGTCTCCAGGATATCGTGATCGTAGCCCGCGCGATCGTCGCACGCCTTCTCCTGGCAAATATCCTCGTGCTCCGGTCGAGAAACGGCCAAAGCAGGTTTCCATGGATAGCTCAGTGCAGCCTGGATGCGTGCGCGTTTTGAGTCGCACGCTGTTTGTTGGAGGTGTGCCACAGACGATGTCTGACGAAAAGCTGATTTCGATTTTTGAGCAATGCTGTCCTGTTCAAAGTGTTATTATGAACAAGGACAAGCGATGTGCGTTCTTGAAGGTGTACTACCGATCTGACGCTGAGCTGATCAAGAGCACCATGGAGACATACCAGGAGGATGACTACACTCTGCGATGCCGATGGGGTGTCGGATTTGGTCCTCGTGACTGCTGTGAATACGCGTCGGGTGTTTCTACGATCCCCATCGATCGTCTCACGGAGGCCGACAAGAGATGGATCACGACGGCAGAGTATGGCGGCACTGGTGGCCGAAGGCTCGAGTCTGGGCTGGTTGTCGAGGAGCCAGATATCGAGATTGGTGCTGGTGTGTCGAGTAAGGCAATCAGTCGGCGAATGCCGACAAACCACGGAGGTGATATGGGTCCAAAGTCATCGATGGGGGATGTTAATGGATTTTCTTCGAGACCTGGCAGTGGTGGCAGTGGTGCTAATGCCGGTGGGCGTCGACGAAGACGGTAGATGTTGGGCGATCGCGCTCTTTTGTGTTTGTATTCTTAGTTTTATTGGAATTTTGCGTTTGAATTTAGCACCTTATTACAATCATCTCGACGGAAATAGTCCTCGATATAGCTTCGACCTTTAATAGTGTAGTTCAAGTTAAATTATACATTTCCATAATTGTTACGAGTAAAAGCTATAATTGTTACGAGTAAAAGCTATGCTACACCCTATGTCCGTACATGTAAACAAAACAAAGCGTGAACCTAGATCTCAGGTTCCCATATAGCTGACAAGTGCCAACTATTTCTTCCTCGCCGCCTTAATAATTGCGCTAATCTCCTCCGGATCTTTCGTGATCTTGGTAAGATTCTCATATCCGGTGCTAGTAACCAGTACATCATCTTCAATCCGAACACCTCCAACATCCCAATATTTCTCCAACACATCTCTATCCACAAACTTGGCAGCATCACCGCGACCCGCCTCGCCGTTCAATAACATGTCAATCTGGTACGGATTGAAATATAATCCCGGTTCGACTGTAACGGTCATTCCAGCTACTAGCGAGCGCCGGTTACGAAGATATCGAAACATGGGGTCCGGATCAGAGTAATTCGCACGACCGCCTGTGTCGTGCGTGTCCATGCCGAGTGTGTGGCCAAGTCCATGAGACATAAAGGCAACTGAGATTCTTGACTCGAATATTTCGTCCTCTGTGCCTCCTGTAAAGATACCAAGGTCCAGAAACCCCTTGATTGCCATTCTGTGCGCAAGAACATGCAAATCATCCCACAGCACGCCAGGTCTGATACGCGCTAAGCATGCGCATTGTATATCCAACACAAGATCATAAATAGCTCTCGCCTCAGTAGTCCATTCGCCTGATATAGGATACGTTCGAGTAACATCTGAAGCGTAGTTCTTCCATTCAGCGCCAGCATCGATTAGAATCAGCTGCCCGCGTCCAAGTTCATTATCATTCGTTACATGATGCAAAACCGAGCAAGTTCTTCCCGAACAGCATACTGGATCGTATGACTGGTGCTTTGAGCCGGCGCGGATTGAATGATACACAAATTCCGCGTGTAAATGAGTCTCATTCGTGTTGAAGGGCATCGACGACATGACTTTGAGATGCGCGTTATCAGAGATTTCAGACGCGCGTCGCATCAGCGACACTTCGAAATCATCTTTAACCAACCTCGCTTCGCCAAGTGCTTCGATAAATGAGGAATTCTTCTCTGAGAAGTTTCGCGCGGTGTATATCTTTCCCAATTGCGCAGTATGAGTCGCCGTGATTAAGGGCTCAATCGTGAACACTGTTCTCGTGCCAAACCCCGCCAGATCAGATGCAAGTGAAGTCACGTATCGCACATCATCAACATTATACCGGGACTTGGCTTCTTCTATCGATTCCGGCATGCCACTCCAGATCACGTCATCTTTGTCGACTTCAGGCAAGTAGAGCACGAGCTGATCTGCCGTGGTATCGTACGCGAGGTAGCAATCTGGTAAATCGCATCCTGAAAGATAATAGAAGTTGCGATTCTGTCTAAATGGCTTAGGCTGATCGCAGAACGGCCACAATTCCGTACGAGGTGAGGCGAGAAGGAAGATAGGCGAGGTGGAAGGGTTGGTGAATGCGGTGGGGAGGAGAGTGGTAAGGTGGTCGGTCACCGCGGCCGCGTGTCTCTTTGCTGGATACTTTTCAGGCACCATCGCGACTTAACCAATATATCAAAGGTCACTGAAGAATGGTCGCTTGCTCCAAATGACCACGCAAAGCAGTCAACAGGCCGCCGGGCGACTCGTCCATGTTATATTGTGTATACATGTGAGTCTTACCGCGAGACGCTGCCTCATTAACAGCATGCGGCGGTTTGTACGATCTGGCAACCCTGGTCAGTCCTCGAGATCAGTAATAGAAACGCGCTGTTTCAGGACCTGCAATTCATCGTTGCCAACAGTGTTTACTACTTCCTAAAATACATAATATACATCTTCGCAATCAAATAACTGGGTACTCCGGCCGTTTGTAATGAAAAACCAGTACACTCTATGTCCGCCCGTTCACCAGTAAGAAAATGCTCTCCTTCAGATCCTCCGACAGATAGTACCCCGCCCTTCTAATTTCCTCACTCTGCAAAGCTCTATCGCCAAGCACGATTTCCAAGTCTCGAGCCTGACTTCCGATCCACCTGTTGATAAACCCGGCGGGGTCATGCGCCATCTGCGTGAAAAAATCGCGCCGCAGCTTGGAATTTGCAAGTTCCTGGATAGTAAGACCAATTTGTTCATCAATAGCCAGAATCTCATCTTGGCTAGTATGCCAGTTAGCAAGAACTCCCTGCAACTGCTGCCGTTGAGGGCTATCAACTTCCACTGTGATGTCATGAGTGAACTCTTCGGCCTCGGAGGAGTTTGGATCAACACGGATAGTGTAGTCCACAACAATGGGATCCAAAGGAAGGAGATGGTGCACGACGTGGTCAATCAATTGAGCAAACGAGGACCGATCCAGGTTGTTGAAAACTTCACGAAGGCCGTCGTCAAGGTTAACCAACCGCTTCTCATCCGGATCTTGAAGACCGTGAAATCTGATGTACTGCCATAAACCCATGACGACCTCTTGACGTGTCTGTTCCTTCAATCCTCCCAAAATATTCGACAGAGCAGGAGACAGCTTGTAGCGCTCGGGCGTAGTAGCAAGGTAGAAAGAGATGCGCGCGGTAATGTTTGTGTCTCCCTTGCGCTTGATCTCAATGTTATCCGATGGTGGGACAGCTGGGAAGCCAGGCTTTGTCTGTCCGTTCCACACAACCACGTTTCCGTCCGGGTAGAGTTCCTTCGAGCGATCAAGCTCGACTGTGATGCTTTGGAAGAAGGAAGTGAATTTTCGTCGGTTAGGATCATCCTCCTGCACATTGTCATCGATCAGTTTTCCCTCTATACGCAGGAGCCACGACGGAATCGTTCCCATGTCGAAATCAAACGCATTTTCGTCAATGCGGTCAACTGTTTGCCATGGCTGGTCAATGGGGGTGGTCGAAAGGTATACACGCAGTGTCCGGCGTTCCTAAACGGCATACTTAAGTGATTGTTCAGAAAATTTCTAGAATGCTTTAATACCTTAGATCCCTTGGCAAGCATATCCTCGATATCCAGTCGCTTTCGACTAATAGTCGCGTCGATGTTCTGCTCGACCTCCCTTAGATCGCGGTACAATTTTGCTTCGGGCACCAGCGCCTCGACCTTTGGCGGAATGCTTCGCTCGGCCGGCCGTCTCACAAACCGCTTGTCCATCTGAGCAGCCTGAGCCTGAGCATGCGGTCCTTGAGCATGCTGCGCAGGGAGCGCATGTGCCGGCGTCGAGGGATGGACGGGCTTTTGCTGGGGTTGCTGTTTGCGATGTGACCTGTTTGTGGAGCGAGGTGTGGGCGCCTGTGGAGGCTGTGGGTAATAGCTCATTGTGATGGTGTGCGACGGTGCCGGAATGGAGCCGGAGATCTGTGATTCTTTGTTTGGCGTCTCGACGCGTTGGAATGTTTTGTTGCTGAACGGGGTTGTGAGCGGGAATTGGAGACGATGGAGCTGGGTTTGGGTGGCGTCATCTAAAGCGCAAAAGCGCCACAAGTATCACCCAGTTCAAATTTAGATGACAACGTGCGCATTGTTCCACCGACGCCTACTGGCATCGAACACGCGCTCCGGGACACTTAACCACTGATTTGTCTTGCTGTTGGCTTAGCTATTTATTGAGCATTTGATCTTGTGTATAGCCGCTTTAGATTGAGACCTTTCACGATACACAACGGCAGAATGACGTCGGATTCGCTTTTGGATCAGGCGCGTGCAGCCACGAAGGCGGAGGATCTGGCAAAGGCGGAGCACATCTACAAAGAGATCCTGGCTACGAAGGCCGGGACGAGCGAGAAGGCGATTGCGGGCCAGGAGACGGCTCTGTATGAGCTTGGCGCGCTGTATCGCGATCACAAGTATGTTATGATGGAGCATTGCTATGCGGGACGACGGAATGCTGATCGCGCGACTACAGGAAGACCAAGGAGCTCGCGGAGCTCGTTCGGTCCTCGCGAACAATCATGTCCGGCCAGGCAAAGTCCAAGGTGGCCAAGATAAGTATGTAGCTATGACGGTAGGTTTGGAATACGGCCGCGATGGGGGCTAACGTGGCGCGCAGTACGCACCCTGATCGATCTGTTTGCTGCGATCCCGGACACTGTCGACACCCAGATCGCCGTGACCAAGGAATGCATCGAGTGGGCGGTCTCTGAACGACGTAACTTTTTGCGGCAGAATCTTGAGACGCGTCTGGTGTCTCTGTATATCGAACGCGGGCTGTACTACGACGCGCTGACACTGATCAACTCGCTACTGAAGGAGCTCAAGCGTCTGGACGACAAGATGGTGCTCGTCGAGGTGCAGCTGTTTGAGAGTCGCGTTTACCATGCTCTGCGGAACATTCCCAAGAGTCGTGCAGCGCTGACGAGTGCGCGCACGAGCGCGAACGCGATCTACTGGTGAGTGCAGAGCGTGATGTTTTCTGTGAGTTGCTGCTGACGAGGATACTTCAGCCCGACATTGATGCAGGCCAGTCTAGATATGCAGAGCGGCATTCTACACGCGGAGGATAAGGACTACAAGACTGCGTGCGTTATTTTTACTTTTTTGGGTTTATGCGACGAAAGCTGACGGTGGCAGATACTCGTACTTCGTGGAGGCGCTGGAGGGCTACTCAAGCCAGGAGAACGCGCGGGCAGTGTCTGTGCTGAAGTACATGCTGCTATGCAAGATCATGCTGAATCTGTCGAACGACGTGCACAGTAAGTTATGCCCTAGAGTGTCAATTGCAATTGGACGTGGAACAAAACTAACCAAGCAGCACTGCTCTCGGGCAAGATGGCGCAGAAGTACGCGGGCCGGGACATCGAGGCAATGCGCGCGGTCGCGTCGGCGCACGCGAACCGTAGCCTGAAGGAATTTGAGAAGGCGCTGGAGACGTACAAGACGGAGCTGTCGTCGGACCCGATCGTGCGGTCGCACTTCTCGGCGCTGTACGACACGCTACTGGAGCAGAACCTGGTGCGCGTGATTGAGCCGTTCTCGTGCGTCGAGATTGCGCATGTGGCCGATGTCGTGGGCCTGGATACGCGCCAGGTCGAGGGCAAGCTGAGCCAGATGATCCTGGACAAGGTGTTTTATGGGGTGCTGGACCAGGGCAACGGCTGGCTGTACGTGTTTGACGAGCCGCGCCAGGACGCGACGTACTCGGCAGCGCTGGACACGATCCGGCACATGACGACGGTGGTGGATCTGCTGTACGAGAAGGCTGCGAAGCTGAACTGAGTGGCTGAGCTGAACCGGAGCTAGGCGGGTGTTGTATGTAGCGAGTAGAGACGCTCTCGCTCCACCGACTGGACTTGAGCTACGGACGTGAACTGAACTCAACTGAACTATGAACTGACTACGGTCTATCATTCATCCAATTGAGCCCAATCTACCAATTGAACTAAATCTACCTGCCTGCTAAGCCATACAAGGCAAACGCGAACGGCAACGGCGGCCGAAAGCGGCAAGAAGTAACCAGAGACGATCGCCGGCGCGGTCACGTTGCAGGGCTGGAGGGTCGAGGGTTCGGGTTAACGCGGATCGCGCTACAAAAGCGCCCGTTTCGCCGGCTCCAGCCAGCCCAGCCCGACTCCTCGCTGCCGGCTCCGTCGCTTCTTCCTCGTGTCCCTCCCTCTCCTCCCCCCGACTCCCCCCTGCTCCCGCCGCCATGTCCAGCTACGCCCCGCCCGCGGCCGCCGCCGACATGCCGCGTCCCAAGCACCGCGTGAGTGCCTCCATTGACTCCCAGACTGAACTCCCAGAACCAAGCAGCTGACCGCCCCCCAGCGCACGCCCACCGGCTTCTCGCCCAAGGAAATCAAGAACATCGAGGCCTCCATCCCCTCCGCGTCCCGCGAGATCTGGCAGAAGTTTGCCGTCGCCGAGTTCGCCGACAAGGACGAGTTCCAGGTGCGTACTATGCGGATCGCGTCTCTGACGTCACGTCCTGCTGCGGCGCCCGGCCCGGCCGGCCCTGCCCTCCTCGATCCCTCCACGATCCGCACTAACACCCCCAGCGCGAGTTCATTCGCCATGTCGAGACCACGCTCGCGCGCTCCATGTACAATGTCGACGATCTCGCCGCCTACCAGGCCGCGTCCCAGGCCATCCGCGATCGTCTGATCGTCGCCTGGAACAAGACCCAGCAGAAGCACACCACCAAGGACCAGAAGCGCGTCTACTACCTCTCGCTCGAGTTCCTCATGGGCCGTGCCATGGACAACGCCATGCTCAACGCCGGCATCAAGGACGTCGCCAAGGGTGTGTACCGATCTGTTTTCTTATCTGTCGCTCCGCAATTGCTGATCTTCCTCCTCCTCTAGCCGGTGTCAGCGATCTCGGCTTCAAGATCGAGGATCTCCTCGAGCAGGAGCCCGATGCCGCGCTCGGTAACGGTGGTCTCGGCCGTCTTGCGGCGTGCTTCATTGACTCAATTGCCTCCACCGACTACCCTGGCTGGGGCTACGGTCTGCGCTACCAGTACGGTATCTTCAAGCAGCGCATTGTCGACGGTTACCAGGTCGAGTCGCCCGATTACTGGCTCACCTTCTCCAACCCTTGGGAGATTCCCCGCTACGAAATTGCCATCGACGTCATGTTCTACGGTTACACCCGCAAGTACACCAACGACGCGGGCAAGGTCGTTCACGTCTGGGAGGGCGGTGAGCAGGTTCAGGCCGTGGCCTACGACGTGCCCGTCCCTGGATACGGCACCGAGACCACCAACAACCTCAGACTCTGGGCTAGTAAGCCTACTCGTGAGTTCGACTTTGAGAAGTTCAACGCGGGTGACTACGAGAGCTCTGTGCGCGACTCGCAGAAGGCCGAGACCATCTCCGCCGTGCTCTACCCCAACGACAACTTCTACAGCGGAAAGGAGCTGCGTCTGAAGCAGCAGTACTTCTGGGTTGCCGCTTCGCTGAACGACATTGTTCGTCGTTTCAAGAAGTCCCACCGTCCCTGGACCGAGTTCCCCGACCACATTGCCATCCAGCTGAACGACACGCACCCTACCATTGCTGTCGTCGAGCTCCAGCGCATCCTTATCGACATGGAGGGCGTCGACTGGGATACCGCCTGGAAGATCGTCACCAACACGTTCGGGTACACGAACCACACCGTTCTGCCTGAGGCTTTGGAGAAGTGGCCGGTCCCTCTCTTCCAGAACCTGCTCCCGCGTCATTTGGAGATTATCTATGATATCAACCTGTACTTCCTGCAGAAGATCGAGAAGATGTTCCCCAAGGACCGCGAGATTCTCGGCCGTGTCTCGATCATTGAGGAGTCCTCCCCGCAGCAGATCCGTATGGCGTACCTTGCCATCATTGGCTCTCACAAGGTCAACGGTGTTGCTGAGCTGCACTCTGAGCTCATCAAGACCACCATCTTCAAGGACTTTGTCACCATTTTCGGTGCTGACAAGTTCATGAACGTCACCAACGGTATCACGCCGCGTCGTTGGTTGCACCAGGCCAACCCGAAGCTGTCCGAGCTGATTGCTTCGAAGGTCGGCGGATACCAGTTCCTCAAGGACCTGAACTTGCTCAAGAAGATCGAACCCTTTGCGAACGATCCCGAGTTCCAGAAGCAGTGGGTTGCGATCAAGCGCTTCAACAAGGGTCGTCTGGCTGCCCACATTAAGGTGCACAACGGTATCGATGTCAACACTGAAGCTTTGTTTGACATTCAGGTTAAGCGTATTCACGAATACAAGCGCCAGCAGATGAACATCTTTGCCGTGATTCACCGATACCTGACCATCAAGGCGATGACCGCGGAGGAGAAGAAGGAGGCTACGCCGCGCGTTTGCATTTTCGGCGGAAAGAGTGCTCCCGGTTACTACATGGCCAAGACGATCATCAAGCTGATCAACGCCGTCAGCGAGGTCGTCAACGCCGACGCCGATGTCGGTGACCTGCTCAAGGTCGTCTTTGTCGCTGACTACAACGTTTCCAAGGCTGAGATTATTGTCCCGGCCTCTGACATTTCGCAGCACATCTCCACTGCTGGAACCGAGGCTTCGGGCACTAGCAACATGAAGTTTGTGCTCAACGGTGGTCTTATTCTTGGAACTGTTGACGGTGCCAACATTGAGATTACCCGCGAGGTCGGCGAGAACAACATTTTCTTGTTTGGTCATCTTTCGGAGTCCGTTGACGATCTCCGTCACAAGCACCGCTTCTCTGATGTGCCCATGGACCCGTCTCTCCAGAAGGTCGTCGATACCATCGAGAGCGGACTTTTCGGCGATGCCGGTATCTACTCGAGCTTGATTTACTCGATCACCGGTAACAGAGATTACTACCTTGTCAACGATGACTTCCAGTCTTACCTCGAGGCTCAGAAGTTGGTCGACAAGGATTTCAAGGACCAGGCTGCCTGGGCTGCTAGATGTATCACCGCTGTTGCCAACATGGGTTTCTTCTCGTCTGACCGTGCCATTGATGAGTACGCTGAGTCTATTTGGAATGTGGAGCCTATTGCGGCTTAGAGAAAAGAGCTTGCTAGACGTAAGCCATATGATGTTACGCTTTTGTTATATGAGTGAGAAACTAGAGGCTTGAGTTGTGAATTGTGCAGCGTAGGGACTGTATTGATTTATCACTTGACCGCTCATGAGCGCGTTGCTTCTGCAAATTATTAGATTGTAAGACGAGAAAGAGGGGTTGTACGTGTTTATTGATATACTTATGAATATATTTTTACGAACTGAGCTTTGTTTCAAAACAGAAGAGAAACTCGCTGCTTTTGAATTGTGAGTGAAATGCAAAGATGGCCTTTACCGGGTTTTCTGTGTATGTAGAGTACATCGCACAACTTAGTGAACAGATAGATATATTCAAGGTCAATTGGAATGCAAATATTTACAATGAATCTGTTTTCCGTTCCAACTCACGCACCCACTCTTCCACCGTCGCAAGATTAGTTTTCTCTCTCTCTTCCAGTTTTTCTAATCTGTTCTCCGCTTCATCTAGCGCACTACCCCATTTTCCAACGTGAGTCTCAGCAGCAACCAACGACGCCCGTAGTTCCTCAATGTTGTCTACCACCTGCCCGGATTCCGCATGTACATGCTGTAAACTGCGTAGTCTGTCAAGTAAGCTCGGTACGATTTGCACGAGCTTGTCAACATTTCCAAGTGCTGCGTAGAGATTATCAATCTTATCTCGTTGCTGAGCAGCATTTGCTGCAACATTATCGTCTACTGAATTTGCTCCTCGCGCAATTCTGGTAGCACTTGAACTCCGTCCGCTACTTATCGTCCTGTCCATTTGTATTGATCGAGGTTGATCGGGTACTTTGATTGCAGCTGTAGCAGCTTGGATCTTCTCTGGGGATGCTGAAAATGCTTCTAGTTTCTGAGCAAGTGCGTTGAGTGTAGGAATGACCGGGAGATCATGTGCTGTAGATGTAAACTCGTCGTTGAAAGTAACGCTGGTAGTACTGCCGAGTGCGTGTTCCAGCGTGGCAAGACGAGTGTCAAGATCTAGTACTTTTGATTTCGTTTCGTCGTCCATGAATTGGCTTAATGGCTGTTGTGGTATTGATGGTTGTGTCTAGTCCTTCGTTAGTGGTCGCCCTGAATCATGATGGTTCACACATACCTGTACTGTAGTCTTCGCAGCTGCCTCTTCTTCCTTAGTCCCTAACGCGCTCACAACTGAAAATGCACTCTCTTTTGCTCGTCTCGTCTCTTTAATAGCGCCAATCTCACTCGTCATCTTTGATATCTGAGTCCGTTGAGTCTCATCTCCATCCTCGCTAGCATCATTACTCTCCAGCACAGCAGACAGTTCCGCAAGTTCCTTCGTCAATCGAGCAATCTTCATCTCAACAGTCTCAATAAACCTCGTGTCGTCATGGCCATCCGTAGACGGCTTGAACGCGCGGTTCAAAAATCGTTCACGCGCCGCGTCCGCCGAAATAGCTGTCCGGTCGATATCTTCATTTTCCGACTCTTGCACAGTCTGTGAAGTTGCTTAGTATTCGTACCAATAAACGTTATTTTATATGACTACTCACGTATGCCGTATTTCTATCTTCTGCATCTGGAGTCTCGAATACGTCCGGTGAACATGTATCCTACGACGCGTGTTAGTTAACCTGATTTGAATCTCCCATCAAAATGTATTCAGCCAACTTCGATGCAGCAAATACTTAAAACTTACAAGATCCGGAAGGGACTGATACTTCTCAAGCACCGGCATTGATTAATTGTGTTTTCTAACACGTCGTATTAAGATCGTGGATGAATTGCTTTGACCTCGATCGCGTTATGAGCGCGAGGATGGAAACGGGGTTAAACTCGCGCACGTGATACTTTTTTTCATATACGCGACTTCACGCGTTCTGGCCGTCTGCGGAAGCAGAGCGAATACTTACACAGCTTCGAACACATGCACATTCATACAGCATCTAGTTCTCCAAAATGACTGGCTCCAATCACTAATGGAATTATTGAGGCTATGATGAGATTTTGTGGATTCTGCCTTCTGAGCCAGAATATTCGTATACAGAGCAACCAAGCAAAACCGCAAGGCAGGAAGCAGCGCGTAGAACAAAAACTTGACTATACATATTACTACAGAGATCAGGCATTGACGTCTAGTATATACAAATAATTAGATCGCTGAAGCCACTTCATACATGTCATTCATTTACTGTGGCGGCTCAGCCATGTACTTCCGAGCCTCCTCCCGATCCATAGTCTGGATCGTTCTCATCGTGTTTTCCACACCCTCGCTCTGGCTTTCGAACTGCAACGATAATCCGATCTTGCATGAGCTCTTGACCTGGTCAAGCTCAGACGAAATCGACATCTTGATCGTCTCGGCAACCATCCGCTCAAGCACAAATCCAAGCTTTCCGGTCGAATCAATCTGAGTGCGAAGCACAGACTGGTCGGGGTAATCCATCTTGGCTGCGATCGCAGTAGTGCAAGCCGATCCGGCGGGCTCGCCCGCCATCGCGCTCGACATTCCAGTGAGATCGATGTTGGTGGACACACCAAACTGAAGATCCTTGAATTTCTGAAGGAAGTTCAGCGCTAAAATACCCTGAGCAGACAAGCTGCCGGAACCGATGAATCTGTCAGTCGCGTAACGACCACCGAAGTCGAAGCCAGCCTGGGCGGGGTAGACTGCGCTCTGTCGCTGCCAGATACCAGACAAACCGAGCGAAAGACGTTGGGTTATGCTCTGGGAAAAGTTGAAGCCAAGCATGCCAGTGAACTTGGTGTCCAGCATGGACGGGTTAGCAGCACGCAGACAGAGGAACGAGTCCGGACCGGGGACATCAATTTCGAAAACGCTCTGAGAGCCCTGTGATGAAGCGTGGGCTTGGATACGACCGACAGCGGTGTCGGTGAGGCGCGTGACGATGTGCGCGCTCAGAGAGAGGTCGTTGTCGATGGCACCGCGGAGGAAAGTCCGGTCCGAGGCCCAGATCGATGCAAAGTTGTATGTGCTATCGCGTCCATTTCCAACAGCGAACGACTGCATGACGTTGAACATGGGCTTCATGTTCAGCGTGTGGTTGACGTCAGCGCGAAGGCCAGGAACGAGGTAGTACGTCGTCAGCACATCCTTCTCGACTTCTCTTGAAAAGTCCTCAAACTTCAACGGAGTCTTGAGACCATATGCGGCACGGCGCTGGGCAATGACATCGTAAAACGAAAGAACGTGAGATACACCGGGCGTCTGCTTGATGGTCGTCGCCAGGCCCGAGGTCGGCTGCTGCAGAGCCTTCGGGATCGCCAGCGACGACAGAGTCTTCTGGATCGACTCCGAGCGCACCTCTTCTATCGAGGCCATGTTGAAGTAGTGTCTCTTGCAGTCTTCGGACGACTAAATAGCTGTCCGTCGATGGTATAGCGTGTCGGGCGTATGGCAAGATGTGTGGTCGACAACTTTTACGGTCTGAAATGATTTAAATGAATTAAAAAATTAAATCGTTAACAGACTTAAAACGCTTGTAACTCAAATTAAGATATGGCAGGGTAACTAGCTACCCGGCTCGAGATCGACGCGTCGCAAAGCGCGTCACGTTGAGCCTGTGTGTTTCTTGACGCGTCTTGCCGTTGTTTTACTTGATTTCCAACCGCGTATCGCAACTTCCAAGCTTTTGTCCTGCTTAGCTGTGAAGATTTAGCTGGTTGTTACTTGTTCACGCGATCAAAGCTTGAGTTTAAGCTACTTTTACTAGGAATCCGCCAAACAGATCTCCTTTCTGCCGATACTTGTGCCCACCCGCGCGGCCGACCCAGCAATGCCGGCAGTGCAATCGCAGGAGGTTCTCAAGTTTGACAAGCCTTTGGCTCCAAAGGCCGGAAAGCCTATTGCTCTTGGAGAGCTTTTGAAGAGATTGCAGGTGCGTAGTAGCGGTTTGGGTTGTAAATGTGCTTGCTTTATGCAGGACAACATGTCTAACAAACAATCTAGGTGGTACACGATGAATTACAGCGATTCGATCAAGGCGAGGTGGACCTCGACAGCTTGGAAAAGATTTCAAAGGATCTAGTGTCCAACAATCTTCTCCGGCACAAGGATAAGGGTGTACGCGCATATACGGCATGTTGTCTTGCTGATATTCTGCGCTTGTTCGCGCCTGACGCGCCGTACACTATGTCTCAACTACAGGTATGGTTTTAATTCGACAGACTTCATTTTCTGGCTGCCTAACTTGTATGACAGAGCATTTTTGAGCATTTTGTGCTTCAGTTGAAGGAGCTTTCCGACAATGAGTCGCCGTATTATCCTCAGTACTGCTATCTGCTTGAGAGCTTATCTCAGGTCAAGAGTGTAGTATTGGTCGCAGACTTGCCTAACAGCGATGACATTATGACAGACATCTTTCAAATGTTTTTTGACATGGACAAGTATGTTTCTATTCTAATACGATCTGTCGAATTCTTGACGAACTAACGAGATCACAGGCCGGACGGTATGAAGAATTTGGAATTCCATATGGGCGAGATTCTTGTCCAACTTGTGGAAGAAGCTCCCACGATGCCACAAGACGTGGTTACAATGATTCTTGCTCAGTTCTTACGTGCCTCCGCTACGACTGCAAATACGACTGCGAGTTCGTCTTCGGGTATCCGTGCCTCGCGATCAGGGTCTGGCAAAGTCCAGACCCAGCTCCATCAACTGCCGCCAGCTTACAACATGGCCAAGACGATCTGTACGAGCTGCAGCGATCGAATGTCGCGCCAGGTCTCGCAGTACTTTACAGATATCATTTACGAGATCTCTACAAAGACATCCGCAGACGAGATTTCGGACGCAGATCTGAACGAGCTGAAGAAAGCGCACAATCTGCTTGTGGAAGTGTGGAAAGCTGCCCCTGAAGTGCTGCAGGCTGCGATTCCACAGCTGGAACAGGAACTTGGGGTTGAGAACACTCAAATGCGTCTTCAGGCTACCCAGACAATTAGTTTGATTGCTGGTGAAATTCCAGGACGAGTGAATTTCATCTCTACGCAACCGTCGTGCTGGGAAGCTTGGACCGGCCGTCAAAACGATCGAAGTGCACTTGTTCGATCGAAATGGGCAGAAGGCTGTGCTTACATTATTGGCAACAGAATCGACGTGGTTAAGGGAACTATCGAAGGTATCGGCAAGTGCCTGATTGATGTTGATGACCGAGTGAGATTAGCAGCGTGCAAGGCCATCGGTGGACTTGATTACAAGACAATAGTCCGTAAGTTTCGAAACGAGGCCGTGCTCTCTCATCTTTCAGACCGTGCGCGCGATCGAAAGGCCGGTGTTCGCGCAGAGGCAATCAAAATACTTGGAGATCTTTTTGACATGGCGTATGAGGACATGTAAGTAATTCGGAGAATCTGATATTACACCCATTACTGACAACCACCAGCGCTGCACAAGACTATGACATTGTTAATCAATTGTCGTTTATCCCGAATCAGATCTTTTCACTGATCTATGTCAACGCAAAAGACACAACCTTGATGATGGACCACTGTATCTATGAACAACTGATGCCATTGGAAGCAGATGATTTGAAACGAGTAACTCGAATGCTCGAAGTCATTCGATATCTGGACGAGAAGTCAAAGAAAGTGTTTTTCGCGATGGCGGATCGTCAAAAAAGGTTAGTGACTGGTCTTTAACGAGAGATGCCGTTAGTAGTCTAACCCTTGCTATAGTCTGGCGCAATCCTTCAAGACGTTTTCGCAACTCTGTGAGAAGTATAATGTAAGCTGAGCACTGTCTCCCTATTTTGCGAGCTTGATATTTATGACAAAAACAGGACGGAGTTTCGGACGATTCTGAGGAAGTGAAGACAAAAATCGATCGCATGGTGGTCTATTGTTCAAATCTGCTTCCTGAGCCAGCCAAGACGGAGGCCAATTTCGAGCGATTCCTGAAATTGAATGATCGCCGGTTGTGCAAACTAATTCGCGACTGCGTCGGGACGGAATCAGACTATAAGACTGTTATGAAAGCACTGGTGAGTCTTGAAGAATGTATGCATTTGTCGATCGTATAATTGACTTAGATTTAGACCGAGTTTAAGACTCGAGTGAACCAGTCTTCATCTGCAATCTTGGAGACATTCTTGCCGCTCTTATACTATAGCAGCCAGTTATGGTATAATCGCAGTAATGTGGCATCGATTGTTAAGATTGCCAGAGACACCAAAAGCCCACTGAGCTCTGTTGCTCAGGAGCTTCTTAAGGTAGCATATACTGTTGTTAATTGCTGTATTGAGTATGCTAACGCTAGTCAAGCACATTTCCGAATCGGTGCCTGAAGTGCTGAAGGCGCATATCAAGGATCTCACTGCTGAGCTCCAAAAAAGCGAGCCCGGCTTTGTGGGTAGTGTTGATACACTTAAAGCCTGCTCCGGATTTGCGAAGCGATTTCCGACTGAGTTTCCACAGGAGTCTCCATTTCTTCGTTCGTTGATGAAGTTTACGGCTACAGGATCGCCGGAGGAAGCGAAGCATGCGACGACAATTTTATTACAGACGAAGCAAAAATACGTGTATGCTCGCGAATTGCTTGGAACGAGCACGGAGTTCGATCTAGCGAGTCCTCATATTCTGGCGCATTTATCGACACTGTCTGTGCTGGTTAGGTTTGCTCCGGCGGTTGTGGACACGCAGATTGATAACATTACCGGATTCTTGATCAAGGAGGTGCTGGTAAAGAATCGCGTGAAGGCTGCCGATGATGATAGTGACTGGGTGGAGAATGACCAGCTGGACGACGACTGCAAAGCGAAGGTATGTGACTTTCCGCTACTTTGATGTGGTTTGCGATACTGATTGCGATAGGTTCTGGCACTGCAGATATTGATGAATCGACTTCGGGCTGCGGACGGTGCTGCCACTGCAGAAGAAATTGCAAAGCCAGTGCTGAAGTTATTGACCACTTTGATTGTGAATGCGGGCGAACTGTCAAAGGCTGAAGATACACCGTAGGCCTTCCTATATGTTTTTTCTGCAATTTTAGCAAGGCTGTACTAACGATACAGACTCTATTTCAAGTCTCGACTTCGACTTGCGGGTGGGCTTTATCTGCTCAAACTTGCCAAATTGGCGACTTATGAGAAAATGATCCAACCGCAGAATATCTGTCACTTGTCGCTGCTGGTCCAGGATAATGATTTTCAAGTGCGACTGGCATTCATCGGAAAGCTGAGACTTTATCTGGCTCGTGATCTGCTTCCGGAGAAGTACCTCCCGATGGTGTTTCTAATGGCGTATGAGCCTGAAGAGGATGTTAGGGAGGAGCTTGTGACGTGGATACGCGCACGTCAAGTGAAACAACGTACGCCTTTGTGTCATTTGTAAAAAAATGAGGACTCGCTAACCCGAACAACAGATGCAGATAATGATACGGTTTTGGAGCGGTCTTTTGCGAGGTTGCTGCATTTGCTAGCACATCATCCAGACTATGGCAATAAAGTGGACGACTTACTCGACTGCGCGAAATACATTGTGTTTTACCTGGCAGCAGTCGTCACTGAGCAGAATATCTCCTTGATCTTTTACTTCGCACAGCGCGTTAAGCAAGTCCGCGACGCTGTATCGGAATCCGAAAGCGAGGTATTTATATTCTTAGTAGTTGCTTGATTTCCTCTACAGATTTCTTTTAACACATTCTAGCGTCTTTACTACCTGTCAGACCTCGCACAGGCGCTCATTCGACAATTCGAGGATGCGCACGGCTGGTCGATGCAGACGTGGCCAGGGAAATCTGCATTGCCGCAAGACCTGTTCAAGCCGATGAAAACGGCTCAGGATGCGCAGAAAGTCGCGCGAACGTCGTATTTGCCTGACGAGGTAATCGAGAAATTGCCCTCACTTGTGAAGGTGAGGACGGTGCAGGTGCGAGTAGTGAAGTCCGCGGCCGCGACGGCTACAAATGATACGGCGGGAGCGAATGGACACTCGGCTGTGAAGAAGGTGCGTTCTTTGAGATTTTGTTGTTCGGATTACCGAGGCAGAGGGACTGACTATTTTATAGCGTAAAACTACGGAAAAGGGAACGAAGAAGAAGAAGAAGAAACCAGTGCCTGGGTCGGACGACGAGTATATGGGCTAAAGTTGCTTCAGTTTTTGTGTCCTCTGTGAATTGGCTTAATATGGCGAACGGGTATGTTGCACAGTAGTATGTGCCGAAGGGTGTACGATAGTCTGGGTGTGATCTTCATTGCTACTTTGCTCAGCTGCGGCGTGCCGCGAAGACAAGATAATTGAAAAAGGTATTGATCAACTGCAGCACTTATTATTTGCTCAAATTATGACATATACATTGGAGTCTCCATAACGAAAAAACTCGGCCCATCATGAAACCGCTTGATGTACGTACTTATAAGGTCGATCTTATCAGAACACAAAACGATTCCTTTAAAACGCCTCGAGCTGCTTGTTGATCTCGTCCAGCTCGATCTTGGCCCCGCTGTACTTGGCTGACATCTCCTCGAACTTCTTCTCCCATGATTCGACCTCAGTTTCCAAGCTCGCGACCTTCCGCTCGTATTGCTCGGCCTTGACATCCGTCACGCGCAGCCTGTATTTCGCGTTAGAATTCAATTCTCTTTAGTCAGATATAACTTTAGGACTTTCATACTTCTCCGTAGTCTCGCGCAAGTTCTTCTCAGTCTCCTCCTGCTCCTCTTCAAGCTGACTTAGCTTACGCGCAAGCGATTCGTTCGCGGATCCATGCGCAGCACCATCCTCAGCAGCTGACTTGGCCTCGGTCAGGGCCTTCTCAAGCTTCTCGACTTCTTCCTCAAGCAGCGAGTTCTTGTGGGTCAGGGACGTGATCTCCTGTTCCTTGGTCATGAGATCCTGCTCAAGCGCCTTAACGCGCGTAGAAGCTTCGTCGGCCTTATCCTGAGCGGTCTCGGCTTCCAGTCGCAGAGCGCTGATTCTCTGAAGTCAGATTAGTCAATTGCTCCTTTTTAAAACTAGGAAAGCGGAGTAGACGTGGATTCATCGTGGAAACTGATAGATCGCAGATCCTGGAACCAAAGCTGTCCACCACGCGCGCCACGTCTCTCAACAAAAATCAGCCCGACTTACCTCCTTCAATTTCTCCATCATCGACATGATTGAGTTGTGATTTGGGGTTGTGGTATCAAAGGGAAACTAGGCGAGAGTAAGGTAGACTGCCGCGAGTGCTGAAAGCGCGAATTGGGGGGATGTCGAGGGAAGATGCGGGAAACGTAAGGGGTGCAGTTGAATTCCTTGTGGCTTTCCTGTGTCCCGTCACCATAATAGCATAATAATAGGACGCGTCTTGCGCTACGCGGCCGGGCGCGTTGCCCTGGTAACCAGTCACAGCGTTAAATCACGTGTTGTGAGCCGGATCACACGCGGCGTCGAGACATAAACAAACGAATCGATGCTGCTTCCTAATTCCTCATACACAACTTCAACATGACGCATGTGTATCAAGACAAGGAAAATCAGACGTTCACCAGAACTGTTCCGTTGAAGGGTCTAGGAGCAAATGGACCGCCTCCCAAGACGCCGTTCGGGAAAAAGGCAGGCTCAGTGAGGACGCCGTTTGCGGTCAAGACGAAGGAGAACGTGGTGTATCATGCCCCTTCGAAGCCATATGCCGACGTGGGCCCATTCAAGACTCCGGTCAGGACTCCAACAGGTATGTTTGATTTGTTTGTTTGAGTCTTTTGAGCGAATACTGATAGCTGGAATAGAAAAACGAGTTCCGCTGGGCGGCAAAGATACTAATGCGCGGAGGAATATTACACCCGGAATGACCAACAAGCCCGTCAAGTCCACGCGCCAATCGTCTGGCCGGAGACGTACAAAGCAAATCGTACATCAGGAACTTGCGCCTGCGACTCAAGAGGCTGAGCCTACTGTTGTCTCTGCACCTCCTGTTATCAAGGAAATTCCGGAAATTGAGTACATGGCACCTCGATCTGTCGAAGCACCGTTTGTGCCAGAGGACTTTGAGCCGATCGATTATGCTGCGCTCTCAGCTGCTATTTCAAAGACCAATTTGATTGCAGACTACAGATTTCCGCGTGATGCTGAGGGGAAGACGGAAATGGAACGTAAAATGGAGCGACTGATGTTACGGTCGCCTGTGGACGATGACGATGTTGACGATGACGCAGACGGACTATCCGTCGGAAGCGATGGACTTCATGCATTTGAGCGACCTCTTGTATTTGATGAAGAAGATGGAATAAACTGGGACGATCTGAAGTTTGACGATGAGCTCGTGTTGGAGGAAATTTGATTTGAAATGGGTTCTGAGAGTTTACAGTGGGTTTCTGGTACGGTGTTTAGGTAAATATATATATTTTGACAACCATGTCAAGTTCTTACGTTAAACCATGATGAACGCCATTACACCAACATATAAACGGTCGCAACCACCCATAAAATTCACGCCATAAAAAGTGAACCAGCCAGTCGAATACAAACACACATCATAAAATCATATAATCATCTCTTCAGCCGCGCAGCACGCGCAAGCAACCGGCGCGTCTTGTGACGTCCAAACCCGAGTACAAAGGCAAAATGAGCAAAGACGACGGCAACACCCCAGACCGTCCAGTAATGCAGGGCACCCATGAAATCCACAAGTTCATGAGCGACGTTTTGGATCTTTGTGAAATTGTCGGCTACAGGATCTGGATCAGTGGCTCTGTCATCGAATGGATTGACAAGATAGACAAAGTCTTCGGCAACGAGTTCGTGCTCGTCAATCGCCGTGGTGGTGCCTGATACAAGCTGTTCCAGAGGGCTCAGAGCACGGTTTCGAAGCCGCCAGTCTCGATAGAGAATCCAGACGCCATTAGGAAAAAAATCGTAAGGGTTGCGAAGAAAATTGTCGCGCGCAGAGATCTTTCGGCCATTGTGATAGACTCCGCGGATCGTTTTGGAATGCATGTTCCACACGGTCATGCGATTGCTAGCAATGGCAGCTAAGTATTTGCCGTCGATGGAAAGTGCGAGAGAGGTGTAAAGTGCCCTCTCAGATGCCTGTTGTGAATGAAAACCATCTATGTGAACTCGAGGTTCAGGTAAAATGTACAGCGGAGTAGATGATGTGTGGTAGTTCCATACGTAGAGGTGTCCACGAGGACCACCGGAGACTATGTGGGTGTCGGTAACAGTGAATATGTGGTCTGAAACAGTAGAAAAAATAGAATGAGGTATTGAGCTCTCGTCGGCAAGATCAAATGCAAGTGTATTAACGGTATCTCCCGTAGCGAGATTGAGAATTCGGAAAGACGTGCCGGCTAGTTTATGAAGCGAGCTGACGGGGTACCAGTGCACAAGAACAACCACATGTCGAGCGGTCACCGCTATATTTCGAACAACGCAGAACTGGTCGCGCAGAGTCTGCGAGACACCGGTAGTCCAATCTCGAGCGAGATTGATCGTCCAGAGCGGTACATTGGAGGACGACGCAAAGCAGCAGAGACGGGCTGGATTTTCGAGCAAGTCTGGCCAGAAAAACACCATTGTGGGAGAGTAGAGTGCAATAAGATAATCACCACATGCTGCAAATCGTTCTGGAGCTGTATCGCGAATGCTCCAGACGGTATCGACGCGACCCTTGGTCGTTAGCCGCGAGATTGTGTAACCGGACGGCGTAGCGGACTGCATGATGAGATTACATTGATTTGGCAAGACGAGGTCAAGCGTCGCGACATCGGTGTCAATCCCACGGAACACAATATTTGGCGGAGACCTCGGCGCAATGATTCCCAGGGTAGATGAAATAGCACGAGGCGCGTTACGCGTGTCAACTGCCTCCAGAAAGACGCGTCCAGCATCTCGTGCTGATGGATCAAGCGCGACGTACGCGGGTCCGACACGGCCCGGACCTGAAGCGGCTAGATCAAAAGTCCGTGTAAAATGTGCAGGAAGAGGGGGAAGACGAGTGCAGTATTTGCTGTTGGTGCTGCTGTAGTAGTGATATCGCGGAGGGTCGCTCGGAAAAGGCCGGTTCCAGCATTCAGCCGAATACACCGCCGCACGCCACAAGCAGGAATTGGACAGGGAGTTATTTGAGCAAATCCGTATATCTTCTAAAGGCGGAAACAAGCCTAGACAAAGTGCGAGCGGGCGCCAGAGCCGGAGGTCGTTCGCGGGACTGTAGATGAGCGCGTAGAAGTGACGGCAGACGCGCGCAAGCGCCAGCAGTGTGAGCAGCGCAGAGGCTCCGTCGCTGTCCAAATAAGCATCTGAATCCTCGGCAAGATCTGCAGCAATCTCGACAAGCAGCTCGGGCGGAAGCTCAAGGATGTGTGCCATATATATGTGCTCCATATACTGCAGAATACAGGATGATTTACGTCGATGACGAATTCGTGTAAACACCGCCCTGATTACGCCACGTGACCTGTGCGGCTCATCTATCAGACGTACTTCGAGATTTTGGACATAAATTTCTAGGTAGGATATACACATGTCGAGCTAGCAATGATGGAGGAGGAGCTCGTGTTTGCGTCCTTAGGGATGTTCATTCTGGACGAGATCCACTATGAGGACGGGACGAGTTTGTACAACGTGATTGGCGGCGGCGGGACGTACGCTGTGTATGGCGCGCGCGGGTTTCTGCCTCCGCCGGCATCGCGCGGTGTGGGCTGGATTGTTGATGCGGGCAGCGACTTTCCCTCGGCGACGCGTTCCGTGTTGACCTCTCTACAAACTACTCTTTTGCTGCGCGAAGACGCTTCGCGACTAACTACGCGTGGTTGGAACGGCTACGCGGAAAACGATTATCGCGCGTTCCGCTACACGACGCCCAAGAAGCGCATCACGACCGAGGACCTGCGCGATACGCCTTTGCTCACTTCCCGCACTTTCCACCTCATATGTTCTCCGTCCCGTGCCGCGTATCTCATTGCGGAGATTGTCGCTCTGCGACCGGCCGAACTGCCACATCCGGTCATTGTGTGGGAGCCGGTACCCGACCTGTGCCTGCCCGAAGAACTTCCAGCCTGCATCACCGCTCTACAAGCCGTCGACATCCTCTCACCGAACGCGGGCGAGGCTGCTGCTTTCTTTGGCGAACCCGAACCGCGCGACCGGGACGCAGCCGAGAGCGTCGCGACGCGCTTCTTCGCTCATATGCGCAAAAACAAGGCAGTCGTGTTGCGCTGCGGCGCGCTTGGTTGCGTTGTTGTTTCTGAACGCGGAACGCGCTGGCTGGACGCGTATCACGTTACACCGGAGAAAGTTGTGGACCCGACCGGTGCCGGCAATGCGTTCGTCGGCGGCATGTGCGCGGGTTTCGTGCTAGCTAACGGCGACTTCGAGAGCGCGGCTGTCTACGGCAGTGTCGCCGCGGGTCTTGCGATAGAGCAGGCTGGACCACCTTCGGTGGAGTTTGTGGGTAAAGATGAATTATGGAACGGCACGCGCATGGACGATCGCATAAAGGAATACTGCGGGCGTATAGACTTTGATTTATCGGCATAGACACAGCATTGAACTGAATTTGATACTCAGCATCTGTTTTACTCTAATAGCTATCGGTTACCTGGGAAGACCAGTCGGCATAGCAGGCGGGACCACAGAATTTGCCCCTTTCTCACGCACGTAGCGCGTCCACAGCGTCTCCAGACTGAACCCGGTCAGTTCTTCCCACATAGCTTCCACATACTTCTCCCGCAGCCGCTCATTTAGAAGTACTACGAAACCCGCGCACACCTCGCGGTTGATCCAATCGAGAAAGTATGCCGTGCGCTCGTAGCCGGCATCCCAGCGGTCGCCAACAGCAGCCTCGTTCCAGTGCGGGGGCGCAAGGCCGGCTTGCAGCCGAACAAAGTCTGTCTACTTAGCATAGTACGGGCGTAGTCATATTACTCATAGGTATCAAACGCACCCGCGATTCCTTCAATCAAGCCGCCTGGACATGTTCCCTGCCCATTGTGTTGCCAGACGTGCACGCTTTCGTGGACCAGCACACCGCGAATCTCGTGGTCTGCCCGATTTGCAACTCGTTCTGCATAAGACAGCGAGAAGTGAATCTCTTTTTTCTCAAGACTCCCGGTGGTATACGCAACGCCCTCAAGGGGGCGGAATACCAGAAGAACCGCCTTCACTTGCGGTCCGTCCAAACTTCCATAGAGCGCTTCTCTCGCAATACCGCTGCACGCTGGAAACACATCAAGGATTTTTGTCGCGTCCGACACGACTTTCGAGCCGGCGTGTGACGCGTCCGCGAACAACACGCTGTATGTTGTTGTCATCGCGTCGAGATGCGTAACCTGTAAACAAATCGAGATGCAATTGTTGAAGAATATCGAACCGGGTAACTCAGCTTCCGAGCTTACGACGACCTCCTCGGATCCCTTGCTGCTCCGTACCTCCAATTATTCCGTTCCAGCATACATATCTTCCTGCAATGGCCGAATTCTCTTCCGTACCGGGATACAATCTGGTCACGCTTATGAAGCGGTACGTCTTCTTATGAATATCCCCTTGCTTTGTGCCTTGCTGACCGGCCAGGCTCGAGGCCGCCACGTCGCGCCTCGAGGACCTCACCATTTTCCAGAGCCAGACCCTCCACTCTGAGCCCTCTGAATCGCCTGCCGCCATTGCTCCTGCAGATGTTTCTTCTTCAAAGGCGATTGCGGAACCTCCCGCGCCGGTTGCTGCGCCGGTTGAGCCGCCAGCAGCGCCGGTCGAGCCCCTCTCGCCCTCCGTCATCGCCTTCGACGCGTTCATCGCCGACTTTGTCGCCCCGTTCGTCGCGCTGGGCGCCTCAATTGATCCGCTTGTGGAAGAACAGAGCGATGCTTTTGCTGCTGCATTCACCGCCGAGCGCGAGTTTCTCGTGATTGTTTCCCGCGCTCGCAAACCGGATCTAACGTCACCTGCTTATGCGGACTTGTTCAAGCCCATCTCGGCCCAGATCACTATCGTGCAGGAAATCCGTGAGGCAAACCGGCGCGCAAAGGTCTTTAACCATCTGTCAACTTTGTCCGAGGGCATTGGCGCGCTTGGATGGATCGGTGTCTCGCCGACGCCTGTACCTTTCATTGGCGAAATGAAGGATGCCGCGCAGTTCTACTCTAACCGCGTGATTAAGGAGTACAAGGATGTGTATGTATCTGCTCACTGTGAACAAGTACAAGTACAAGTACAAGTGCTAACAATAAAGTGACACGAAGCATGTTGATTGGGTCAAAGCCTTCCTGGCCGTCTTCAACAACCTGCAGGCATACGTTAAGCAGTACCACACCACGGGTCCTGAATGGAACCCGAAGGGCGACGATCTTGCCACAGTCGTGGCTGCTGCCTCCTCGAAATCTGCACCTCCTCCTCCGCCTCCGCCTGCTGCTGCTGGATCGGGCCCTGCTCCTCCTCCCCCGCCTCCACCACCCCCTGCTTCGGTCTTCCAGGTCGCAGCAGAACCCGCTCCCGCAGCAGGCGGCATCGGCGCCGTCTTTGCCGCTATCAACAAGGGCGAATCGGTTACTGCCGGTCTCAAGAAAGTTGACAAGAGGCAAATGACTCACAAGAACCCGTCCCTGCGCGCCCAGGAGCCCGTTCCTGCTGCTCCGACCGGACCCACGCGCACTCCGAGCGGCAAGACCCCGTCCCGACCTACCAAGCCGCAAAGTCTCAAGACTAAGAAGCCTCCACGTGTCGAGCTCGAGGGAACAAAGTGGATCGTTGAGAATTTTGAAAACGACCCAGAAGTCATTGTCGAGGCCGAAATCAACCACGGCGTCTTCATCCACCGATGCAAGAACTCTACGATCCAGATCCGTGGCAAGTTCAACACCGTCACGCTTAACGAGTGCACTGCCACCGGCCTTCTTGTTGAGAGTCTCGTCTCGTCGGTCGATATCATCAAGTCTCCTTCATTCGGGCTCCAGGTCACTGGCAAGCTGCCAACCATCTCGGTCGACCAGTGCGATAACGGCCAGATTTACCTGTCTGCAGATTCGCTCGAGGTCGAGATTTACACGTCAAAATCGTCGTCTATTAATGTCAACGTGCCTGACCCTGAAGAAGATGGTGATTTCAAGGAACAACCGGTCCCAGAGCAACTTATGCATCGATTCGTCGACGGAAAGCTGAAGTCATCTATCGTCGAGCATCTCGGCTAAGTTTTTTTGTATTAAATTTACATTAGAATACTGTTTGAATATATATCCTTACATATTACACATCTATATACACGCTATATCCGCCATAGTTCTCTACTTCCGCCGACGCACGTAAAACTTGTACGCACCCTCATGCAGATCCATAGGCAGAGGCGAGAGAACTTCGGAATGTCCCTTCCGTGCAACGGGGTCCCGCATGTACACGGCATGGCACGTCTTGAACGAGATCTCAATATGACTAGGCAAGATTGCAAATGGCGCAAAGAAGGTACGCGGAGTCCAGGGGGTAAAGTACGACTTTTTGGGGTCCTGCAGTCCGTAGCTGCCAGTCTGCCATGGCATGGCTGAGCCGCAATATTCCTCCAAGTAGGCGTAGTACCACGTCGGTGTATACATGCCCGCAGCTCCCCGGAATTCCCGGGCAAGTTCAACAAGCTCCTGTCTCTTTTCGGCTTTCTCCTTGTCGGCAAGAGTCTTAATAAGCGCCTTGTACCGGGCATCACCCTCTGCCAACTTCAGCGAGAGCACGGCTTTGATTTCGTCATCGACCGAAAGATCGCCGGAATCCACTTTGCCGTTTTCCTCGTACGACATGCTGAATTCAGCCATCAAAGCCTCTGCAGCCTCCACAAATTCCGAGTTATCGAATCCTGGTTCGCCAAACTCGGCAATCCTCTTCGACGTGTTCGCGGCAGCCATCTCGCGAACTTTTAAATACAGCTGCTCGCCATCGTACCGACCGTCCACACTGAGAGGCTCATACAGTTCATCAAACATGCCCTCGGGGTCCTGTCTGCAATTACTCAAAAACTCGGCAAACGACTCGGCCTGAGCCTGGTCAACTGTCTGCGCCAGTTCGGCGGAAGGTTTCGGGCGACCAACAGCACGCAGGACAGCTTCGGGCTCCACGCTGAAAACATCACCAGGTTGTAACGGATAAAATCCATTTTTGATCTTCGCGCCATTCACGCGCACCTTTCCCTGCCGAATAAACTGGCGAGCCTGTAACGGACTGCTCGCAAACATTGCGCGAAACATAGCCACGTCGACTCGTCGCTCGAGCGGCGCGTATAATTGCAATGCAAGCGGCACGGTATCACCCGACGTTTGGTGATCGTAGACGTTAGACACGGCAGTCAGCTTCGGGCTGAATATTCCCTGCCATTGGCGCTCTGTTAGGTGGTCGCCATGGTATGCTCTGGTCTCTTTCTTCGATACCCAGCGCTTGGAGAAATTCTTGAGAGAGTTCGTCATTAATGGAGCTTTCTTGAATATGTTGTAGAAATTCTGCTTGTGCCATGACGATCGCACCAACTATTTCCCGTTAGCCATGTCCTTCTTACCATACTCCATTCTACTAGACTATACGCACCCCGCGCACCAGAGACCGCACCGGGACTGATGGCTTCTTCGGCATTCTGGCTCCTCACTGCTCACTGCTCACACAGCAATTGCAACAAACAGGAGCAAGTCTCAATTTCAATGTAGCAACTAGCTCAAACTCAGCGCCGCGCAATCAGTGTCGCTCTCTTGGACTTGGAATTCGTACTACTTTATCGACTTCACAAAAAATTTCGGGATCGCGTGAATGCGGAAGACGCGTTACCCGGATGTTAATACCAGACCCTCAGTGCTGACAATTGTTGTTTTGGCGACGCGTTCTGCTCTGCATCCTATCAAAACCATACGCAGGCCAGCTTCCAGCTGTAATAGTTATATCGTGTGAGAGACTATATTCAAGTCATGGTTGTCTGTTTGTTTTGCTGCTTTCTGTTGATTTGTTTAGCAAAGGCTGCGGCCGAGATGGCTGATCTGTTCACGCTCCAGCACGATTTCTTTATTCCAATCCACGCGTCTACGCCTCTGATTCTTTACGAGCGTGATCCAGCAAATTCATCCATAATACAGCAGGATTATGGAAATGAGGAGGAGAACGAAGATTTGCCGCTATTAGTCAAATCAAAATGTCACGACCTTACTATCCCAGGATCCGACGTGTCTGCCACGCGTCGCGCGAAAAGGGTTCCTGACGTCTCAGACAAAGCTACACTTGTTAGTCTCGCAGTCATGTCCAAGAATGCATACGTGTCATCTCCGCGAGGAGACGAATGGGCAGAAGTTGGGAAGCCATGGCATAGAGTAGTTGTCCACGCTTGATTTATTTACTGAGATGAGTTTGTGCTGATAGGAAAATCTAGGGGCTCGGTGTTGGATGGCAGCGCGACGGAATTCGAGGGCATGTGTTTGTGGACCCTCTGCGAAAGACGGTGGTTCTGGCTTTAAAGGGCACGACGACTCAGCTTTCGGCTGGAAGCTGGGATACTATCGACAATGACAAGTATAATGTTCAGTTCTCACTCTGCTCAGCCGTATCAGGGCAGCTTGTCTAACAGTTTTGGCTTTTAGGATAATCTACTGTTTTCTTGCTGTTGTGGTTCGCACAGTTACTCGTGGTCAAGTGAGGTCTGCGAATGTGAATCATCACTGTACTGCTGTTCCAACAAATGCCTGAGCTCGGCAATGCACGGGAATGATTCGTATTATATCGCCTCCACAATTCTCTACCAACACCTTTCATTGCTGTACCACTGGGCTGATATCTGGGTCACAGGCCATTCGCTTGGTGGAGCTCTGGCTAGTTTTCTATCGCAGACCTTTGCCATCGCTGCAGTGACGTACGAGTCTCCCGGCGACAAGCTCGCGTCCGAGCGAATCGGACTAATCCCCGCTTCCGCTGCAAATCCATACGGCGATGATTTAGTGTGGCATATCGGTAACACTGCAGATCCGATTTTCATGGGCGTCTGCAATGGCCCGCTTGCCATTTGTTCGATTGCAGGATACGCCTTGGAGACAGGATGTCATACTGGGTACGAGTGTGTTTACGACATCATAACGAACAATGGGACTGCCATGTCCTTGGGGTATCATCAGATCAGGACCGTGATTGAAATCATTCAGTTGCATTCTGACACGCCGCAATGCGTGAGACGCGATTCTTGCACTGATTGCTACTCGTGGAGCTTTATTGATTGATGGACGTGTTTTTCTGAGCAGTTAGAGCGTGAATCTGTCGATCCCCGGTAGATTGTCAAACTATAGATACGCAGATGCAGATATTAGAGTATTACTGTATTAGACCAGCTGTAAACTGAAGCGAACAGGATAAATAAGTATATAAAATATTATCATAAATGGACGTTGGCAGTCCAATTAAGCCCAGCATGTGGCGATCTCCGACTCTCCGTTACCATGGCAACGACCATGCCAGCGACGTGAAACGGGAGTCTCATTTGGCTTCTGTCAGGCCTCAGACCAATTTTAAATAAAAAAGCTGCTCCAAGAGCGCGGAGCAGGTTCAAATTCTAAACATTGCGTCATCGGCCGACCGGGCGGGAAACAAACGCAGCGGCTGCTTCGCCAAATTCGATCTCCTTCGATTTTTTCGTATTTAAATATCCTGACGTGTCCCCGTTCAGCACCCGCCAATGTCCTCCCGTCTGCTCGCATCCACCTCCTTTCGATCAACCTCAAGGGCCTTCACTCGCACTTTTACTTCTACATCTTCCAGAATGGGTGTTACTATTGACAGAATCGCGCCCGGTACGTTGATCCGCTTTTGGGTGTGGTGTTCGGAACTGTTGCACAGCTCGGGGCCGTGATTTGCGTGTTCATCACACAAAACACCCGCTTCTGGATAGCCAATGCAGCTTTCACATATACCACAATTACAGTCAAATCTATCTATTGTTGAGGGCTATAAACTGACGCGATATAGGCGACGGCTCGAGCTTCCCCAAGCCCGGCGACAAGGTCTCGATGCACTACGTCGGCACTCTGGAGAACGGCAAGAAGTTCGACAGCTCCCGCGACAGAGGTTCGTCTACCCATTTGCTGTTGGTTTTTAATGAAATTACGCAACGGTTGCTAACGAGATGTCCAGGCAAGGCTTTCGACACCACCATTGGCGTCGGCCAGGTCATCCGCGGATGGGACGAGGGTGTTCCCCAGCTCTCGCTCGGTGAGACTGCTCGTCTGACTATCACTGGGTTCGTACAACCTTTTTTCTGTCGCTTTGAGGAATAAGACGCTAATCTTGAAATCCAGCGACTATGCGTACGGATCGCGTGGTTTCCCCGGTGTCATCCCCCCTAACGCTACCCTGATCGTGAGTAATCGAGTATCTTAAACCGAAGCATCGCACGTATCCTAACGTGATATCTAGTTCGAGGTCGAGCTCCTTGGAATCAACGGCAAGTCGGCGTAAGCTCCTTGCTCTATTCTTTAGTGATGTATCTCTCGGAAAAGTGATAACTATATAAAATACTGTACAATTACTTTTACAGCAGCGAAGTTTTCGCTGTTAAATTATGAAAAAGTGTTTATGAGGAAATAGCGACCGTATAATCAATCGTAGACTTCAACACTGTGGTTTTAGACCTCGTATCGTACATATTATACACGTACCTATTATACATAATAGAGCTGTATTATACAAGATTTCACCCTCTCTCACTTGTTCCCATGCCTCGTACTCCGCCTTGGCCCTCCTCTGGATGTGGAGCTTGCACCTCGGCCACGAGGACCGCGCCGGCTTCCTCGCTTTGTTCCTTTCGCTCGCTTGGGCTCGCTCTCTTCTTTTCCGCTGTGTTCGCTGGACGACTCGTTCTCATCCTCGTCTTCGTCTCCGCCTTCTTCCTCGCCCTCATCTTCACTCTTTTCCTCCTCCTCTCCATCCTCTTCCTCCCCTCCTCCTTCTTCTTCCTCATCTTCCTCCTTTTTCCTTGCAGACCGTCCAGCGAGTCCACCACGTCTCGCGCCTCGACCTCGGCCACGTCTTCCGCGATTAGCCAGCCCAGCTCCCTTCTCGACCGGTGACGCGCGAGCTCGCCGTCTAGAACTCCGGGGCATAACCTCTTCTTCAGACTCTTCTTCAGATTTTTCTTCGCCCTCAGACTCCTCCGGCTGCGCTTCCACACTCTCGTCTCTATTCCTCTTCGCGGCTCGCACGTTCGGCTCAGGAGATTCGAAAGGCGGCGAAGTCGCCGGTCCTGGAGTTGCTAGCTGGGCTGGACTGGTGGCTTGACTATCGATATCATGAGCGGCTCGTTCAACCTGAAGCTCACCGTATTGGTCGTATGGTAATGTGAATATTGACTTTGTCTTTGCCGGGCGTAGCTCAGGTTCGTCCTCATGCTGTGCCTTCTCTATCTCTAGCTCCGTTCTGTGCCGCGTATTCATTGCTGGAGGGGGGGATGTAGAACCTGGAGACTGGGTCGATGAATCTTCCGTTCCGTCTTCCTGCAACAAGTTTGTTAGTCGTCTACTTGATCAATCAATTGGATCTCGGACCACGTACCAGCTCGTCCAGACCGTCTAGATCGTATAAAGTCCCCAGCTTCTCCCAGATACTCCGCGTAGACAAATAATGCCCTTGTACGTTCGAGTTATTCACCATCTGGCATATACAAACCATCAAGAAATGCTTGTTGATTCCTACCACGAACTGGCGTTAGCATTTTCTTCTCAAATCAATCGCACAAAACTGCAAGGCGCGAGAAAGCAACCACTTACCAACTGGCTTGTATCGACATATGGCTTTGAACAGCGCCGTCTCCTGTTCCAGGTTCCACGCGTCGGGAGGAATGTCCTCCTCTTTTTTCCTGGCCATTCTAGCTTTGGTTTGGGCCCGCAGAATCCAAAAATGTAAGTATCTCGAGCCCTGATATGTCTTGAATTGTCGAATGCCGTTCTTGGAGCGGTGGGTTCAGTGAGAGTTTAGTGCTTCGGAATAAGCGTCACGTCACGACGCGTTTATGCGATGCCTGAGTGGCAGCTTCTACAGAATCCGCAATAGAGACACCATTACCTGCTAGATTAGTTGGCTACAAATAACAGTCACTATTATCCTGTCTGTTAAGTGTTTTAGCAATGTAAAATGCAGTTTGCATGAGAAATCGGCGGTTTCCGCTGCAAAACGCGACGAGGCGACGCGTCGCGCTAGGCCCAAAGCGGCAGCGCTATTGCGGCCACTTTAACGCGACGCGTGCGCGACGCGTCGAGCCCCTTGCTACTCGACCCACGACGCGTCTGACGAAGGTTCGGCGCGCCCCTGGCCTTGACTTCTTTCCCACCCGCGCCTGTCTCCCAACTCCATCTACATCTCACACCCTTCCGCTTCCCTCTACGCCTTCTCTGTTCTGCACTTCCTCGCTTCTGTCCAACAACCGCACAAAGTCGCTACACAGCCAAGTGCTGCTACAGAAAAGGAGCAAACAAGAATGGCCGACCTCAACAACGCTGAGCTCTCGGCGGACGCGCAGTCGGCGGAGCGGACGCTGCGATTCCAGGATTTCCTGAGCAACAACGATTCCGCGGTCAACTATCGCGAACATATCCGGCTGATGCTTGCGCGCAAAGAGCGGCGGCTGGTTGTGAATCTCGATGAGGTTCGCGAGTTTGATAGAGAACTTTGGCTAGGGTGAGTTTGCAGTTTTTTTCTCGTGTGGGAAGAGATGGCTGGATTTGAATGAGATTCTAATGTGACGGTCAGAGTTTTGGATAATCCGGCGGAATATATGCCTGCGATCGATAAGGCTCTTCGTGAGTCAGTGACGCTGATGATTGATCCAACCCTTCACGACGTCGACGAAGGCGACGTGTTTTACGTCGCGTTCCGCGGCAGCTTTGGCGACCACGCAGTCAGCCCCCGCACAATCTCGGCGGCCCAGGTCGGCAAAATGATTAGTTTGGAGGGAATCGTGACGCGGTGCTCGCTTGTGCGACCGAAAGTCATTCGATCGGTGCATTATTGCGAGGCGACCAAGATTTTCCATGCGCGAGAGTACCGCGACCAAGCGATGGCTTCGAGCACACCGTTTGTTGGATCTGTGTATCCGACTGAGGATGCTGAGGGTAACCCTCTTCGTACAGAGTACGGATACTCGACCTATCGCGATCATCAGACGATGTCGATTCAGGAGATGCCAGAGCGTGCTCCGGCGGGACAGTTACCGCGAAGCATCGACGTTATTCTTGACGACGATCTCGTTGACAATGTCAAGCCTGGCGACCGTATCCAGCTCGTTGGAATGTACAAGTCTATGGGAAGTCGGTCAGCGAGCAAGGATGCCGGCTCGGCGCAGTTCAAGACTGTGATTCTCGCCAACAACATCGTGCTCTTGTCTTCCAAGGCCAACGGCGGAGTTGCGCGTGCCAGGATCTCGGGAATTGATATCCGCAACATCAACCGTGTGGCACGGAAGAAAAACGTGTTTGAGCTTCTGTCTCAGTCTCTTGCGCCGTCGATTTACGGGCATGACTACATCAAGAAGGCCATCTTGCTCATGCTTTTGAGCGGAATGGAGAAGAACCTGGCGAACGGAACTCACATTCGTGGTGATATTAACATTCTTATGGTTGGAGATCCCTCGACTGCCAAGTCGCAGCTTCTGCGGTTTGTTCTCAACACTGCACCGCTTGCGATTGCTACCACTGGACGCGGATCGTCTGGCGTTGGTTTGACTGCTGCGGTGACTTCGGATCGCGAGACAGGCGAGCGACGACTTGAAGCTGGTGCGATGGTTCTTGCGGATCGTGGTGTTGTCTGTATCGATGAGTTTGACAAGATGAGCGATGTCGATCGTGTTGCTATTCACGAAGTTATGGAGCAGCAGACTGTTACTATTGCAAAGGCTGGTATCCACACCTCGCTGAACGCGCGATGCTCTGTGATTGCTGCTGCGAATCCTGTGTATGGACAGTACGACGTGCACAAGGATCCCCACCGCAACATTGCGCTGCCGGATTCGCTTCTGTCGCGTTTTGATTTGCTGTTTGTGGTTACAGATGAAATCAACGATGCCCGGGATCGCGCGATTAGTGAGCACGTGCTGCGCATGCACAGGTACACCGCGCCAGGAACAGAGGAAGGTATTCCCGTCCGCGAGGACAATGGCCAGAGTCTGCAGGTCAATGACGGAGCTACCGCCAGACGCGGAAACGACGGCAGTGACGACGATGGCGAGGACGTGGAGGCGAATGGCGGTTTGGGCGATGACCGAGATGAGCACAAGGTGTATGAGAAGCACGACGCGCTGCTGCACTCGGGTGTGACTACCAAGACCAAAGTCGCTGGCAGGAAGAAGATTGAGGTTCTCAGCATCCCGTTCATCAAGAAGTACATCCACTACTCCAAGACTCGAATTCATCCTGTTCTAACTCAGGCTGCTGCGGATTACATTGTCAGCACGTATGCCGGCCTTCGGAATGACGAGCTGAGCCCAAACACGCGCAAGACGTCACCCATCACGGCGCGTACTCTCGAGACCTTGATTCGTCTCGCTACCGCACATGCCAAAGCGCGTTTGTCAAATAGCGTGAAGGAGCGCGATGCAGAGGCAGCAGCCGAGATTTTGCGGTTTGCGCTGTTCAAGGAATTGCCCAAGAATAAGGGCAACAAGCGGCGGCGTCTTAATGATGACGGGGACAGCGATGAGTCTGACGAGGACGACGGTGCTCTGGATGATGACGAGGACTCGACTTTCCGGCCGAGCCAAGGCGCTTCGTCAGTAGGTGGCAAAAACTACCGTACGAGATATGGCCCGAATAGCGATGATGCGCATTGGACCGAGTCAGAGCTTTCAGATCATGATCAACCGACTCAGGAGTCACTCTCGACTGACAATTTCAACGCTCTTGCACAGGCGGTTGAGGCCATGGGCGTGGCAGACGAAGCCGGCAGCAGTGCTATGGCAGGCCAACAAGCCGGCACGGGTATTTCGCCGTCACGGCTTGCTTCGTTTACACGGATGCTCGGACAGCTGCTCAACACCGCGCTCTTCAGCGACGACTATGCGCTTGTGGATGTGCTGATTGCGGAGGTGAACAAGCGGATGCCGCAGGAGGATCAGTTTGCCGACTACGAGGCGATGGCGGCTCTGGCTAGTCTGAACGAGAATGGCAAGATTTTGCTGACGGGAGGCATGGTGTATAAGATTTGAGGTAGCTTGTTACGATTGAGGAATGGAGTTGTACTTTTAGCGTGTTGTACTTATTGCTAGAATTTGTTGTCGGTTTGTTGTCTTATTTTGTGCTGTAATTGTAATTGAGAATATAGCTTTTGCTTGTTGGTTTATGACTAGTGGTCGTAGAACTTGTCTCCCGGGATCCGGTAATGCCATATTCGGCAGTCTGTAAACACTGAGATGTTTAGGTTTATAGGGTTTATAGGGTTTGCAGAGTAACAGCAAATAGCGGCTCGCTCTGAAGAAAAGAGTCGCACAAAACGAAAACGCGGCGATTGGCTGCAGGGCCGGCGAGCGGGGCACGGCAGCTCGGCATGCCGAACTGCTGGTTGCTGACCGCCGCGTCCGGATCGGGCGCGCGCAACCCGAGCTCGGCCGCGATAAGGTCCCGAGCACGCGAATACGAGCACACGAACCCGAGTTTGCCGAGATGCGGCGCTCTCGATTGGCTGATGCGCCGCACCGTCGCGAACAGTTACCCGGCCCGCGGTTTTCCCTGAAAGCTCAGCTCATCTGCAAAGGCGCAAAAAGTCGCGTTGTTGTCGCTGCTCCGCTTTGCTCTGCTCTGCTCTGCTGTAGTCTGCTCTCCTCCTCCTTCTTTTCCTCCTCTCCTCCTCCCTCTCCTACTCCAACCCCCCGGTCTCACTCACAGCCATGGCCGCCGTCCTCGACAACTCCTCCGCGACCGCGTCCCTCGACGCCGCCATTGCCGAGACTTCCGCCCTGCCCGCCTACCTCGTCAATGCCTACGCGTCCGTCGCGAACCAGTTCTCCTGGGGAAAGCTGTTTCTGACTCTGCTGGCTGGTCTCATTATCTACGACCAAAGTATGTTGTTGTGTGTTTATTGCCCTGCTAGTCCCATCGACTGACGCGTCTTGTCCAGTTATCTATGTCGTCAAGAAGAAGGGCATCGCCGGCCCCCGGCTCAAGATGTACCCCATCATCGGCCCTTTCCTCGAGTCCATGAACCCCCGCTTCGACGGCTACATGGACAAGTGGAACAGCGGTCCCTTGAGCTGTGTTTCCGTCTTCCACAAGTACGTTTCGCTGTGTTATTTTTTTTGTCGTTCCGTGTGTATCACACGTGCTGGGTACTGTGCTGACCGCGTTTGGGTTAGGTTCGTAGTCATCGCGTCCACCCGCGACCTCGCTCGCAAGATTCTCAACTCCCCCGCCTACGTCAAGCCCTGTGTCGTCGATGTCGCTATTAAGCTTCTGCGTCCTACCAACTGGGTCTTCCTTGACGGCAAGGCCCACGTTGACTACCGCAAGGGACTCAACGGCCTTTTCACCCGTAAGGCTCTGTCGGTCTACATTCCCGGCCAGGAGGAGGTTTACGACCGCTACTTTGCCCAGTTCCTCGAGCTTTCCAAGGACGGCCCTGTTGCGTACATGAACATCTTCCGTGAGATTAACTGTGCGGCTTCGTGCCGTACTTTCTGCGGCCACTACATCAGCGACGCCCAGGTCAAGCTCATCTCCGACAACTACTACCTCATTACTGAGGCTCTCGAGCTCGTCAACTTCCCCATGATTCTTCCCTTCACCAAGGCGTGGTACGGCAAGAAGGCTAGCGATGTTACCATGGGTATCTTCCAGGAATGCTCCGCATTGTCGCGGGCTGCTATGGAGGCCGGCGGTGAGGTCACTTGCACTATGGATGCCTGGATTCGCGACATGATTAACGCGCGCGACAACGTCAAGAAGGATGACGGAACCTCAGGTGTTTCCATCCGTGTTTTCACCGACAAGGAGGTTTCCGAGACTATCTTCACTTTCCTCTTTGCTTCGCAGGATGCTTCCTCCAGCGCTACTACCTGGCTCTTCCAGATCCTGGCCGACCGTCCTGACGTGTTTGCCAAGGTTCGCGCGGAGCAGGAGGCTGTCCGTAATGGCGACTTCAGCGCCCCTCTGAGTGTTGAAATGATCGACAAGATGACTTTCACGCACATGGTTGTTAAGGAGGCTCTCCGCTACCGCCCTCCTGTCATCATGGTTCCCTACCTTGTCAAGAAAGACTACCCCATTTCTCCTGACTACACCGTCCCCAAGGGCTCCATGGTTATTCCTACCCTCTACCCGGCTCTGCACGACCCGGAGGTCTACCCGGAGCCAGAGACTTTCAAGCCCGAGCGGTGGGAGGGCGAGTCGCTTGCCAACAGCGCGCCCAAGAACTGGCTTGTGTTTGGCACTGGCCCTCACGTCTGTCTCGGCCAGACCTATGCTGTCATGAACTTCATCGCCATGATCGGCAAGGCTGCCCTGACCATGGACTGGACTCACACTGTTACCCCGGAGTCTGAGGAAATCAAGGTCTTTGCCACAATTTTCCCGCAGGACAACTGCATCTTGGAGTTCAAGAAGCGCGAGATCGCTGCCTAGATGTTTAGAGTGCGATTCTCATTGTGGCTGATTATTTCGGCTAGTGTTACATTATGGAACGGACGATAGGACTTTTCAATGCATGCATTGAAAGTAATGGAGGAAGAAAGGTTCGCTGGATAGATTTGGCGAACTTGTTCTGACCAGAGAGTGAGTAGAGCGAGTGACAGAGGCTTGAACTCGGCCCGGCGCAACAAGATTTGCGATAAAATTTCCTTTATGTGTTTGGCTTTTACTTTTGTGCGTTTGGATAGTGTTATTTCTGTGTTTTTGTAAGTTACTTAATGCGTTTATTGGAGGTGCGTCTAATTTGTTTGCTTCCTCCAATTGTTTTCTCCGATTTCGATTGTCCGCATTTTTTGTTGTTTAGAGCGTGATGGTATCTATCTAGGCATGCAATTGATTACTTGGCAATTTAAATGATTAAACCTCTCTTCAACAGTTACACGACTATATGTCCTTGTGTTCTTCAGCTCTTCGCGCTACCAAGACGGAGTTCATGAAGTCATTTTGACGTGGAACCCTGATGGCATTTCGTCGATATCCGCCTCCCTATCGCAACGAACCGCCAACTACTTCTTCAACCCACTTTAATTGCGTAACAAGGTACAAACTAACAATCTCTTCTATTTCTAACACTCCAAATATGCTCTACTGACCCCTTCATGCCCACAATTCTTCCATTTTAGTTTTTTTTTTTTTTTTTTCTTTTATCTTATGACAGCTATATTTGTAAAACTATACCCTATACACATAACCAAAACCGGGGTTAGGGTTACAAAATCTGGCAAGTTGGTTGAGCGGCGGACAAAGTTTCGCTGAGTGTGGCCTCTTTAGCTTAGTTGGTAGAGCGCAGCACTTGTATGGCATGTACAGCGATGCTGAGGTCAGCGGTTCAACTCCGCTAGGGGGCATTCTTGTTTTTTTTTAATTCTTTATTGCTATTTTAAGCAATTGACAGAGAGCATTCGTTTTACATTTTGTAGCGGGTTTGGGATGCTTATGCCTGGAAATAGATGGATGGGTGCAGGGCCGCTGGGAGTGATTAGGCCCGAGTAAAGCAGCCTAGTTTATATAAGCCAGGGATCGTTTACCGGCCACGGGCCAACGGCTCTCAAATAATCTGATTATCGGGCTCGGCTCAAGACTTTGAGTCATGAAAGCCAAATGCCGAATGCGAACGCGAATACGTACGGTCGGCAGCAGGATCGAGCACGTTAGTGCTAGAAGGGAGGATCCACAGAGCGACAGAGATAACACGACGATCGAGATCGAGGAATTTGGTCCCAACTTGTCGATTGAGATTTGAGTGGGTAGTGACGTAGATATGTCGTCAATCATCAACTTCCAGCAACTTCCCGCCAATACTAATCGAGTCGACTAACTATTTTAAATCACGAATAACTTAGATGAGCATGAGCAGGGTGATAGTTTGATAATCAAGCTAAGTTAACTGTTAAGTCAGCGCCGGCTCGACGCGGATCGACGCGGACGAGCGCAATCGGCGAGGTCGCTGGTTTGGCTTTGATTGCCAGTCGGCTAAACGTCAATCAACGCCTCAGTTGGGAGTGAGGCTCAATCCCTACTACCACCCTGCGGACTACACATATAAGCCCGCCCCCTCGCATCTCTTGACTGACTCTTCAGATATCCTATCAAGACACTACTCACCACCTATTCAATAATCAATACTCACCATGCCATCTTACAAAGGATCGTGCGACTGCGGCGCCGTCGAAGTCCAGGCCGAGATCGACGATCCCAAGGGCGTTATCATCTGCCACTGCAACGAGTGCAAGGTCAGGTATGCGTCTCAATTGCTCGACTTGACCTTCGATCAGAAGTGCCGATTGAGCGGGGGTATATCCAGATTTTAACTAACTCCTCCACTTCAGATACGGACCCTACTGTGCCGTCATCCCCGTTCCCGACGAGAAGTACAAGATCACGAAGGGTGAGGACAAGCTCAAGTCATGGTCCTACCCCGGTGATTCAGGCAACCCCGTTCCGTGCACCTTCTGCTCTGAATGCGGCGTGAACCTTTACCGCAAGCCCGTTCCGTTCGCCGGTAACACTATTGCGATCGCGTCGACGTTCAAGGAAGCCTGGAACAGCGCAGAGCTGGTGCCGACTCACAATGTCTGCGCCAACGTGAAACTTCCCTGGATCGATGGCGTCAGCGCTTTTGCCAGCGCTGATTAAACAGCCCGCTGAGATCAAAATTCAGGAGAATCAGACGGTCGAGTGACTGAAATGTGAGCGAACCTTTATGTGGGTTGTGAAATGAACAGGTCCTATGTGAATGCTATATTCTCCTCATCGTGACGCATCCGCCCATGCCTATATAACACAAGCCCTCATGACTGTCACGAATGACCAAACACTTCAGACTTCCAATCCCACTTGAACCTCGAAATCATGTTTATATAAAACCGAGTGCCTTCGATTGAAGCATCCCTACAAAGCTGGCCGGACTCTTCAGCCATCTCAAGTTCTTCCATCGCGATCGTACCACTCCATCCAAATTTCTGATTCACGTCGTGCGCCGAAACTCCTACCAGGACACATTGCTCTCTTGACGTCTTTCGAACCCAATCCATTAGCATCCTGTTTACGACTTCTTCAGTGTAATAAGCTTCCTGTATAACAATCAATCCGGACCTGAACTTTCGCAAACGGAACGGCAACTTCAATCTCTGAAAGATCGAGCAAGCTCTGTAGAAATCCTTTGGCGATATCAACGAAATTCCACGGGCGCGATTGTAAAGCGCGTACAGATCAAACAGCATGAGAATTCCACCTTCGCGGACTAAAACCCCGCTGTCAAGAAACTCTGACAATTGCCGCGCGAGTTCTTCGAAAAACGTCTCGTCACCTGTTCCAGACATCTCCCGCATGACAATTGGAGACGAAAGCGATAAAGCCTCGGACGACTTGACAAGGGCCGCTCGTGCTTCGCTGGGTACCCCGGGCGCATTTGATAGTCGCAAGGCGAACGATTCTGCTAGTAAAACCATCTGCTTCGCCTTCTGCATCAACGAATTCAAATCACCGAGTGAATCCATCAGCTCCGAGTTACTCTGTCTTTCCCTGGCACTCAGTCTTTCGAGGGCCTGGATTCCAGATTTTGGCGTGTGTTCAGAGTGATGGTGATTGTGGTGGCCATGTTTCCCGCTGGCAGTCGAATGTGAATTAGGAGCATGCACTTGATTCCACTTTCGCTCTTGAAGTACCGTTTTCAGCCTTTCCAGAAATATTTTTTCTCCACCTGTACGAAAGCTGATCTTAACATGAGTAAGCTGACCTTCATCTACCGCGCCTTCCATGGGCGCCGGGGATGGGGAATATCTGTTGTCGAGAGTCAAATCTCTGATGGCAGAATCAAGTAACGCAGGTGGCAGGTTCTGTGAAACCAAACTGGCGCCGCACATTTCACACTGGTGCAGCGATGGGTGGTTTATGAACGTGCACTGCGGACAAGCAAACCCATTTTCCACTTGAACACCGGCAGGAAGAGGAGCGGAGTATGTATGCGGTGCTCGTTCTTGAGGAGTAGCTGACTTCTTCTTTGCTTCGTCGATTATTGATTGCGAGGGCTTGACGCCACATGTCATGCAAGACAAGGAAGAACTCTCGATATCAGCAAGGCTAACGGAATTTGAATATGAGCATATTGGACATATCCAGTTGATAATAGCTCCCGAACCAAACGCTCTAGAAGAAGGTGAAGGTTGGCCAAGAGGAGTACTTGCCTCCGGAATGGTATTGCGAGATCCAGAGTCGTCTGCACTTAGGTATAACGCTATCTTTGGTGACGAGCGGAGTAGTCTAGGCGAGAACTGCACGCGAGTCACTTTTGAAAGCTCGATAGCCACGGACCGCATCGCCGCAGGCTGGTCGTTGCCGACGTAACAGATGCGGTGCGTGGTGAGGTACACACGCCCATTTTGATACCCCGCGACTTTGTATGGACTATAATGACATTGTTAGCTATTTTTTTTGCGAAAATAAACACAAAACGCAACAAGAGATGGTGTATAACGTACCCTTCATATAGACCTACTCCATCCTGTACCAGAATGTCGACTTCGTCGTGAACCAAAGCCGGGCGCCTCGCTGTAGTGAGATTGATCTGGGCCCAAAAATGCATCCAAGCGCCAACTGAGAAAACTTCAAGTCATTTCAATATTCTCAAGTCCTCGCGTAAGATAGACGAGTACAATGCGCTACCGCGACGAAATATACGGAAGGATCTCGAGAGATAAATCGAAAGGGAAGTTGTTGAATTGTGCGATACAAGTGCTTATCGTGAGTTGCTAACCACACAGGTCCTCGATCAGATTCAGCGGAGAACGGGTCACCAAGAAACTCCGCCAATTGCCAATACTCAAGTCTCAAAGAAGATCTAGCCAAGTATCCAGCTACGTATTGTCGATTATATCACTAAATCACGATATAAAATCAGATCCGGAAACATTGTTTTGAACGAGAATATCCCAAACGGGACAAGATTGCATCAAGTCACGTGGAAGCCTCATCGCGAAAATTTCGATAAACTTTTAGACTCATCGAGAAAGGATCTCACGCAATTTCTACACAGATTCGTGACGAATAATTTACTTGCAAGCTATTAGTCTTGCATATATACACTTTCACACATATATAAGTGTGGAAATCTCTAGCTTTACCACTCGTCTCTACAAGATACACAGTACACAATGGTCATTGAATCAGCCGCCGACCTTAACCCTGCGCTTTTGCCGCCATCGCCTGCGCCATCTACTCCCCGGCCAACGAATCCGCGTCGGTACAAATTGGAGACCGAGATCGTGTACACAGAGTCAACTGATCAGTACCGGTCTTCGTCTGTTCCGATCTACCAGACGGCTACGTTTAAGCAGGCGTCTGGGTCGGAGATGGGAGAATATGACTACACACGAAGCGGAAACCCCACGCGGTCTCATCTTGGTATGTAAATTAGTTTGATGCGTCTATGCGACTGTATACTGATAGTGTTGTTTCTTACAGAGAGACATCTTGCCAAGATCATGAACGCGAACCGGGTTCTGGCTGTTGCCAGCGGAATGAGTGCTATGGACGTTATCGCACGGCTACTGAAGCCTGGCGACGAGGTTATCGCGGGAGACGACTTGTACGGCGGAACTAACCGTCTGCTAAAGTATTTGTCGACGAACGGCGGAATCACAGTTTACCACGTTGATACTACGTCTGTTTCTGCTGTGACTGACAAGTTGAACGAAAAGACCGCGATGGTCCTGCTGGAGAGCCCGACGAACCCGCTCATCAAGATTTGCGATATTCCTACAATCACTGCCCTCGTCAAGAAGTCGAACCCCAATGCCATCGTCGCAGTCGACAACACCATGCTTTCGCCGATTGCGGCCAACCCGTTGGACTTTGGCGTCGATATTGTTTATGAGTCTGCCACCAAGTTTCTCAGTGGCCACCATGACCTCATGGCTGGCGTCATCGCCGTGAATGATGAGGAGCTTGGCAACAAGCTCTTCTTTACCGTCAATGCTACTGGCTGTGGTCTTGCGCCGTTTGACTGCTGGCTGCTCCTCCGCGGAATCAAGACCCTTGCGATTCGCTTCGACAAGGCGCAGGCGAATTCCCAGATCGTGGCCGAGTTCCTCGAGTCTACCGGCCTCAAGGTCCGCTACCCGGGTCTGAAGTCGCACCCGCAGTATGATTTGCACTGGTCCATGGCTCGCGGCGCGGGAGCAGTTTTGTCGTTCGAGACCGGCGACGTCGAGACCAGCGAGCGCGTTGTCGAGAATGCCCGGCTGTGGGGTATCAGTGTCAGTTTCGGATGCGTGAACTCGCTGATCTCGATGCCGTGCAAGATGTCGCATGCGTCGATTGATCCCAAGGTTCGTGCTGAGCGCGAGCTGCCGGAGGATTTGATCAGATTGTGTGTCGGTATCGAGGATGCGGAGGATTTGGTGGATGATTTGAAGAACGCGCTGATTCAGGCGAAGGCGATTAAGCCGGAGGCGTTGGAATAGAATCGGGTGGGTTGTATGCGTTTGGATAGGAAGATATAGGAACATGGGAAAATCAGAACGATCATTGAGCCACGTCATTTTATGTCGCTGTTTGAAAAGTCCGTCTACTCTTAGTACAGTATTATTACATAATACATTATTCAACAATCATTTATCATTTTGACAGCATGTCTATACTTGACAGTCCATGAGTAATGTGAAATAATTTAATCATATGGTCTACAAATCAAGTATTGCCAAAAGACAGTTTAAGCCAATTTCCTTTCCAGATTAATCATAGCACGCGGCTGTTAAGTTCGACGATGGCCGGGTGACCGAGCTCGAAATCCGCTTCGGGGCGTCCGCACCCCGCCTCTCGCTCCCGCTTCTTCCGCTTCCCCCGGCCTGTTCTGCCTCCCCGCCCGCTTTCTACGAACGCAATGGAGTCTCTATCGAGGTCAGAGTACGCGGACAAGATTTTGGTACGTATTCGTTGTTGGCGGTTTCTGCTGTGCCTTGTTTTTGGGTGCGCCGGAGGAAGCTTAAAGGGCTCCGCGAAGGCTTACCTTCGAACATGCTGTTCGAACAAGGTCCCGGTATTTTCGAAGCTTTATGACAAGCAAGGCTAACAATTGCAAAAGTCGTCGCTTACGCCGAACGATGCCGTTGCTTTACTTAGGGACCGGCTTTTCTACGCAAAATCAGCCAATGACGAGATAGCATCCTGGATTGAGGAGCGTTATCGCATCGAGCTGCACTATGCCCAGAGTCTGGAGCGATTGTCGTCTAGACGGGTTGGTATCGATGTAGCAACTTCCGGATTGGGATCGTTTTCGGCGGTATGGGATAAGTTTGTGGAATCGACTTCGGCTTTGTCTGGGGCTAGTCAATCGTTTGCGAACAAGATTGCGTCGGAGATTATGAATCCCGTGCGACAATACGCAGATTCCAATCGCGAATGGAACGAGATGCGTGCGATCCAGGAGAATATCTCGACAATTGCGCATGACATTGAAAGCGCCGAGGACAAGGTGGAAAAATACAAAAAGAAAGGGTCCAAGGCGACGAAGGTTGCCGGCGCCCACGAAGGCGTCAACACTGTCGTTGCGGAATGGGATTCGCAGGCGCCGTTGGTGTTGGAAAAGCTGCAGCATATTGATGAATCACGTCTGTTGATGCTCAAGGATGTGTTGACGCGTTATCAGACGTCAGAAGTCGATAAGGCCCAGCGGATTGTTTCTCTTTGCGAGTCCAACTTGAACGAGTTATTGTCGTTCGATCCGCAGGATGAGATCAAAATGTTTGCGCTGCAAATTCAGACCAATGGTGCCATGCCGACCGCTCGTGGTAGCCGGTCTGCGAGATCTGCCGCGCCGCCCCCACCTCCACCAGCACATGGTCATCGGTTCCAGGACGCGGTCCCGAACTCGCCTGCGTCTGTGCGAAGCGGATCTATGGTTTTGGCTTCTCCTGTTTCTACTGCGTCGCCTCAGAGACGCTCGTCTGTGGCTACCGAGGACTCTGTTCCTGCGTCTGGTGAGCTTTATTACTGCCATATGAATCTGGTGTCAACGTACTAACTCTGGGGGCTTTAGGTGCTTCAAAGTCTTCTCGGTTTAAGAGGATGAGCACGATGTTGCGCAAGCCTGAATCTGGAAGCCGCAGACTGTTTGGTGGCAGCAGTAAGGACAAATCTAATAAATACAGCGAGCAGATTGACGTGTCTCCCGTGCGATCGTCCCATGCCGACGCGCAGTCAGAGACGTCGTCACTGCGATCTCAAGTATCGTCTCGTCCGGGACCCCCGCGCACGCAGAGTGGAGCCATTTCAATCGTGCAGCAGCAGCCGCCACCACCTCCTGCTCAGGCTACAGTCTTTCCGAGTGCGCCGGTGCAGCAAGTGCCTTACTTTCCGAACGGGAACGGATCGCGAGAAGATCCTGATGAAATCAGCGTTATTGGCGAGTCCAACTACGTGCAGCAGCCAGCTCAGCCGGCTCCGGTCGCGGCACCAGCGCCGACGGCTCCGCAAGTTGACGAGGAAGGCTATTCGATCCCACCGCCTGTTGCCAAGGGTTCTGCAATTGCCGAAATTGACGAGAGTTACGAGCAATTCACGGAACAGAACTCGAATCTGCAGGTTAACATTCAGTCGCAAACGATCCAGGACGAGAAGACGGACGCACAAGCTGCGATGGACCACGTCGCGGCGTCGTTGCGATCGAAGCCTACGATTTCGGGTAGATCTGTGAGAGGTCGCCGGGGTGAGAGTAAGATTTATGCGGGCGGTATCCCGTCGATTGCGGAGCAGCCTGCGCTACCGCAGCTCAGTAACCATGGTGTGCCACCTCCGCCACCTCCTCATCGCGGCACGGCAGATTCATCATTTTCAGAGAAAGAGTTGCCTATGGAGCAGACGCCTTCGTACGATGCGATTGAGAAGACTGGTGACCATCCGGTGCCTTCGGCAGTTGAGGTTACAAGACAATGGGACTCGACGATTGACACTGATGCTCCGACTGCAGCTACGGAGGATACGGTTGTAGCAGAGGCAGAACCCGCCGTGGAAGCTGTGCCTGAAGCCGCTGCGATTGATAGCGAGGCTGAGCCTGCTGCGCGTGACGAGCCGGCTGTTGCTGAACCGGAAGCGCCTTTGGAAGAAGCAAGCGAAGCTCCGGTGGAAGCGGTCGAAGAAGAAGCTCCAGCACCTGTCGCGCCGCTTATTGCGATAGCGCCTGAATTGTCTGGTAGTATTGTCGAGACTGTGAATGTGAGTCTGAGCGCAGGAGAGGCTGCGCGAGTACTTATCGTGGGCGATGTTGCCTTGTCGTACAGCGGAGACGCTAGTACATTGTTAAACGCAGCGTCGGTCCCGGTGAGACTCAGCAATGCGGAGAACGTTGAGCGAGTTCAGGCAAACGGCACGCTTGTCAGCGGTTCGGCTGATGAGTACGCTTTGCTGCCGTCAGGCTTGTCTGCAGCTCCGATGATTGCGTTCCGGTACTCTGTATCTGATCCTGCTCTTGTCCCCGTGATTGTCAAGCCGACGTGGAGACACGAAGAGCGTCAGACGTCTGTCATCGTGCAGTACTCGTTAAACCCGGCGTACCCGGTCGATGAGCTGGTGCTGTCGGAGTTGAGCCTGGTGATTGGAATCGAGGGCGCGACCGTGACGCAGGCTCAGAGTCGACCGCCCGGTGTATTCAACGCCGAGGCGGCGCAACTTGCAGTTGTGCTGACAAGTGTCGAGATGCCGGAGGTTACGCTCCGGAAGGGAGTCGAGGAGACTGCTTTAGTTCGATTCTGGACCGAGAGTCTGGCCCGAGAAGCGTCGAATGGACGCGGCACGGCGGTTACTTTCAGATTTTCGCCGCCTGAGGGAATTGCTGGCGTCGGTATTGAGGTTTTGGATGCTGCGAGCGCGACCGGCAAGAGCGAGGAAGAGGACGATCCGTTTGCGGATGAACCGGAAGAGCAGGCTGGAGAATGGAGTGACGTGCCAGTGATTCGAAGTGTCGTGTCGGGAATGTACTACGCGAGTGCTTAAAGTGCAAAACATATAGCACGACTTGAAGTGCAGTTTTTTGTGTAATTTGGAATCTGTCGTTAGCTAAAGTTGTATTGTAGTTATGTGTTGTGTAATTTATCTGTTGATGAGAGTTGTCACTTTGTATAACTTGTGTGTGCTGTATTTAAGCGTTTCTGAGTTTGATCAAAATATAGAATTAGTTCACGGAGATACATTATTATTCATTAAGTTAGCAAACTAGCAATTGAATTGATTGACATTAAACATCGTATTACGTATTCATCAGCACCTCGACGTTCTACTCAAAATCACCCTTTCTCAAACCAAAATACTCTCCAGCGGCCAGAGTAAGCCGACCAACCTGAGTGCCGTCTACGCCCGCAGACGAAACCATGTTACCCCACCAGCTGACTGAAGTTTGCGTGTACGTGATCGCGCCAAAGATCAGAATTGCGGAAAACGCGGTACCGGCGGTAAGCCCAGACGTCAGAATGTAGGTGTACTTTGTCCACCAGGCCAGGTAGCGGTGTTTGATGACGTACATGAAGACGAATGAGACGATCATGCCTGGCGTGTAGTAGGCTAGGTTGTATGTCTGTCCCCAGATACCGACGCCGGACATCATGACGACCGGGTGGATATAGCGCATTCTGTTTGGGAAGTAACGGCGTAATAAGACTGTCGCTAGACCCACGATTGCGCCTACCAGGAAACAGTACTTCAGGCCTGGGTACAGAGTGTTGAACACACGGTCAGGACCAATAAGACCAAACATGGCAGACGCAGTGAACATACTGTTCTGGTTCGGGCATGTAAATCCATCCTTTTGTCCCGCTTCGCACAGGTTCGGGATAACTTTTCGGACGGTCATGACGCTGCCGACGGTGACAAAGACGTGGACACCGGTCGCGAGCATCTGGCCGCGGAAAAGCGCGCGAGGCGGGAGTTTTGCGTAGTGACCAAGTTTGAGATCACCGACGTAAGTCTCGGCCTGCTCGTCCATGTTGTAGCCGTAGAATCGACACATGAGAACGCCGATCGAGTTTCCTGGAAGCATGTAACCGCCCACAAGCGTCATGAAATCGTTCATCACAATCTGGTATCCGGCAACAGCAGAGACAATGGCTGAAGGAAGGAGTAATGCCATTGAGAGCACGAAGATGACGAAAATAACCCACACGCCGACACCGACCGGATACGTTTCAAAGGCAACGATTCCCAACGCAAGAGACACAAGCAGTACAATAAGAAACCACCAGTCTGGTACTTCGGGATACTCGCGCATCATTCGAGACATGGGATCATCAAAGTCTTCAAAGTTAGAACGCCCGCGGTTCTTGAGACTCTTGCCGATGCCTTTGAATGAATCGATCAACAAACGCCAGTCAGTGAGAAGAGTGAAAACAAACGACAGAGTGTACATAGCAAACGATGCACCCTGCCGAACCATGTTTCCCATTGACAAGTAAGGAGGTGAGTACGCCTTGTAAGCCTCGACATTCAAGCGCGCATCAGATTGGAGAACTCTGGACATCACATACGCTTTACCATCGTTCGCCCAGGTCGATGCAGTGTTAATAGGAAAATACCCAGTGGACTTGTAGTTTCTCCAGTACATGGCAATAATCAGTAACCCGGCAACGACGGCTCCAAAGTAGAGGTTCACCATAGCAAAGAATGGAGTAACCAACGGCGCGCTGTAGTTGATTACTGCCCAGTCGAAGGTTGTAATTGGATTGAATCCCATACCCAACGATGATCCAGTAATAATCGCAAGCGTCTTGTTTTGCGGAGCAATCCATGTCATCCAGTTAAACTTCGATAACGCTTTAAACAAAAAGTCCGGGACAAAATAATAGACAAACGAGCCGATGAGCCAAATCAGCAGCCATCGGTATCTCGAGATTGTCCATCCGTTGACCTTTGTTTTGGTCTCGGGTAGCGTGAGTGTTTTGTTGAGCGCAAGTGTAGGCAAAATCGTAGGCCACATAGCTTTGGGGGAATAAACTACCCAGCGGCGCAAAATACCAGCCATTCCAAATCCAAAGAACTCTGTAGAAATGTTCATGGTCAACATGAAGCCAAAGTTGACCCAATCCCGATCAAAGTACTGCGGTAGACTGAGAACAAGTCCGTGGTTGATGATATTGGAGAATCGTGCACCGGCACTGACCATAATTGTCGTAAACATCTGCTCTTTGTACGACCACGGACCCGGGTTAAGCGAGTGTCGCGTTCCAAACATTGTGAACCCCCAGTCGGGGAGTATACGAGCGAGAAGCTTGCCACAAGGAAACACGAGGATCTGTAACACAGTCGCGGGGAGACTGAGCGCTGGCTGGCGAGGCTGAAATACATTGATAATGTAAGATCCGATTCCAGACCAGATTAATCCCAGAAAGTAAGCACGGAGAGTCTCCACGTACGCAGTAGGATCGTCAACGGGACTGACGACCGCGCGCACTTCGGGGTAAGGCGAGTAATACTTCATCAAAGTGGCCTCAACCCGTAGCCCAATGTTGTACGAATCCGCATCAATTATTCCCATCGCCGCTGGCCCCTTGATCAAAGTCTGGATCTTCGTCATGGTCTTGGTCGGGAAGTTATAGTCGTCTTGATGGTACTTCTCAGCTTTGATGAGAATCTCCAGCGCGTCATCGGGAGTCACCAGATACAACTTCTCAAGCAAGAAGTTAAGCTGCACCTCATCTTCAAGAATATCGACCAAGTCTTTCGCCTGTGCCAAATGGTCCAAGACTTTCTCGCGGTTGTAGTCGCAGGTAACCTCTTCCTTTCCGGTTTCCGCAAAGTCCGGCTGCACCGTCACTTGCGGGAGCTTCTTCTCGCTAATGTCGTCCATCTGAAGGTGTTACCAATGACCTAAACGGAAACAACACAGAGCGTGGGGAACTTACCTGTAACACTCAGACCAGCAGAGTCTCAAGACTACTGTCGAGAAAGATATTGAGCACAGATTAGGAGGTGGGTATGTAAAGGGAATCAGACGACAAGGGTCCAGGCAGATCCCGAGATATAAGCGCCATTGACAGGACGAGGCCGCTGTCAACCAGAGGCTCAGAGCGATAGCTCCCCACACGACAGATAAGGCTTCACTATCGCGAGTATAGCGCTCAGTGCACTTATCTTAAAAGCACGACGCCACACGGCTATACCAATTTAATGCCGGTGCATCTTCGTCTGATATCGATGGTATTTTGCTTGAAGTGCGGTAAATATCCGGCGAGACAAATTGCTTTGTTTTCTTCAGAAGCTGTTAGACATAGAAATCGCCTAATTAGCGGATAACTGCTTCGATAGCTCGATGAGCATCGGAAAAGTCATGTCTGACAATGATGGCAATGACTCACCGGAAGTTCTGGATTCGAGTCTTGACGGAGTTGCGGAGAGTAGAATAGGGTATCCTCCGAGTGTTTGATTGATAAGGCACGGCCAGGTCGCCGAAGTTATTGTTCTCCCGATAACCGATAAGCCATGGGCCATGGCAAGTGCGCTAGCTTAAGGTGCTCAGACTTGGTGCGATAGGTGACGTAGAACTTGACTGCGCTATGAGTTGCGCTCGCATGTCTGACAGATGACTGCTGTTCTTTGCGAGAGTCCGATAAGCTCACCTAGTGGGCAAGCGTAAAAACAGGTTGACAATCAACGAGACATGACTCAATTGACCCTCTTGACCTCCTCCGAAAATGAAACTAAAGATATCGGAGCAAAACAAATGGGCCAATCCATATCCACCGTGCACCTACTCCCTCGAGCTGGGTATCTCGTGGCTTGATCTAGTTATCCGGGCATTAGCTTAGAGGCAGCCGCACGGCATACAAGAAGGTGGCGCTTTGCTTCTCTTTTGGTCGCGAAAGATAACGAATTCTACTACCGTAACTGACTTAGTGCAGAGTCGCAGAGGTGGGTTTGGAGCTTCAAGGCCTTCAGTGGCCAGTCTTAGATGTAAGATGAGTTATATCCCCACAAAAAGCCGTTGATGGGGGACTCATCTGGGGTCTCCCACTGTTGAGGGCTCGGATAGGACTGCTTGCCCTCTTGGCTCTTGCCATCCGTATCCGTCATCTGAAGTCAAAAATTGGCAAAAAGTATCCGAGTCTCCGTTATCCGTGATTCCGTTGGAGACTGCTAGCCGGCTCATTCACTCTGACTAAGGCATCAGTCATCACTCAATATGGCCTTGACTCTCGGCGCCTTCAAGTTCAAGTCCGTCGGTTCACCTGAGTCATCGTGCAAAATTGAGTCGAGGGCTCGAAGAGGATTACAGGCGAGAAGAGACGACAATGCATTTGCTGGAATTGGATGGTAAAAACTGGATCTCCTACACCGCTGTTTGCCAGTTTCTTCGGACTTTCGATCTTCTTCTGAGCCTCTAAGGCCTACATTTATGACGATGGCGATTGGCATTTGGCATGATTGCGCGAGTCTTGTACTTTATAACTTTATACTAAATGCTACTTTTAAAGAGCTATCAGCTAACAGAAACTTGTAACTTATCATCCATAGCCCATAGACCCCACAACCTGTATAATAGGTTGTGATGTCGTAAGGCTCTGAGATCAGGACTCAAGGGGAACTGGTAACCCCTGACGCGAGCCTACAATTTATGAGAGACTTGGTCTTGAGATCGGTATATGTACAATTATTGCCAATTTATTTTGCAGAAAGTCGTCAATAAAATATAGACGCGTATGATGAGCCGAGATGCAGGGCGCACACGCGTCGAGCGTTGAGCGTTGGGACGTAAACAAACAACGCACGGACGCGCATTCCAGCCGTCAGGATTTTGGTAAACAACCCGCGGCGCGCTCGCTGCCCGAACCACAGACCGACCGCAGACCGACCGCAGAGCATAGACGGGACGAATGGCCGGATCCGGCAGTTTGGATCAGTTGCAACTGGACTGAGCGCCGAGGCGAGGGCAGGCCTCGGACAGGGCGGTTCGGGGTTCGCGGCTTGCGATGCTGGATCCTGGGTGGCAGTGTCTGTGCATCGTGGCGCGGGACTGGCTGACGTCTCGCGGCGACAACAAGTCTACGAGTAACAACTGTCCAGTATAGGCGACCAAAGGTGAGAGACAGACGGCGAGTGAGACGCGGTTGAGAACGCGTCGCAGAACGCGTCGAGGGGAGCCGGACGCGTGAGAACGGGCTTGGACGCGTCGGGGCGAGTAAAAAAACACGCGACGCGACGCGTCTGTGCGCTAGCGTGGGTCGCTGGAATGCGCGTCTTGGCTGGCCACCGCGCTGGATCACCTTAATGCGTGTAGATATCACAAATACAGTTTGTGACCCGCACAAGCCGCTGTGACCGGTGGCCGGCGAAGCTGGAATGCGGCGCTTTGCCCCTGCAGGCGCCAGTCCGCAGTGGGCCAAACAACAACAACACCGCGTCGCACGAGACGCGCCGCCCCTGGTTCCGCCCCTTCTCGCTTGCGCTCTCCTTTCTCTCGTTCCTCTCTTCTCTTTCTCTTCTCCACCGTCTCCCTCTCCCTCCCTCCCCCTCCACCACCCCATCCAGGCCCGCCAGGTCTTCATTCTTTCGATCAGGCACCGATACTCTCCTTCTTCGCTGCTTCGCGTCCCTTCCGCGCTCGCGTGATTTCCGCTCTTCCCGGTCGCGTCTCTGTTTCAACTGCATCTACCTCGCGCCTCGGGTAGCACAACCTCGTCCCTCCTTTGCGACACACGATCTCTTCGTCCACTCTCTCTCTCTCTCTCTTTCCTTCCTTCTTTCCTCCAATCCAGTTAATATCTCCCGCAATGGCACCTCAAGCCAAGCACCACGTCCACGGCCTTCACGCGCGTGACGCGAACCCCGATCCCGAGGCGATGGAGCCCTCCGCCGACATGCAGAACGCGCGCGCGAACTTCGTCATGCGCCGCTCTCCGGTCGCTGAGGATGCTAAGCCCATCGTCCGGCGGCAGGTTCTCACGGTCTACCAGACTATGACTGTCACCAGGGGCAAGTCTTCTGCTTCTGCTGCGTCGACAGCGTCGGCTGCTGCCAAGGATGCCATCTCATCCGGTAAGCTAGACGCGTTTAATTCAATTGATTATTCACTAACAACTACAGCTTCGACTGCTGACTCTGCTTCCGCAACCGCTACTCCGGTGTCGGCCACTGCTTCTGCGGCCACGGCCACTCCCTCTAGCGCGTCAGTCGCCGAGATTGTAGCCTCGATCTCGGCTTCCTCTACCGAGTCTACTGCCTCCGCGTCTCTTGCCGCAAGCACTCTTGTCGCATCGTCAGCGGCTGGAACCACTCTGGTGACTCTGACCAAGACTGTTGACTCTTCAACTTCAACTTCTGCGAGTTCCGCCGCCGCGACCTCCACTGTGGACAGTGGAAGTCTCGCCAGCACCGGCAGCACGGATTCTAGCGAATCATCTACTCAGAACTCTGGATCTCTGTCTGCGGGCGCTCGTGCGGGTATTGCCATCGGTGTCATCGCAGGTGCTCTTGTGCTGGCGTTCCTGGCGTTCCTGCTGGTCCGGCGCCAGCGCCAGCGCCGCCGCGAGGAGCAAGCTGCTACTGGATTCTCAGAAAAGCCTGCTCCCGGCGGCCCTTCAATCGCATTCAAGGGCCCCACCTTTCCTCAGACCGCTGCGCACTCTGTCTTGTCTGACAAGCCTCCCCGTCTTTCTATTCGCGTTTCGCGCCCCGTCTCTGGTCTCCTGCCCCTGTCGCTATTGTCCGGCCGAGGAACGCGTACGTCTACCGGTCAAGTTGGCCAGCAGACCGAGAAGGCGCCCGTCTACGCCAAGATGGACTCGTCGCCCACGCTGTCGCGTAGCAGCACCGCGTCAATGGATTCCTTTAAGAACGGCATGAAGGCTGCGTTTGCATCCGGCAGTCCGACTGGTGCGGCCTCGCCGGCTTCGTACGCGTCCTCGATATCTTCTCAGTCATCAGGTGCATCTGATGCTTCATCGCCTGTTCTCGTCATCCCTGCCCCCCGTGATCCGTTTGCAAGCAACGCACCTGCTGCCGCGGCGGCAGCGCTGCCTGCCGGTATCTCGGCGGATGCTGCTACTTCGACCTCGAACGTGCACCGTGCAATCATGGACTTTGTTCCCACCATGCACGACGAAATTGCGCTGAAGGATGGTCAGCTTGTCCGGATCCTGCACGAGTATGACGATGGCTGGGCGCTTTGCGTGAAGCTCGACCGTTCAGCTCAGGGTGTTTGCCCGCGTACGTGCCTCTCAGTCCGTGCGCTGCGTCCGAGACCCAAGCGTGGAGTCAAGGGTGAGCAGCAGCCTGCTGTTGCGCCGAACGGACGTCCGCTGAGTGGAGAGCGGACTATCACTCCGGCTGTCAAGTTGGCGGCTGTGAACACGTCTGCTGCGAATGAGGCGCCCAAGGACCGAGCACAGCCTGAGACTCCGACTATCCAAGTCTTTGCGCCTGACAGCGAGAAGCCGTTCGAGGTCGCATAATTGGTTTTAGAGTGAAGGAAGAAATGTAATATCAAGCCACTGTTTTTTTTCTCTTATGAAGTATTTCTTGTTTCTGGTGGCTGGGATGGTGCTTTGGTTTTTGATCTATATCTGTTTGTACGCGTACAATTTGTGTGAACTATACTACTTTTTTATTTTGTTGCAATGACTGGGTTAACGTATTTGTCAAGTTTCTTATTGAGGAAAAATAAATGATTGCGAGCTATAAATCAATCAACTAGCACGTCGCGAGACGAGAATATCCGGTCTTCTGTAGATTGAATCCAGCACCTTAACAACGTCGGTCATGGCTGCCACGTCATGCACGCGAACAATCTCTGCTCCTCCAATAACTGACGATGCAACAGCTGCTCCAGTTCCGAATACACGGTCTTTCGGTTCGACGGCGCCTGTAATCGCACCGATAAACGCTTTCCTGCTCGGACCTACAAGCCACGGTAATCCCTCAAACTCCCGCTTTGATCGTAATAGATACGGAAGTTCACGCAACACGCGTAGATTCTGGTCACCCGTCTTTGCGAATCCGATACCCGGGTCGAGAATTATGTTCCAGCGTTTGATACCGGCATCTTCAGCTGCGCGGACCCGTTCCGCAAGTTCGTCAGCAACGCCTTCAACCACGTCGTCGTCCTTATATTTCGTCAGTTTCGTCATGGTCTGCGGTGTACCGCGCATATGCATAAGAATGATCGGAACATCAAGCTCAGCGGCATTTGAAAGCATGTCGGGATCCAACGCGCCTGCGGAGACGTCGTTTATGATGTCTGCGCCCGCGGAAATGGCGCCGCGCGCAACGCTTGCGTAGAATGTATCGACTGAGATGACCGTGTTTGCGAATTCGGGAAGGGACCGTAATAACGCGATAGCAGGCGCAACCCGCGCGAGTTCTTCTTCTGGACCGGGATCGATTGATTTCGGATTTGTGCTTTGTCCGCCGAGATCAAGAATGACGTTAGGACAGACTTTGACGAATTCTTTGGCAGATGCGATCATTGCGTCAGCAGATACGTGGGCACCGCCATCTGAGAATGAGTCTGGAGTGATGTTCAGAATCGCCATGACATGCGTCTGTGTTCGGGCGTGATGAATCGTGTCGAATAGTAGTTGCTTTGCAGTACCGCGAGGGGTTTTGAGAGGCACGACCGTGTACATCTCGGAAATGAATATGGCCGGATCACAAAGCTGCTTGAAATGTTCCGCGATCGTTCGAGTAGTCACCGGATGGACGTAGTCTGGAGCGAGTTCAACAAGCGGACGTAGCACGAATTCACGCTCGAGCATTGAAATATGCGGAATCGAAAGAATAGCACCATCGCGCATGACGATATCATCGTAAAGCTCGATATCGATATCAATCGTACGCGGACCCTTGTCAATCAGTTTCACACGACCTAGCGCATTTTTCTCCACGTCTTGCACAGCCTTGAGAAGTTCGTGAGGTGACAACGTCGTGCGGACTTTACACACCGCGTTCAAGAATCTCGGTTGATTTTCAACATACATCGGCGCCGTTTCATACATTGATGAAGTTTTCAACACCGCGATTCCTCGTTTCTCGAGTTCCTCGAGAGCAGCTGATAGTAACGCGGCGCTGTCGCCTAGGTTGCTGCCGAGTCCGAGATATGCGATATGCTCGTCCGGGTACTGAGCTTTGAACGACGCTGCCTCGGTTGTGTAGAACCGGCGTTGACGAGTGATTTCAACACTTGGTCCGTTTGCGAATGCAACAGCACGCGGTTTCTGGGCACGAACTGTGACTGATTCGAGATGTTGTTCAACGCAGAGGTAACGCGTTAGCGATGACACGAGGGCTTCGATCGTCAGATATGATGACTCTTCGATAATCTATGCAGGTAAGAAGTCAGTAAATATCCATATTTCGTAGCTCTGAAACAAGCAGAACCCAACCTTAACCAACTCGTCCGTGATCTTGACCACTTCTATCGCCTCGTTTTCTCCCTTCCTCATTTCCACGTTCACAACAATCTCCTGCTTCTCCAACCTCTCCCATGGATTCACGCCAATAATCGTATAAACTTGTAGTCCTTCCACAAATGCCAACTCGTCAATCTCCCGGATAATAGTATCACTTCCATACGGAGTGTACCGTTGTCTTGTAACTTCCCATCCAGCACCATCAGCACGGAGTAACTTCTTTGGAAACAAGACTCGAGCGCGCACGTATTCTGCGCCAATCGCAAATGACGCATCGACAACTTCACTAGCAAGCAATCTTCCCGAATCATCCGCCACCACCGCATCATCCGTCCCTTGCTTGGGCTTTGCTTCAACAGCGGCAGTAATCGCCTTTGTTAAAGTTCCGTAGTGCACCGACTCTGTCACGAGGTCTGAAATACCTGCAACCGCGACTGGTGCAGTAACCCATGCGTCCACGCGCACAGGCTGTTTCCGTCCCGCACGATGCCATGTATCATATCCTCCCTTGTAAGTCGAGAGTTGGAGTCCTTCGACTGCGATTGTATCAGGAGGAAGAAGCGGAAGTACAGACATTTTGTTGTCGTTGTAGTAGTTGAAGAGTGGCTTGGCTGGGAAGGGCAGACTGCGAAAGACGGGTGCACGGGCACGTAATGGAATTGAAGCGAGAAACGACTGGTGAGTAAATGCTCGTAGGTGCATTTGCCAGTGACGCGCTGCGACGACGTCTGCAGTGTATATCAATTGCAGTATAAGACTTATAGTGTTCAATTCTCCCCGTGAGCATGAAGAAGAGATGCTCTCGAAGAGAAACTTTCGAGATACCCAACCGCCGCACGCGCAACGGCTTGCTTCATAAACATCCTCGAAGACTCATGCTCGAGTATCTCTACGTCTACGGCGGAACGATCAGTTATCAATCAAGACGTTTGACACGAATTCATGCACCAAACTTATCCCACTACCAAGCTATACTCTATTCGCAAAAATGACAAACTCCCCATGAAGTAGCACCCGGGTCAAAACAATATACAAAAACAAAACTCCAAGAGTGCAAAAGAAACAACCAAGCCCCCCAACTTCCCTAATACTGGCCAGTTCCAAGAATCTCTTCATCCGCAGGCGGTTCTAGAAACATCGACATGTCATCCCAAAGTACGCCCATTTCCTTCCAATCGAGATATAAATGATCAAACGCAACCGCTTCGTTGTCGAGATAATTCACCAATTCATCGGTCCCCATTGACATTTGAGCCACAGAGCCGGATACTGGTTGCGGCGAACCTAGACGCTGCATGTCAATTTGCTGGTGATGATCACGCCCGTCAAGCTGTTGCTGCTGCTGCTGATGTAGGTTCTGAGGCGGTAATGGAACGAGAGGCGGCGGTAGCGGCGAGTTTTGCTGTTCAAACGTCGGTCCGTGTAAGGAATTCGTATTATCCAGCAATGCAATCACGCCTCTTGTATTTCTCAACTGTGGCCCATCGCTAGTCTGTCGCTCGCGTAACTTCGGAGAAGGAGCTTTAGAAGTCGGTTGTGAATTCGACTGTGAGTGAGACTGCGAATTTGCTTGCTGCTGCTGCTGTTGTCGTTGAAGCATAGGATGTTGCTGCGCGTGTCCCGCACCGGCTGGAAGAACATGAAACGTACCATATCGCTCGCGCCAAACCCATATACTATCAAACAACACACTTGGCGCCATACGGCTCCGTAACCGCAAACTCGGCGACACAAACATCGACTGACCATCCCGAAGTGCGTCCGCACGGTCTTTTGATCGCAATTTCCATAACTGAAACATAATCGTAGACACACGAATCGGGAAATCGTTTTCCTTGACGGAAGATTTCCGCATGATTGCAATCGCGCTCGCGAAATGACGCTTGCCAGCGGTTGTGTCCAGTGTTTCGGCAATTGTTGAGAATTGAATTTTGAGAATAATAAAAGCGGCCAAGACGATGTCAATTTCAAGGTAGAGAGGCAGGTAAAGGAGTTTTGAGAAATTCCCTTCTGGGACGATACTTTCGTCCAGCGTCTCTGCAAACGCAATCGTCTGAATTGCAGTCTGATATGCCTGCACCAGGTTCTCTGTGCCGTATTCGATATTCTCGTCCAGGAAAGCATATGCGTACATTTGGGTCCGAGCGACTAGCACCAGCAACCTACTGATATTCGAAATGTCACTTAACGCCATCTCGATATCATCCAATTCCTGGGCAAGAACTTTGATAACCGTTGCTCTGGTCGTAGAATCCACATTCCCACACACGTCCCTGACGTCCCGGTTTAGCAGCTTAACCATTTTATCGCAAAACTTTGCCAGAATCGCCTGTGCTCTCAACTCGTCCGGCATGGCTGCGAATGAATTATCCCGAAGCGCGTTGTTGACGGTCCAATCGTACATCGAGAACGTCGGATACCCGAGCGCCATTGATAAAAACTGAGAAACAACGTTGCAAGCTACCCATGTTTTAACTTGCTCTTGTGTCTCGCTGTATAGCGGACTTACTTTAACGCGTCCGAAATCCTGCGTTTTGCCCGTACAGTGAAGGCCCAGTTTGACTGCGTTGAACATTGCCAGACCGCATGAGTTCCAGCAGGGATCTGAATTGAGCGAGCCGGCAGGTGGTGGCCACATTGTGAAAATCAGGATTGCTTGCACGTCGTACGCAGATCGAAGTGGAAGATTAAGCTGGCGTGAGATGAGTTCCTTCACTTTTGTCGACAAAATTGGGAATAACGCAACATCTGAATAGATTCGTGAAGCAGTCTCGAGTACAATCCAGAAAAGTAAATCAGACTTCATGTAAATATGATCTGGCCCCTTTGATAAGTCGACAACAGGAAGATATGGATGGTAATGTGTTTGATACTCTGTGAAAAGCCCTTCAATCTGTTCACGTGTGACCGCAAACCCGTTTAGCATTCGAGGCGTGATAGTCTGTAAGCTAAGCGATCCCGGTCGTTCTTGTACAGGTGCAGAGTTCCGATCCGGTAAATGCTCGTCTGGTGCAACAAGAGCATCCGGCGCCTGTTGCTGGAATGTGGGAAGCGGCACAGGTATCACATTGGGGCTCGCAAAATTGGAAGAAGGTTCTGCAGCCGCTGGTGAGTGTTCCGAGCCGCCGGCGGAAGACTTTCCACGGGCAAGGTCGAGTAGAGTCCGAGATACCATGTCCTGATCTGAGTTCTGCATTTCCAGCGACCGACGCAACTCTTCTACTTCTCTTTCGACTGCGGCAAGACGCCTGTATATATCCAGTTAAACCAAAAAACCGATCAAAAAAACCTGAGCACAATAACATAGAAGGACTTACGCGCGCTTGTATGTTCGCTTGAAATTGCTCTTGATAGAACAGCTTAGCCCTCTCTTGACGCATCGCGTGCACATATCCGGAGATCGTTCGTAAGCATCGCACTTCACTTTCTGCTGCCGACATTCCACACAGGCAATTTTCCGCAACCTGTTTGCTGCTGCTGCATCCTCAGGAGATGCAGATGCCATATCACCGTCATCGCTTCCTATCGGTGCCGACAACGAGGAGCCCGGCGTGGTTTCGATCGTGACGCTGCCTTGCATGGTGGCTGATGGTGGTGTAGCTGGTTGGCCTTGATCTGGAGATACATAAGACAGAAAATTGGAAGAGGAAAACTCGCGTTGGTTGGGCTCCGGATGTGGAATCTGGATAGCGCGATTGTGGAGCTGCGAGTTATGACTCTCCTGGTGCGACTGCGACGGCTGCCTGGTTCGAGATATCATTGCTTCGTCGATGGAGAACCGTGATAGATGTATGCTGTAACTTCAAAAGACTAAAGCGAGAGAGTGTGTATTAGTCACAAGAGCTGCATCTCACTCTTGCCGTTCTCTAGTGGCTTGCGAAGCGTCCTCGGTCAGTCCGCTTGCGCGATATCGGCAGAATCCCCCAACTTCCAGTGACGGCACAAGCAACCAAAAGCCCAAGTAAACGCAACACAAGATATTCAGCGCAGCTGCAAGCAGACTGGCTAAAAAAAAAAGAAGTTGCCTGTGAGGATGTCTGTGAAGTTGTGAGTCTCCGGCGTAGTGTTTTTGTGCGCGCGGCGGCCAGCGGAAAGCGATGTCGGCGTCCTGCGCTGAGCCGCTCGACTCGTATCAAATCTTTGCCGCGATTTGTCGAACGAGCTCGGGGGGCAGGTACTCATCGGAGTCAGGTACCTCCCTTAGGCCTGACTCGTACCTTTTCCCGCCGCGGCGAGCTCGGGGCAATCGCGCGACAGATGGCGACCGGTGCGACAGTAGAAGCAGAGGCCCTTGGCGAGGAGGACGGCCCGCGCTTCGGGCGTGAGGTGCCCGCGGCGTCATGATGCGCGCGGCGTCATGATGCGGGCCGTCCTCCTCGCCAAGGGCCTCTGCTTCTACTGTCGCACCGGTCGCCATCTGTCGCGCGATTGCCCCGAGCTCGCCGCGGCGGGAAAAGGTACGAGTCAGGCCTAAGGGAGGTACCTGACTCCGATGAGTACCTGCCCCCCGAGTGATAGCACCGTAGAGGACTGATTTTGAGTATTATAAATTATTTCAGCAAGTTTTGTGCATAGAATTAGCTGTTTAACAATACAAAAGCAGCAGCAACAAAAACTAGCTCCGTGCTTGTTAAAAGCTGCATTTTAAGGGCCCTTGAAGGCCGTGTCGACGATGTCGACTCTGTAGATGCAGACACGTGACCTGTATCGCGATCGCGTTCAACTGATTCGCAGATCGCCTCTGTAAAGCACAAAACAACAACCAGCACTCTCGTTTCTTTCTATTTTCTGCGCATATTTTGGCTCGAGCATCGTTTTTGTAGCCAATTGCGCCGATAGCCGATACGATGCTCATCAGGTCTACCGTGGTGGCCGCGGTCGTGCTCGCTGCTAGGAGCGCGAATGCTCAGATCATACGTGGTGTTTCCCCCGAAGGTACGTACATTGCGAGAATTTGCTGTTGATCGATCCGGGTTTGATGTATGAATGCGAATTGGAATATTGTGCATGTGTTGTTTGAATTGATCTGCGTTGGGGGCGTTTGATGAAAGCGGACTACTAATGACTTTGGTAATCTAGACCAGGTGCTTTACCAACCTAACGAGTCCGGCAGCTGGGCATGTCTTTCAGATAAATCGATAGTAATCCCCTTCTCCCGGATTAACGACGACTACTGTGACTGTCCCGACGGCAGCGACGAGCCTGGAACTTCTGCGTGCGACAATGGTCGATTTTACTGTACCAACAAGGGCCACGTTCCGGGATACTTGTCTTCATCTCAAGTGAATGACGGGATATGCGATTACGACGTGTGCTGCGACGGATCGGATGAGTGGATGGGGATAGTTCGGTGCGAGAATAAATGCCGAGAGATTGCAGCGGAGCATAATAAGCGAGAGGCAGAGATTCGCAAAGCACAGATTTCAGGATGGAACGCGCGATCAAAGCTAGTTCTGAAAGCTGCTTCGTTGAAAGCCGGTCTTGAGAAGGAACATTCTCAGATTTTGACACAGCTTAATGCGGCAAACGCACGATTAAGCCGTGCGGAGGAAGCAGTTAAATATGCCGAGGCTAGTTCGAAAATGAAGGTCGGCAAGAAGGGAAACCCGTTTTTGGAGCGTATCAAGGCCAGGTTCGACGAGTACCAGCGAGGCAAGAAGATTATGCTTAGCCATATCAGTTCACTTGAGTCTCGGTTGTATATTGCTGAAGAGATTTTGAGGACTCTTAAAGAGGAGTATAATCCCAACTATAACGACGAAGGTGTCAAGAACGCGGTTAAAGCGTTTGAACAATTGCAAGGCACAGATATTATGGAGAGCGACTACATGGACCATGTCGGAGTTTTGACGGAGGAGTTCGACGAAGAGCTGTTGCGGGAAGAGGACGTCGACGCGGATCCTGACGCAGGTGAGATACTCTTGATACTTAGGAACAGATTGAAGCCTGGCTAACAGTATTTCTAGTCGAATACGACTCATATATCCCGTTTGCTTGGAGAGTTTGGTTCTATACCAAAAAGGCGGAATTGAACGAATTCCTTGTTTCTCACGGTCTTCTGGCCGAGCGATCAGGACAAAGCGAGACCGCTGACGTCAAGACCGCCAAACGGGAATCAACAGAGGCAAAGAAACAAGTTTCGGAGCTGCAAAAGAAATACGACAAAGTGGATTCAAGTTTGCAAGAGTACTTTGGTGATGATGACGTGTTTAGAGCTTTACAGGGAGACTGTATTGACATGGAGAGCGGGGATTACCGGTACGAGCTTTGTTTTGGCGAAAAGGCGCTTCAGAATCCGAAGAGCGGGTCAGCTACGACGTTGGGAAAGTTTGAAAAAGTTGAGGGTAACATGCTGTATTTCACGAACGGTGCGAAATGCTGGAATGGACCGCATCGGAGTGCGACGGTTGAGATGTCGTGCGGCGAGAAGAATAAGCTGCTCTCGGTTTCGGAACCTGCCATGTGCGAGTACTACTTTGAGATTTCGACGCCAGCGATGTGCAAGAACCCGGACCAGCGGGGTGCACAGGCTATTGAGAATGAGCGGGATGAGCTGTGAGAATTCTCGACGAGGAGTATAGTTTACAAAAACATACAGAGATAGTTATAGAAAGGTAAATTAATTTATACATGCACTATTTTCAACCTTTTCAACCCCGTAGCCCAAAACTCCAATTTCATTTTAAATGTGCCAAAACCCTACTTGGCCTTCTCAGCCTCCGCCTTCTTGTCCCAGTCCTCGGTAGGCACATCGGCCTGCGGGGTGAGTCTGAAAGCATGACGACGCTCGCCCGAAGCCCAGTCAAGCAAAGCCGAGTGCACGGTACGTCTGTTGTCCCAGACGACGACGGACTTCGGCTCCCACGCGGCGCGGACGTGGATGTCAGCGGACTTGGAGATGAAGTCGTAGAGGAAGTTCAGGATCGCGTCGGATTCCTCACGCTTGAGGCCCTTGATGTGGCGCGAGAACTGCGGGTTGACGTAGAGCATCTTCTGCTTCGTGACCGGGTGCTGGCGGATGAGCGGGTGGTAGGTCTCGACGGGCTCACGACGGACGATGCCGCCCTGCGCGCGCGAGGACTGGGCCTGGGCGACGCCAGAGTGGAGGACCTCGAGGCCGGAGAGCATTTCGCGGAAGGCGGGCGAGAGACGGTTGTAGGCTTCGACGGTGTCAGCAAAGATGGTGTCACCGCCGGTCTCGGGGCCGTCGAGCATGGCGAGGAAGGTCACGCCGGGCGGCTGCAGCTCGTAGGAGACGTCAGAGTGCCATGCGATGGAGGAGATGTGGTCCTGGAAGAACGAGTCGTAGACCGAGTCGTTCTTGGAGCGGTACACAAGGTGGACTTCGGGGAATCCGCGGGGAGCACCGGAGGTCGGGTGGATGTGGTTGCGGCCAAAGTGCGACGAGAACTTGAGCGTGTCTTCGATCGACTGGTCCGCGAGGTCCTGGTCGCGGAAGACAACGACACCGCGCTGGGCGACGAGCAGCGCGAGCTCGTCGCGACCGGCAGAGTCGAGCGCCGAGAGCTGGACGCCGCGGACCTCAGTGCCGAACTTGGGGGTCAGGCGCTTGACCTTGAGCGCCTCGTTCTCGGCGGAAAACAGGTTCGGCATGGCCTCGTCGGCCTTGGTGCCGGGATCCACAAAGTCGAAGTGCTCGAGCGGCGCGTGGTGCTCGGTGGTGTCCCATGTGGGCAGGTATTTGGGGTAGGACGCGGCCTCGAAGGCGTCGCCGGCGAGCACGAGACGGCCCTCGGCGTCCTTCTCGACGGTGGTGCTGTTGTCGCGCGTCTTGCGGAAGGTGGACGCCGCGATGGACTGGATGGTCGCGAAGGAGTTGGACATGGTGGAAGCGGGCTGTGAGGGGGGGAGGGGGGCTCTAGGGGGGGAATTGACTGGAGAAGGAGGAGGAAGCTGAGTGCGGGCGGGCCGGGGGCTTTATAGCTGGCTCTGCAGTTTTGTAAGCGGCCGTCATTATCAGATCGGGCCACCGCTGCTGCTGCTGAGCGCGGGCTCGAACGCGAATTGCAAGAAAAAACTCGCGATGGCGTGCTCGCGCCGCACAAAACGCGGCTCACATACTGAGCCGCTGTGGCGGTGACTCTGCGCCACTCACGTGACTTGCACGTGATTTAGATCACGTGACCTTGAAACTAGCTTGACTTGCGAATTGCAAGCTGAACTTCCACGAGAGAGAGCAGAGCAGAGCACAGCAGAGCACAACATGAAGCCCGCGCCACGACCGCCTCCGCCCGGCCAGACACAGCGGCAAGCAACCAGCTTACTACTCAAGAGCTTGCCCGAGCACAAGCCGCCACTGCGCTTTCCCGCGTCCGCAAAACTGCAGCCAGAACCCGAGGTGCTGGAGACCTCGGTCTTCGGGTTCAAGCAGTTCCAGAACAAACTGCCCAAGCCGCGGACGACGGCAATGAACTTGATATGGCCGACCACGACATTGTTCCCGTCCGAGTCGGAGCAGCGCAGACAGCGGCGGCTGAAACGGCTGAGAAATCTTGATTCGACCGAGATTGATATCATTCGGCGCGCGGATGCGACGCTGGTCAATGACGTGGTCTCGTGGATATCCGACGTGAGTCCCCGGGAAGCGGGTGCTCTGGACAGCCAGCCATTGACGGACACGATGCGCGAGACATTGTCTCAACGCGGTTGGGACGTGGTGATTAACAGCGACGGATTCAGTCAGCTTGTGCGATGCTTTGAGTTTGAAAGCGGGTTCCAGGACAGTTTTCTATTTCTCGCTCGACTGTCGCAAACTGTCGCGGTCTCGAGCCATTTCCCGGAAATCCAATGGCAGGATAAAAACGTGTTGATCTGCCTAACGACGTACGCATCCCAAGCCGAGGAACTTTCTGCTCGGCCGACCCGGCGAACAGGTCCGCACTACGTCTCCAAGGCTGACGTCGACATGGCACATGCGATATCGCAAGTTATCGACGAGATCAGAAGTCCGACAGACCATGCTGTCGACCATGTATTTCGTGTGGGAGATAGGTTGGAAGTCGAGATTTCGAACGTTGTGAGGTCGAGGGACGATGGCATGCTTTCTGAGCTGGTTAAAAACGTGTTGCTGCTCCGCGTGAGCTAGCGCGCGATTACATGGAATGGCGTCTTTGGATTTTTGTCTTTTATGTTTGAACCTACAACTTACGAGTAAGAGGCGCATAGGTCGGAGTTTTTGGTCTTGAATTGATTTTAGGAATTATAAATCTCACTCATCTCATCTCTGTAGCAGCTTGAAGCCCATAGATGAAATTTCAGGGTTGTGGTAATTTCTCCCGCGTTGTCTAAGTCCAGTTCAACTTCATCCGTCTCATGTCGGGCTAATAAGTACGAGCAATTGCATGCAGTCTGGATCAAAGGAAGTAACTACTAGCGGGGTTGCTTAATCACGTCGGTATAACTGGATTGGAGCAACATGTTCCCACAACGGACGCGTCCACTTCTCTCGCTCCTTCAAACGACTTCAACCCGAAGCTGCTTCCTCGCCCGCACGCAATGCACAACAAAAACCCAACTCCATACTCTGATCGCGCTTCACAGTTCTCCATCAATATGGAATCCGACAGCGAACCATCCAGTCCGACGCAAGAAGAAGAACACCACCGCCGCCGCCGCATCTGCTACCAATACTTCACCAACACTCAAACGACCGGATCTGGAGACTATATCCGGCGTAATTGATGATTTGCGGGCGCTGGGAACGACAGCGGGTACGATTTATGCGGAGGAAAATGATTTGCGGTTGTTACAGGAGCAGTTGTCATGGAAATCTGTCGCGCAGGATAGCGGCCGCAGCGGGACTGCGGGGATTTCCTTGTCTGCTGGTAGTAGTACTACGGAGGAGACTGCAGAAACTACAGAGACTACACCTCACAAGCAACAAGAGGTTACGCCTACAGTCCTAGAGCGAGTATTCACGTTCAAAAACTTTGAACAAGCATTTCTATTCATGACGCGTCTTGCATTCTACGCGTCAAAGGAGAACCACCATCCCCGAATCTACAATTTCTGGAACAAAGTCACAATCAGACTATCTTCATTCGACTCAACCGCCAAGGTCGTGTTTGTCTCAAAGGCCGATGTTAGGATGGGTCTTGAGGCTGAGCTGATTCAGGACGCGATCAAGAATGCTGCCGAGGCAAGTCCAAAGGGACCGAATCGTGCGGTCTTGAAAGATATTTTGACGAGAGATATGTGCCCGCCGGAAGAAGTGAAGGGAAAAGAAGAAGACAAGGACAAAGACGCACTAAATACTCCTTTAAGCTAATAAAATATCTATGTATTCATTTGTCTTGTCAAAAAAACACCGCATGCACTCCATAAATGCTATGGCTAAAATGCAATGGCTAAATGCTAGTTATATGGCAATCCGCTCCCGCCCGCAAGCAAAGAGTCTAAATTCACCCGTCGGTATATCGTAATAATCCCAAGATTCATCCAATAATGCGCCACCAGATTATCCTGCGCCAGAATCAACTGCGTAGGCGAAAACGTCGAATTCGTGAAATTCGGCGCCGCAGTCTGGCCCTGAGCTGCGACTACCCGTGCACCTGGCCATTCGCGCTCGCTAGCGATCCGCTCGGTATGCGCCAAGTCGTCGACCACGAACGAGAATTCACCGCGCGGCACGTTCGGATCGCCTGTCAGTTTGATTGCTTCCAGTCGCCCGGGCGTCGGCTGGTGGAAAAAGATAAATTCGCCGCCGTGGGAACCGTAGTCTCCGATCCAGAGACCGCGGAGTGGGTGGTCTGGATCAGGAACCAGCAAGTCTGGGTTTACTCGGGATATTGTTTCGACTCGTTCGCCCATGATGACCCCCCGGGTCTCTGACGAATTCGCAAACGAGATCCACCTTCGTAGCCGGAACAGATTCACACTAGCGTCGCTACCGCGTAAAGAATTTGCTCGGAACCCAGTCGGACTTTCGTTTCGTGTGCGCTCCAGGGCCGGCACGCGAGCAGGCGGCCAAAGACTCATTTGCGGATATCGCCGCTCGGGCAAGATCGACGCTGCGTGGATAAAAGTGGTGGTCATGCCGCGCGGGCAGCGCGGTTGTGGGATTTCGCAGTTTGACGCGTAGTCGGTCTTAGGACCGAAAATCACGACGGGCATGTCTGATAATCTGATTGCCGGGCGAAAGTCTTGGACGTACACGTTTGGGTTTCGGGACCATTCTGCGTAACTGTCTGGTCTTTCGAAGCGGCAGAAGAGTTCGCGTGCTTCAATTTCGCCAGTTTCTGGGTTGTATCGCGAGATGTAGATTGCTCCGTGCAGTTCACGGTTGCCGTGCCATAGACCGGGAGTAAACCATGCAAAGCGACGGAGTTTCGTGAAGAGATCTCGATAGGAGGTGTATGGAGTTGGAGCGAGGGCGGTTGATGCTGGGATAGAAGGCCGTAGAAGTGGATACGTCACTGCTCGCCATATATCGTCGCGTTCGGATATGAAGGAGAATAAGGCGTGGCAGGTAAGAGAGAGCGTCAGGAGCGACGATCCATCGAGCAGGGAGAAGATGTGCGCCTGCAGCTCGGCGGGCAAGAGCAGGAGCGAACTAGCCATGCTAAGACTAAGAGGCGGTCGTCAAAGGCATTCAAAGGCATCCCCCAAGCAACTGTTGAACTGGGCCCAGTCAATTGGCTGCTTGGAAAGCTTCGGGAATATGGTATATCGTACGGTATCGGGCCGGTTCAGGGTGGGCCAGATAGGCGGCGGTCGCGATGCGGCGGCCGGAGGAGGCCGTTGGGAGTTTGCGGCGAGCCGGGTGACCTTGGACCACCGGAAATCAAAACACGTCGTGGTTTTGATCTTGATCTTGATAAGTTACTGGATCAGATCAAAAGACAGGCAAATAAGAGATGGCTACAGCAACGGATCCCGACATTGCGCTGCTCTCCAGCGCGCTGTCCGCCGACGCGCTAGACGCGCTCGTGTCGCGGCTCGCGGACGCGATGGGCTCAGCGCTGCACTCCGTTCCCGCGTTCTCCCCCGCCATCGCGTCCGCGTCCTCCTCCGCTACGCCACAGGAGCAGTCGTACATGCCGCTTACCATGCTTCCGTCATATATATACGCAGTGCCGACTGGACGCGAGCGCGGAATATATTTCGCGCTGGATGTTGGCGGGTCTACGCTCCGGATCGCGGTTGCGCGGTTGCCCGGCGATGAGGAGGGGGCAGGCGCACGGAAATTGCTGTATCGGGCGACGTACGTGCTTGACGACGCGATCAAGAATCTTGACGGACGAAGTTTCTTTTTGTATCTTGCGAGCCAGTTGCAGAGCGCGGTTGAGGCCGCTGTTCGGGAAGGTTGGGTTGACGCGGAGGCTGTCGTGCCGGTGGGGCTTACGTGGAGCTTCCCCTTTGAGTACGCGTTCTCTTGATATGCTTTACTTGATAAAAGATCATGCTAACGCTGTTGCAGATCTGCTGGTGCTGCGAGTGGGAAGGTGCTCAATATGGGCAAGGGATTTGCGTCAGTATGCGCAGACATTCTGGGCTGGGATCTCAAGAGCGCGTTCGAGCGAGCATGTACTGACATAGGCCTGCTCGCGGAGCTGCGCGCGGTCGTGAATGACGCTGCGGCAGTCGTGCTTGCGCGGCAACACACAGACTCGCGCACTCGGATCGGACTTATTGTAGGCACGGGTCTGAACGCGGCAATCCGTGTCGCCACGTCGAGTCTGGACGAAGAACGACTGGTGCGGTGTAGACCGCGGGATGTGGAACGCAGCGCAGAGTGTATTTTAAACACCGAGCTGTCGCTGTTTGGTGGCGGGGAGGGGGTTCTGCCGCGAACTCGCTGGGACGACGAGATTGATGCACAGAACGAGGTTCCTGGGTTCCAGCCGCTCGAGATGATGTGCTCGGGCCGATACATGCCGGAGATAGCGCGGTGCATATTGCGGGATCATTTGTTCAAAGGCCGGTCGCCTGCGAGCATACCTGCAGGACTGAACGTGCGATACGGTCTGGATGCGGTAACGATGGCCACCGTGGAGCGTGAGCTGGACGTCGCGTTTGCCCGGCAGCAGCTGCTCGTCAAACATGCCGGAGCCGTGTCGCCAGCCGACGTGCGGTTCATGCAGGCGATTTTCTACGCCGTCTCATGCCGCGCCGCCGCGATTGTCGCCGCGTCGCTCGTCGCGCTGGCGGTGGCTGCGCTACCGCCGGTGACGCCCGGTGGCCGTGGGGAGGTCGTGGTCGCCGTGTCGGGCGGCGTTGTGGAGAAGTATTCCGGGTTTCGGCAGCGCGTGCAGGAGTTTGCGAATTTGCTGGGGCGGCGGCGGAATAGGCGGTTCGTGCTGGCTGTTGCGGAGGATAGCGCGCTGTGGGGAGCGGTGGTCGCGGCCGCGTGTAATGCGCCGGAGTCGCCTCTGCCAGAATGAGGTGCCGGGATATGATGGTATCGTCGTGGTGCCATAGGCCATAATAGTCGGAGGTCAGATAGACTGACTTAAGCGAGACGCGAGCACGGACTGGTTTTGATAAATGACGACTGAGTAGCATACGGACAGGCGCAATATAACTGTTTACCTAATACCTTTTAACTAGTTAAATTAGTACTTTTTAGTTTACCCATGATTTGGAGCTAACTGTGAAGTACAATTATGAAGTCCTGAGTCCCGACTGCTGGGTAGATGGGATGGGTCAATGGAATACAGTTAAGTTTACGTCAACATTGTTTTTGCATCTCAGGAATGCAGAACGTCCCAAACAGGCGCGCGCGGCGGTGGCGTTGCCGAATCTGGCAGGGGTATTTCCGGACTCGGCTTAGTTTGTTTCGCTTGCCGCCGCTGCCAGCCGTGCGGAGCCAAGGCAAAGCAAGCAGAGCACGGCTTTGCGGGGCAAGTCTATATCATTACGTGCGGGCCGGCGGACGGGGTGCACTCCTGTAGAAAGAAAACACGAGCAGGACGCGCATAAAAAGATAAACAGTAAACAGTAAACACGCGTTTTGTGCGACACGATCAAGTCGCGTGGCCGGCCCGATCGGGCTCAGCTTCAGGGCGCTCAGGGCGGCCAGGGGATTAGGTTCGGGTCCAGCGATCCACAACGGCCAGGCTCGTACACAAAACCGAAAAGCCGGCCCACACGCGTAAACACTACGCGCCTGGGATCGACGACTCCTGGCTTCCGACTTCCGCCTCTACCAGTCTGCCTCAACTATTGACAACTCGCCATAGCTCACAGTCACAACCCGCCTGCTTCATCTCTACCGCGGCACTGGCTCAATAGTCAATACTACCACCGCCATGCTAGGCTCATCACCCGCAGCCTCCGACGCGGACTCCTCGGTCCCCCTCCACGAGCAGTACCATGCCATTGACTACGACCCGGCCACGTACTCGCACGCCCGCTCGACCTCCCTTCCGCCCGTCGCCTCGCTCGGTCCAGATGCAGCGTACACGCCGCGCTTTGGCGCCAACCAGCCCGGGAAACAATGGGGATATTCAGACAGTGAGCTGCCTTCGCGCGTGCGCGAAAAAAGCGGGGGTCGCTCGTGGTTCGCAAAGAAGCGTAACATCGCGATACTCGTGATTGCGGTGGCGATCATTATCCTCGCGGCTGTGCTTGTGCCTGTCGGTCTTTTGATTATCAAACCCAAGACGACGAGCAACAGCAGTAGCGGCAGCGGCAGCGGCAGTGGAAGTGGTGACGGCGGCAGCAGCGGTGGTAACAGCACGTCGAGTCCCGACAGCAGCAACAGCACTTCGAGCGGCGACGCGACGCCGTCGTGGGCTGTAGGCACGGTGCTGGACATCTCGACCTGGTACGAGACTACGGATTTCAACACGACCTTCACCAACGACACCGTCGGCGGGCTGTCTGTCATGGGCCTCAACATGACTTGGGACGACTCCGCGCGAGCCAACGAGCACGTGGCTGCACTCGACGAGAGCTTTAACTATACTGTTACGCCTATGCGCGGCGTGAATCTTGGAGGCTGGTTGATTGTCGAACCGTTCATTACGCCCTCGTTCTTCGACGCGTACGATCTATCTGAAGGTATCGTGGACGAGTACACGCTCAGCGCGAAGCTTGGAGACGATCTGCAAGACGTGATCGAGAAGCACTACGCTACCTTTATCACCGAATCCACATTCGCCGATATCCGCGCCGCCGGTCTTGACCACGTTCGTATCCCGTATCCGTACTGGGCGGTCTCAAAGCTTTCCGATGATCCATATCTCGATAAAGTTAGCTGGCGGTACTTGCTTCGCGGAATCGAGTGGGCCCGGAAATACGGCTTGCGCGTGAATGTCGATCTGCATTCCGTGCCGGGCAACGCGAACGGATGGAATCATTCTGGTCGACAGGGTACCGTCAATTGGCTAAACGGCACTGACGGAACGCATTACGGCGACTTGACCATCGAGTACCACCAGAAACTTGCTGCGTTTTTTGCACAGGAACGATACGCAAACATTGTGTCGGTTTATGGACTCGTGAATGAGCCCAATATGCTTGTGCTCAACGCGACTACCGTTATCGATTGGACTAAGCGGGCATACAACGCCGTCCGGGACACTGGATTCGATAATTACATTGTCTACGGCGATGGGTTCCTTGGATTTTCCGAGTGGCATGCTGTGTTTGAGCCTGCGAGTTTCCCTAAGATGATCCTTGATCTGCACCAGTACCTCATCTTTGACGCTGGCCTGCTGGCTATTACACATCCTGGCAAGATCAACTACATCTGCGGCACGGTAAGTTCTTTTTGAGTCAAAACAACAACCTGTATATGATGCTAATTTAGTAGTGGGCTGATGATATGGCGCTTTCCACCAGCTTGACGACCGGTCACGGTCCGACAATGGTTGGCGAGTGGTCCCAAGCGGACACGGACTGTCTGCGATACCTGAACAACGTCGGCGTCGGCTCGAGATGGGAAGGTACCTTGAACGTGACTGATGTATCCAGCCAAGTCCTCACCCCGTCATGCGCTGGCGGCGCAAACTGTACATGCGCGCCCACAAACATGGATCCAGAGGACTTTGACTCCGCGTACAAGGAATACTTGCTCATGAGCGCCGAGAGCCAGATGACGGCTTTTGAAAGCGGCGGTGGCTGGGGGTTCATGTACTGGACCTGGAAAACAGAGACCGCAGACGCGTCGCAGTGGAGCTACGAGCGCGGAATAGCGGCAGGGATAATGCCGAAACTGGCATATGAGCGCACGTATAACTGCTCAGTGACGGCGGGGACACCTGATTTTGTGTCCCTGGGGCTGGCGGAAAACTATTAGCGGGCGCTTGAGTGTATTTTTTTGTTGTTGGTTGACCTGTTTTTTTTGTTGTGTGCGTGGTGATCACTGACTCAGACACTGAGAAGTGCGGATTTGTGTATATTGTTAGTTTGTATTAGTATTGCAGGGTTTCTATGACTGGGTTATACGGTTGTACAATAAAAAATGTTATATATTAATTTATAGGATGCTGAATTCGGCCGACGCGTGAAACTGGAATTTTAATGGACGCGTTTGTTGCGCCGCACCGGGCAACTCTTCGCGCGCCCTCTCGACGCGTCGACCTTACGACAATAACAACATATTCATCTCGTTCATCTGCGCACGTTTTTTCTACGCACCTCTTTATACAAGCTACAGACTACGATATACACTACGATAAGCCTTTCAACATGGTTTCTAAGCGACTTTCTTGGGGGGAAATGGCCGAATGGACGACCGAAATGGAAGACGCCTGCTGGCGCGGCCTCTGCGCGCACGTCAACGCCGGGCATTTCGACATGTGTGGCTGGGACGAGGAGATATGGGATTCCGTGACTGCGTCTATTAGGGAAGCTTACAGCGGTAATCCGCTGGATTTGGATGAATTTGCAGTCAGCACGCACGCGGAGTTCGCGATGGACGAGTACCGGGATGTGTGTTATTTGAAGAGGCTTGATGGGTTTTCGTGGGACGTCGGGAGGAAGATGGTTTCTGCGGATGACGAGGTATGGGATGAGCTTGTTGAATCCAAGCCGAGGTTTGCGTGGTACAAAACGAATCCGGTATCGTACTACTTGGAAATGGAGCACTGCTATCCTGCTTTGAGACCTCAGCTTCACAGGCACGAGATTGACTCGAAATATTTCGGTAGTCATACGGTTCCGCGAAAGTCGAAAGGGGATTTTACGGCGGCACAGTATGTCAAGAAGAGAAAGGCACGAGCTAAGCCTGCTGCTTCAAAGTCGGCCAAGAAGAGCAAGACGGCGCAGGATAAGCCTGCTACGAAGAGAAAGGCTGCCGCAGAGTAGAGACACTGGTGAGGCCGGGGAAATTGGTCAGAAAATCAGTTTCTAAGGGTTATGTTAAGGGAGGGGTTACTAAGGAATTTTGAAGGATGGTTATCTGTCGTCGTTGTTTGTTTGCTGATTCCCCGGGATCGTTGTGAGGAACTACCTGGATACTGTGTAACACGATGTATTGCGTAAACTATTTTGCTATAAGTAAATTTTCAAAGTTGTTTTTAACTTTGCTTATTGAATAAAACACCGCTAACTACTCAAAAAGGTGTTTCCATCTCGTCGTAAACTGGGCTTCTTAAAACGTTCATGCTCTCCGTAAACAATACTCAAGAGCTGGATCTTATTCGTGCTCAGTCTTCCCTGCAACACGGTATCACTTCACATCCCACAACAGTGAAAGTTCCGCTCTTGAAAACATAAACCAAAAGTACTATCTGAGGAGCTGAACAGTAATCAAGCAACAGCACAGCCTCCAGATGCTATACTGTGTAGAGAGGCGAGCCTTTGCAAGTCTGGGCTTCTCCAGCGAGAGAGTGTCGATAGTCGCGATTCTACTGCAGTAGTGCAACAGCACTCTTTTTATACGCGGTAACAGCTATAACTAAGCTAAAACAAATCAGAAAGCAAGGAAACGTCGCGGGACCGAACTGATCAAAGTTGTCAAATTGCTCAAATTGCTCAAAATGGGATCATTTTACCCGGCCGGCGACCAGAATTCAGGGTCGTAAGATGACCTCGAGACTCCGCTTCTCCCAAAGGCCGCCGGGGATTACGTCGATACCATTCACGCAAAAACCACAAATGGCAGCACTGCCGCCGTTTCCCGCTTCGCCAGTGGCTGCACTGTTGAATCCTTCAGATGAAGGAGAAGGCGAGGGGTCAGGCACGGCGTCGCCGACGCCGGCTGCGTCGGGGTCTTCGCGCGCGGTCCGGCCTAGGAAATCGCATATCAAGTCGCGGTACGGGTGTTCGAACTGCAAGCGGCGACGAATCAAATGCGACGAAGCGCAACCTCATTGTTTTAACTGTATAAAACACGGAGTCGGTTGTAGGTACGAGTTTCTGCCGCCAGGCAAGCTGAAGAAGGAAGCAGCAGAAGAACAGCAGTCACCGATCAGTACACTTGATGCCGTGCCGCTGCTGGATTTAATCAGCTCAAGTCCCAGTCCGAATGCAAGTCCAGCGACCACGCCGGCGGCGCTTTCGTCTGTGGTTTCAGTGGTTTCTGCAGCGACGTCTGCAGCTGCAGCACCGCCATCTACAGATGCAGCGTTTGCTCCGTTACATATGCCCCAGCTTGAGCTCTTTCACCACTTTTTAACGGTAACGGCACCCACGTTTGAGGATCTCACGGATGGTGACTTATGGCGGTTGAAAATTCCACGTATGGCGCTCGGTCATGAGTTTCTCATGTACGCGATTCTGACGATCGCGGCTACACATATGCGGTATCTTCAGCACGAGCGATGGCGTCATGAGCCACCGGGCACGGCAACCTCGGAAGCTGACCGTGACCGGCATTTATATTTCGAAAAGGCAGAGGTCTGGTATAGGCAGCGCGCGCTCGAGACCTTTCGCGCTTCGATAATGGGGCCGCGGGCGCCTGGTGGGCTGGAAGCTATGACTGTTGCGGGGAGTTTGATTGCGATTCAGTCGTTTGCGTTTAAAGAGAGGACCGATGAGCAGGGTATGGACGAAGGAAATGGCCAGCTTGATGAGTTGATTATTTCTATTGATCGGTGGTTGCCGATTCTTCTTGGTATTCGGACAGTAGTGCATGAGATGCAGACACAGCAATCGACCGACTTGCAATCTATCTTTGGCATCGATTTCTCATCACTTTCGACTTCAGCGGGCTCTGAAGCGCCAGCACTGGTACAGCTTACCCAGCTTTGTGCAGATACGTATTCCGGGGATCCAGAAGTACTCAACGTTTACATCCCGGGCATCGCAATGCTTTCACAACTAGTCAAAACATTCCGCAACGCGCGGCCAGCAGAGTTGCGGAAATACGTCGTAACATGGCCGTTCTTGCAACCGGAGGAGTTTCACGCACGGTTGCGTGGCCGGGATCCGGTTGCGTTGGTTGTATTTGTGCATTTTTTGGCGGTCATGTCGCTGCTTAATACTTGGTGGGAGGAAGAACGAGTGCGGGTCGACGTGCAGGCTATCTGTAGGCGGGAACTTTCAGCGCCTGAATGGAGACCGTGGTTGGGATGGGTTATTGAAGTGGTGCCGTTTCCGGTTTTTGGATAAGTTTTCGTTTTAATATTTTGTAAATTATAATGCTATATCAGGATCTAGTTGCAGCTATTAATGTCACGATTTCATTGTCAGATGCGTTGGTGAAAGTAGCGCGTTCAAAAATCCAAGAAAAGTGCTATTCTATAATTGCAAAAACCAAGTCAATATCACCAAAAGACCAAACCGTAATCACCGAAACGAAATGATAATCGCCAAAACCAAATTCAAAATCTATACCCAATACACCTGACCGTACGGTTTCAACAAATCCGCCGCGATTGCAACAGGCGTCTCCGTAGCCAACGCCGTAAGCGCCAAACTCGCAGCCGTCACAGATTCAACTGCAACAGCAGCATTCGTACGCTCAACAACCTGACTTAAAATCACCTCGTCTATCCCTCTCGCTTCCAATCCATATTCGTTCTGTAGTGCAACCGCGGCAACCTGGGCGAATACATAATGTACAAGCGCGGTTACGTGGACGGTATCAACCCACACATACGAACTAACAGGATGCTGACATGCTTCGAACCAGGTATTTTCAAACGGCACGCCATTGACATATCCAGAGCAGTACGTTGTCGTTTCAATGAATCCCAATCCGTCTGCATTTTCGATGACTGTCTCCAGCGCGCTAGCCATATCGACATATGCCACCGTCGCATCCGAATATGTAGCAGTGAATTCGGCTATTCCGGATTGTATTGCTGCATTGTATTCAGACACTGCTGCTGCTAGGATTACGCGCTCGCCATCCGTGAGACCCGGACGAAGACTCAAGGCTGGGATACCAAATGCAGCAAATTTGCGTATTCCGGCTTCATAGAGTGACGCGTAAGCAGACCAGTAACTAGTCATCATCCTATCATACAGCGCAACACGCAGTTCGGTCGTGTCGTACGTCTTGTAAGTCACAAGTACGTCATTGATTCCGAACCATGAAATCGCAATAGTGTCTGACGCACTCCATTCCGCGACCGCCGACGCACCAGTGAAATACGGCAAAAACCGACGTGACACTTGCGCGACAAAGCTCAAGTAGTATTTGTTCACATACACGATCGAGTTATCGATCGTCGCTCCGGAAATCGCAAAGTCGTACATGAGATACTGCGACGAGTTGAACTGCGTCGCCAGATATTTCGCCCAGTTTGGTCCGTTCGTGTTGAACGTCGCCATGGCAGCCGGGTTTCCAAACGGATTGTCGGATGACGGAAGCGAGCCATTGACGCTGAACCCCGATGCCGAATAAGAATCACCGCTGCATGAGATCAGTATTTTTTGGGTCTCAGGAGGTGGCGGGTACTGATGACAACTTACAAGATGAAGATGTTCTCGGCGCGCACGCAGACCAACGCGGCCAAAAGCAACACAAGGCTCCGCATTTTTGTATTGACTGCCGCCCAAGTTGTGTGTACGGGCTATATGTATGGCATGTATAACTGTGAGCTGGTGCGAGTTGTCCTCGAACTATATAGCTCAACGCGACGATCCAACGACGCGGATCATGGCCGCGCGGCGCGTCCTTTTTTGCCGTCATGTGATCTTGATTACGGTGTGTTTACGGTCTACCATATTAGTAGTTTCTGTTCTCGCAGTTCGTCCCCGCGTCCAGAGCTCTTCATCAGACCTTCGCACCACCTCAAGCTATTCGGCCGCAGCACGCATCTGCATACTACTTCACCGACGCGGTGCCGCTGCTTGACAGCCTGACCGATTGCTCTTTGCTGGTCTTGTCAATAGTCGGCCAGTTGTCATTTCACATTTGTCGGCCTTGCCTATTCTCTTTTACTTGATCAACCGTTTTTATTTTCCCTTGTTTAATACATTTTACCAAAAAAAACAGCGAGTAAATAAAGCACTAAACTCTTTGATATTTTTCTAGCTAGCTGTAATAATCAAGAGCTAGCATTCTAAAAGCCCGACGACCACCGCGTTCAGCAGCGTGCGTACAAAGACACTATGGGCACGATTGTGCACGGCTTCGGCAGTTGTGTCTTCTGCTTCCTGTAACTGTTGTATAAGAGCTAGTTTCATTGAAACTAAAAATACTCTCCTATTTGTAAAAAGTAAAAACACTGCAGCAAAATTCTCTCCTATCTGTAAAACTAATAACTAGCACTAAAGCAAATTACACTGCAACACAAAAATCATCTTACAAACCCTCACCAAGAACCAGCGCGACGATACAACCTTGTTATTGTTTTTAACACTATCGTCGCGCTGGTGTTGTATCGTCGCGCTGGTTCTTAAAACTAATAACCCATTGTTTTCTCTGGCGCCCTCGACCTTGCGCCGCGCAACGCTACATCTACGACAACTACCGCATCCGCGGCTTCGCCTGTCGACGGCGATTTGATTACCTTCTTCCGGACCTTTCTTGCGCAGGCCGCGCCGCGCGCCCAGTACTATACATCCAAGGATCTCATAGTCTTCCTCGCAAGCAACCTCCGAGGCCCCGCTGCGGAGTACCTTGATTCTTACATTCACTGGCGACTCCTCGACTCCACTACACTCCGCGACGTGTTCCGTGCGCTTGCCGACCGTTTCCCGTCAACCCGCCAAAACCGTTCCGCCAACCGCGCTTGGCCTGCGCGAGAAAGGTCCGGAAGAAGGTAATCAAATCGCCGTTGACAGGCGAAGCCGCGGATGCGGTAGTTGTCGTAGATGTAGCGTTGCGCGGCGCAAGGTCGAGGGCGCCAGAGAAAACAATGGGAATTGTCCCCTTCCATTTGCCACTCGCAGAGTTCGCGAACTCGAGCGTCTCTGCTGACGTCCAAAGTGCCGACTTCGAGCGGCACGGTACAGACAGGAGGTCCGAAATCACGGCAGGTACGACGGAGTCGGGCGCGAGCGGTGGCATAGCGGAGGTCGACATCGGTGCGTCGGAAGAGGGAAGGACTGATGAGTCCATGGGCGATAGCAGTGGAAGGCGGCGATGATAATAGGCGTTGTATTGAGAGTGTGAAAGCGTGAGGATCTCATATGGAGTATCCTCTACTATCTTATATACTACGACTATTAGAATCCTACAAGCCGGCCATGCTGCCGGTCACCCGAAGGTGGCGAGCAGCAGGGGCAGACGAAAGCGGGGTGCAGACGCAGGAGCAGGCCGTGCTGTCGCCGTAACGAAGGTGGCGGGCAGCAGGGGCAAACACGAGCGGGGTGTAGACGCAGGAGGAAGCCCCTAGGGGTTGCATAGGAGCAGGGGCGTCGGGCGGCTGGTTGCCGGCGACGGCGCTCCTCCGGATGCGAACTCCGCGGTCGGTGTCAGCTCAGGTCAGGCTAGGGTTCTCCCGTCAGTGTCCTGGGGTGGCGCCGACGATGGTCGATATCTCTTCAGAGAAAACGTAGTGGTCCATCAAAGTCTGCAATTCGTTCCGGATCGTTCTGGACTGGCGACAGAAAACAGAAACCTCAAACCTGACGACCGACTAACTTGACCTTGTCTCCTTAAGAGAATTCGAATGCTTCCAGCTTCCAGTAGTAAACTCGAAGCAATCGAATTCTGCTCAGGAGAGACACGGCCAAGTGAATCCAGCAGCTTTTATATAGCTGCTATGTTAGTATGTATGTAAGCTGGGGTTTTCTAGAGCGCTATAAGGCGGCGGCGCGGTCAATGGTCAATTGGCCATTTGGGGCAGTGCTTTACTCTTTTTATAGTTGTGCAGCCACAAAGATATGAAAATTCTGGATCGGGTAACATATAAACATACGTTTTTATTTTATGCACCGATTTCTGTTCGTATTTTTCTATTCGGACCACTCGCAGCTGTTATGGCCAATTCTCCGGAATGCCTGCACATTATTTGCAAACCCACTGTAAAGTCATTATTAACCGCAATGCCAAAATCTCCAGATCTATTACAATTCATCATTCCCACAACTAACACTGTTATACAACTCAAAACAAAAGCGCATCATAAAACAAAGCAATTCAAACTATCGTACTTCAATCTAGTACTCCGCATTCATCATCAGTCCTCTAAATACTGTCTCGTTCCCATAAAACGGCGGCTGTCCAGCACCATTCCCGTTCCCATTCGCACCAGCGGGGGCACTCGAACTCGCAGCCGCCGCGCTTCCAGTGATTGCGACACCTTGCCGGGCCCCGCCCGGTCCATTAAACAATTCCGCATTCGCACGACGCACAGCGTCTTCAAAGACACCACCAACCACTGCACCTGGAGTAGTAGCTTCCCCGACCGTAGATCCCGCAGTAGACGCCGCTGCGGCTGCAGCTCCGGAGACTGGACCACCGCCTGAGGCAAGGTTGATCCAGTCCATCATATCGAGATCAAATGAGAATTCCATATTCGTTTCCTCATTGCCGCTACCTCCGACACCAAACGTGTCGTCCATAAGGAACTGCGACATGGCGTCTGCGGGCGAAATATTGAGGGTGCCTTCCTTACTACTAGCAGGAGTATCCTTTGAGCTTCCATTCGATTGAACCGCCGCCATTGCCGCGCTAACAGACGACGACGAAGTTTGTCTCTGCAAAAACGACGGTACGGAACTAGGCATCGCCATCCCACGCTCACCATCTGCAGCAGCAACTGCAGCAGCCATAGCTGACCCGCCCACTCCACCGGTCGCAGTTAGCGCAGGCGAGTCGGGAATCTGATACCGTCCGTCGTTTGCTGCTGCCTTCAGAAACATGCGGGATAAATTCGTGTGGTCGCTGCCGCTTGTCTTGTATCCGTACCCAAGCACGTCATTCAGGTATTTCTCATCATCGTAGTAATCTGGATTCGCAGCCTGTTGATACGCCTGTGCAGCCGCAGCCGTTGCCGCAGCCGTTTCGTCTGCTTGCTTCCTTGGCATAGTTTCAGATCGAACACTGCTATTTCTTGGAGTAGGCATGAAATGAAATGAACCGCCAGGTGTCTCTGTCCCAGACGAGAGAACAGCTGGTCCAATCCCACCCGCAGAGCCTGACGCAGACGATCCTGCAACGCCGTGGTTCAGGAGACTGTTGATTTGCGAAATATGCTTCTTCTGGGGAGAATTGGTGGCGCTCGTGGTGGCACCCGAATTGGCGTAGTTGAGAGATCGCGAAGCACGAGCGGCGCGGTCCATTTCCTGAAGAATATTCCGGTACCGTTTTGCAGAGGGATCAATTTTGCCATAGTGTCCTAAGATGAAGATGCAGAGAAAGATACCACGCGTGATGTACGATTCAACTTCTGACCGGCGCTGGTGGAATGATTCGAGCAAGAGAACGATGCCAGCCGTGAAGATGAAGTAAGTCATCAAATGCGATCTTATCGGTTGCTGATTCTGAGCAAAAAATGTCATGACCAAATCGACTGAACGTGCAGCACATAAGACACACGCAGATGATAACCGTGATACAGTCTTTGCCTGAGCAGGTATTTCGGAGGGCGTCTTGGCCACCATGAGCAGGAAGAACGGTCGTGTGAGTAAAATAATGCTGTTGAGATGTGTAAGATGTAGTCGGAGTAAACCTTGGTTACGAATCATCTGTCGCCGCGCGTCTTCCGGACCGATAGTTAACTTGACGCCACCTTCGGTTGGGCTCAGATTCAGCGACGACAGCTGAATATCCTGCGGTAAGCCATCGCTCCACTCTCGCAGTCGAGTCGCAAGGCGTTGTGAAGTCGACGACGAGATACTCTGGGGCCGGTAGACCAGCAAACAGATATCTCCAATAATTTCACACAGCTTACATAGCTCGACTGCAGTGCGATCCAGCAGCACAAGCTCAGTCTTGTCACGATCGTCCCAGTCAGTATCATCAATTGCAAGCGGGCGGCCAAGACTGGATGACCAGAACCGGTCTTGGGTATATAGTGTTCGCCATAGTCGCTGCCGCATGATGCGTTGCGGCTTTGGAAAGGTCATGTTGACACATTTGCGATGCATTCCGAGGGCTTGCGCAAATCGAATGGCAGATCCTAAGCAGTTAGAATTTATCCGGAAAAGAAAAAAGTTCACACTAGAGAAGCCAAACGTACCCAGCTGAATCCAACTTGCGTTTCGCTTGCAGATAATCTGGTAGTACAAGCACATGAGCAGATACGCCTGCACAACCCAAAGTTCACCATCTTCGGCGGCATCGTTCATCAAGCCCAACCCGCTTTCAAAGAACAGAGCAGGGTCAATTAAGCTGCGCGGTCCGTTTTCACGTGCCCCGGCAGCAACGGGCGGAGCCGCATTTGATGTGCTCGCGGCATCGTTAGCAAAAGTCGACACGTTGATCTTATCGGTATCGAGCTCCTGCTTGGAGCTCACGAAAATAGCACCAAGTGCACAGGTGAAGTGTAGCAGGCAAAGCCAGTGGCGGGGAGCACCCATAGGGTTCCTGAAAGTCTGTGCCACTTGATAACGGAAATGGTCCATGTCGAAAACGTAGTCGAATGCTTGTACGTTGTCCTCGAACGCCTGGATAAGCTCATTTGTCAAGTGACGAGGCGGCAGTTGCAGCGGAATCATCGAAGCCGAATGAGTCGGTCCATCAATAAAGCGAAACTGCGCCGGGTCCAGCGTGAAACTAGAGTCGCCCATGACTTTCCGGAACGCTTTACGAGACTGTTCAAGGAACGATAAGACTCCACTCTCGCCCATGTACCGTAAATGACCTTTCTCATCCCAGAGCAGACGCGTGTTACGGCCATCTCCTACGGTCTCGACTTGATACTCGGAGCGACTGTGAGCGCGCTTGCGGTGATATCTCTGCTGTAGTTGGTGCTGCTGTACCGGCGCAGGCGATGGCGGAGACGCCACTGGGGATTCAGGAGAGTCAGACACATCAGACCCAGACGCAGCGGAATCCTCTTCGCGCGTAGCAGGAACTTTCTTGCGTTTTGCTCTCATGGTCGCCGAGCGATTGGATGAGAGTGAGGGGCGGTGCTCGGTTTTGACAGTGGGTTCGGCCTCAGCTTCGACTTCGGGCTCGGGCTCGGGAGACGGAGAAGGTGACGGAGATGCAGCCGAATCATGGCGATAATCGTGGGATTTAGGAGAAGGCGAGGAAAAAGTCACCGAGGGCGTGGCGCCGGCGACGAGGTCTGCTCGCGTTGGCGTGTAGTGGCACTGAAAGTTCTTTTTCAGACATATGGAGCATGGATGCTCCCCATTACACTATAGAATAAAGTCAGCTATAATTGTACGTAGTAAAAGCCTGAAAGTATTAATTAGATATACACACTTTCTGCTTGCGACGCTTGCAGGAGTCGCACGCGAGCGCGATACGCTTGCGCTTGGCGGGGTCTACGCGACGCTTGAGCTTGCGGAGTTCGGCCGAGGAGGACCCGCCGGGCGTCATGCGCGACGAGGAGGAGACGATCGAGGTGGACGAAAGGAGCTTCTGCGGTGGCAGAGGACGACTGTGGCCAGAGGTGGAGGAGGAGACGGCGCTGAGGGCAGGAGATACCGGGGGCGAGGCCATTGGGCAGGTGCGATTGCGGTTGTCGGGGTAACGGCAGCACCGAACGCAGGAACACCACAAAAAACACGCACAGAACGCGCGCCCGAGGCACGTAAACACGTAAACACGGAAACGCGTAAACAAAGACGAGAAGCACGGCAGCAGCGACGAAGTTCGTGGAGCGCGTTGAGATGGCGAGTGCTGGCGAATGCGGGGGACGCAGCACCGGATCCACGTAGCCGACGGTCACGTGCTCCGGCAAAAGGCGCTGAACGCACTGATAGCCAACCGATTGTGCGCCATTAGGAATGCTTTGTTGTTTGTTGTTTGTTGTTCTAGCAGCTGGCGACGTGTTGGGTATCGGGTCTGGCTGCCAGTACCATATTCAATTAATTATGGCTTTGATAGCTTTCTTGCTGGCTACTTTAGTACTTAGAGAATACAGAGGAGTCGCGCTGAACACTGAAGTTGTCCACGTCTTCGGGCCTATCTCCGACTGCCTACTTATACCATACCCTCGAGTATCATCCTGGATGTATCTCCTAATTGGGGAGAATTGAAAACGGTCTACTGCAGTGCTTGATTAATAACTCTACTGTTTATGTGATGTAGTTGCGCTTAAAACACCGCAGTGTTGTATTGTTCACGACCGTCCACAGTCCACATGCCAGCGACGGCCTGGCACAGCTTCCCATATCGAGTCTCAAGTCTCCTCTATATATACATGGCTCATAAATCTACATATCTTCTAACAGATATATTACGCTATGGTCATAAATTCACCCAGCATTACATGACGTCTACTCCTTCTTCGCCGCCGCTTTCGTCTTTTCACTTTGCTTGTCCTTCTCCTCCATCAACGACCTGAACCGTCCCAGAGCCGGCATTCCCTCCATAAAAGCGCTCAAAACCCACGCAATACGCTTCAATAGCGGCACGCGGTATGCCCCGGTCCATACGTACATAACAATGGCTTCGACAAAATGATAAAGCGCAGCAAACAAAAACGCAAGCTTGATCAGAGCTGGAACAAACGTGTATCCGAAGAGCTCGATCTTTCGCAACATTGACTGGGGGTTGTCCAACGCGGACGAGTCAATGATGACAAAAAATATACCCGTAAGCATCATAAACGCAATCGGAAACGACCACAGCGTCGGGGGAAGATAGCTATCCAGCGGCTTCACGGTCGAATATCCCAGCCCCTCCGACGCCTCGAGCGCCATACCGACCAATACCTCCCGCGCCTCGTACAAGTTGTTCATGGGTGGGTTAAAATCAATCTTCGCTTCAAGCTGTTCAACTCCACGATTGTTGATCAGATCGTATGAAATCGTAAGTGCTTCGAGCGTAATGTCCTTGAGCTCGACGTTTCGCGACGGCTGAATCTGCTTGTAGAAGCGCAGATAGTCGCTCAGTGAGAGTGAGTGGTCTTTGTTCATGTGGTTGATCATGCGCTGCTTGACCGCCTCCAAATCCATCTTAGGAGCCGCTGCTGCTGCTGCGGGCGCGGCCGCTACTGGGACTTCAGCTGGTTCGGCCATGTTCTGCAGTGACGCGTTAGATCAAGACGACAACCGGATACGTAGGTTTTCAGCTGAAATGTTTGGCAATTTCGCCCACAATTGTCACATACCCTATCTATTATAATCTTAAAAGGCCTTTCCGACGAAGTTTGCAGCAATTGCTGTGCTTGGGTGCGAATTGAATGGTGTGGAAGTCTTTCAGGGCCGAGAACAGCTGATTCTTATCTGATCTCAAACCCAAGATCAAACTCTAATCTGCTGCCTTAGGAATTTCCGAATACATCTGCACAGCTGACCGGGTTTTCTGTTATTTATGTGCGGATTTACGATCCATGTTCGACCTAGTAGTTGCTTAGTAGGAGCCATGCCATTGACCGCTGTTTTATTTGCAAAATATATTCTTAATGGCTTAGCTTATTTGTAGTCAGACATTCACAACGCCAACACAGGCTGCACAATCTCGTCCTGGCCATACAAATCAAGCCTTTCAACATTCTCGGCCGGCATCGTCTGTGGCAACATGAATCCTTCAAAAAACTGTGATACTTCCTCAATACCTTGCTTTCCGAGCTGTGCCACACTTGCAACATATCCATCTGGACGCAGGACAACAAGAGCGCCGACTTGCGGATCAATACCGTACTTTTCATAGGCGTGGCCGTGGCCGTTATGATGCGAGTCGTCATCCGCGTAGATCTTCCAGTAATCCTCTCTGCCGGCGGTATCCTTAGGCCTGAATGCGGTGGGGAACTCATCCCACTCCACATCAACGCGCTTGGAAGCGTGCACCGTGATGACTTCAATGACAGAGTCGCTCTTTGCTCCAGACGGCGTGAACTTCTTGATGAACGACTGCGAGCTGTCTAAATAGCTCCCGAGCTCTGATAGCTTAGCAGTTAGCGCAGAGTCTCCCTTGAATGCTGCAGCAAAGTTGAGGATACGCCAACGACCGTCTGACGGCATGAGATCAGTCAGATAATGCGGAGTAGCCTCCGATTGTGAAACGACTTGAGCTGTATCGAGACGCATGCCGATAGGCAATTTACTAGCTAGCGGACTTAGATACTTCGTCACCAGTTTGCCACTGCCGTCCGGTGCCGGCACTTGCACAGCAAGCTCAGTCGGCTTATGCTCTAGTACTGATGGATTGTAGTCAATAATGCAGCCTGACGCGAATGCTTTACCAAGCTCAAACACGCGACGAAACTCCTCCAGACTGACGCCATGTTCTTCACTTTCTGCTTCTCCTTCGTCTGCACCTGGGACAGCAGGTTTTCCAGAAAACAGACGCGACAATTTGTGGTCAAAACTGATCAAGTCGTACGCGTTCTGGCGGCGCTCGTCTTCGTACGTGGCCAAGATAGACGGCGCAGCGAGGCCCTTACACACATGTGCGATTTTCCAGCCGAGATTGTAGGTATCCATCATAGAGGTGTTCATGCCCTGGCCAGCCTTTGGCGAATGTGTATGGCATGCGTCGCCGGCGATGAAGACGCGATTGTCGCGATGCCAGGTCGGACTCACGCGTTGACCGATCTGGTACGCGGTGTACCACTTGACGTCAGTCACGTCAATTTTGTAGGGTGCAATAATCTTCTGCGCAGCGGCGAGAATGTACTCCGGCGTAATACGCGAGCGGTCAACACGGCCAGAGGATGACTTGGACGCGGAATTAGACTCGGACTCGGACTGAGCCTGCGTTGCCGGATCGCGCGGCGTCTCCTGAAGCTGAATATAGAACCGTACGACTCCGTGCTCGCGCGGAATGACCATAATACTTCCGCTGTTTGCAGAGTGGATAGCACAGCGGTGGCGGATATCCGGGAAATTCGTAAGTGGAACTGCGTCGAGCACGCCCCAGACAAAGTCGGTCGACTCTCCTTCCATCTCTATGCCGAGCTGTTTTCGGACCCAAGAGTGCGCGCCATCGCAGCCGACGACGTATTTAGCGTGAACAAGCTCAAGAGATGTGTCTGCCTCGATATCTGCGTCAGACACGCCGGCGTATGATTTCTCTTGGTCGCCTTCGAACGCGCGAAAAAGGCCGTTTGCGACTTTGCTGCCATATTGCTCGGCTTGCGAAGCGTCGTCGTTGAGTGTTTTGAGAAGCACTGAGACTGCATGCGCATCTGGGTCTGCGACTTTGCTCTGATCGATTGTGATTGAGACCGGTAACAAGCCGCGCTCAACTTCAAGTTTTCCACCTGACGCGCGAGAAATTGCTTCTGCAAACCAAGCCTCGATACGGCCCTGGTGAATAACGCATTGCTGAAAACGCGAGATGCCTTTGACAGTGTCCGGCAAGCGCGCGGAGCGGGACAGACCGCCGTGGCCGTCGGGTTCCCAGAAACATACTTCTTGCATGTGGTTTGATTCCTTCCAAGGTCCATCAATGCCAAAAGAGCGGAAGACCTCGAGAGTTCGGCACTCGAGGCCGTCAGCCTGGCCTGCGAAGACTTTGGCGCTGCGTTTGTCGATGATGCGCGCGTTGATGCCGGTTCGCGCCATCCAGTTGGCGGTCATCATTCTGGTGTTGAGTTAGCAGGGATCTATATGAGCTCTTAATGTGTGATATGTAGACGTACCCAGCTGGTCCGGCTCCGATTATGAGGACATCGACGTAAGACTCGCGCGCGACCATGGTGGCGCAGTTGCTGAATAGTATGGGTTGCGTGTTGTATAGACTATAGCCGCCTCCACTGAACTTTCCGAGACTTGAGATGCTTATATACGCAATTCCAATTCTCCAACTTTACTTCTCCTGGTCAGTAACTGTTATTCCCCACCGGAAGCTCGCAACTGCGGTTGCGCGGCAGAAAGCTCTCGCGCGCCGCCCCGCAGAATTGTAAACAAATATCCGGAGCCGAGCATCCAGAGCCGAGCCGCGCGGTCCTGCGGCGCAAACTGCCCCGCATTGCTCGACGCGGGGCTTTTTAAGTCAATTTAAATATTTAAATATTTAATTGCCCCGAGACCCCGAGCCATGAACCACTGAAGAGCCGTCTATATAACACCTGAGATGTTCATTCGTCGTTATACGGTAAATAAGACTGCTGTCTGTTAGTCAGATATCTCTTGCCACTTGCCAGTATCCTAGTTCAGCTGTCCAGAATCAAGATGCCCGCCTCCATCGCCCGTCCGCCTCTTCCTCCGCTCAAGGATCTCATAGACAACAACATCACCGAGAACACAATCATCGTCAACAACCAGTCCTCCTCGCCGAGACTCAGATACCTCTTTGCCCGACTCGTCACCCACCTCCACGACTTTGCCCGTGAGACGCGTCTCTCCTCGGACGAGTGGATGGCTGCCATTGGCTTCCTCACCGCCTGTGGCCAGATCTCCTCCGACACCCGCCAGGAATTCATTTTGCTATCCGATGTCCTGGGTCTTTCCTGTCTCGTCGACGTCATGAACCACCCGAAACCTCCCAATGCTACCAATGGCACTGTCCTGGGACCCTTTCACACTCACGACGCGATTGAATTCCACCAAGGCGACTCCATCTGTTCTGCCGGTCAGGGCGAGCCCTGCCTCGTTCGTTGCTCCGTCAAGGATACCAGCGGCAACCCCGTTCCCGGTGTCTCCGTTGATATCTGGGAGACGGACGAGACCGGCCACTACGACACGCAGTACGCTGACCGAGCCGGCCCGGATAACCGCGGAATCCTGCACACCGACGCCGACGGCCAGATCGTCTTCAAAGCCATCAAACCCGTGCCGTATCCTATTCCACACGATGGTCCTGTTGGTAAACTGCTAGAAAAGCTTGGTCGCCATCCGTACCGGCCGTCTCATATGCACTTCATGTTTATCAAGCCTGGCTTCGACGAGCTCGTCACGTCCCTTTATCTCAAGGGGGACCCCTATGAGACCACGGATGCCGTCTTCGGTGTCAAATCAGCGCTGATTGTCGACCTTGGGCGTATTGCTGACCCGAAACTGGCTGCTAAGCATGGTTTGTCGCCTGAAGACTGGCTTCTCGAGTATGACTTTGTGCTCGTCTCAGATGCGGAGGCAAAGGCTTTGAAAGTGGCCAATGCCGAGACTGCCCTCAAGGAGCTGGGAGTCACCGCTATGGTTGTAGATGGACTGCCTATCGATGCTGTGGAATAGACGAATAGTAATAAAATCAAGCAAATATAACGGTCAAAGAGATCATTTTCGTGCGTCACGTGCAAATAATTTGACGCGTGAACGACGCGAGCGACGCGACGCGTCCAAAACGCGTCGAGCTGAGCCGCACCAGCTTTACACCCAGCCTCCTTCTCTCTTACGTCCTTAATCCACTTCTTCAGCACCACAACCTGTATATTTACCGCCGGACTATCCTAGGCACATCATGAGAAGAATCACGCGACAATCAAGCCTACCACTAGGCTCGTCGTCATCTACGGCAGCGGCCGACTCGTCCTTCGCGTCTACCGCACCTTCATCATCGCCTGAGAGAGTGACTCCTGGCCGAGCTCGGAATCAGCAAGAAAACGCGACAACTTCACGTCGCGTTCCAGTCAAGAGTCAGAAACGTGGTCTTTCTCCGCGTGCTTTGAATAGTAGCTCTGACGACGCCGGCAAGAGATCAAAACTGCAGTCGTCGGATCTTCGGGCTTTCTCCTTCCGCGCAACAAAGAAGGCAGACTACTTTCTCGCCGCGTCGGATTCCAGCGTCCCAAAGAAGATACACGATGTTGAAACTGACGATGCTGTGGATGCGGCGGCAGGGACTATTTCTGCTGAAATCGTCAAGCTGCAAGCAGTCTTCGAAGCCCTCGACACGGCACTGTGGTTGACGTACTCTGGCGGCGCGGCCGGAGCCCTCGTGTCATTTTCGGTCGTCAAAGGCGACGTTGAGCGTGCTTCTAAAAGGTTTGTGTATATATTTACTGTTTAAATACGTCAAACTAATTTGCGTGTCACAGAAACTTCACCTTGACAGATCTTCGCAAGATCATGCATATTTTGCCGGATGTCTACGTTCTCACTCGCAAGTTTATCGGCATGGACTATATTATTGAGTTTCCTGCGACTCGCTCTCGCAAAGATTTTTTAGCGTCTACTTTTCTTACTCGCAGAGCCTCTTCTTTCGCGGAAGCCTGTTCCAAGCTTGACCTTACTGCTTCATCGATCCCGCTTGCTGCCCTTCCAGATCGCGATCGTGGAGCAGCGCTAGCGAAACCACGATTTGACGCGCTGAAAAAGGATGCTAAGCAGGTTGTTTTACGACCGGAAGCACGGGTAAAAGCAGCTCCTGAAGTTGCTCCTGGTGCGACGGTGAAATCAAGACAGACGCAATTGTTGGAACGGATACGGATGAAGCAAGCTGCTGCTGTGGCTGCTGCGTCAAGTGGAGTTAATGCGTTGAGTCCTGAAGATCGAAAGCGGCTGACAGCTTTGGGACGCGCATGTGCAAGCAATGGGGTTGTGGATGTGCTATTGCATGCACAGAAATCAAAGGAAGCGAGCGTACCGATGAGAAAAGCTGTCGAGATGGTAAGGGATAGTGTACGAGTCAACGGAGTTGCCTTAGGTGGTGGCACGGGCGGCATGGTTACTGCGGAAGAAATTGAGCAAGGAGTTAGAGCGGTTGCAGATGTTGTACCTGAACTGTGTAAGATTGTGGAGGTTGGAGGACTGGTTTGTGTTAGAATCTCGGGAAGACCCACGTGTATGTTAACACGAGCTCAGGTTGTGGAGAGACTTGAGGAGGCGCGCAAGAAGATGAGGGAGATTTAGTAAACTAGGGGCCTTGTATTATGTGTATATTTGTATTGATAGTGTATATGTGCTCCAAGGAGCGGTGTATCTGGTGTAACTTATAGGTGTTTGTATGTTGTGACCGCATTGTGATAGCAGTAGCTATATGTCCGTATGACATCCGTCTCATGTATCCAAGAATTCTAATTATCAAATCATATATACACGCGTACATCCTTCTCCATGTCAATTCTATCGTGAAGCCATTTCAATCGTGACAGGCCCGTCATTGATCAGCGCGACCTGCATATATGCACCAAACACACCAGCTTTGACCTTTTCCTCCGCCCCTGGACCTGCAGGAAATTGCTTCCGTAATTGATCTAGAGTATAGTTAAAAAGCTCTAGTGCTTGTGCCGCTGTGAATTGGGTTAGCAGTAGCTCCGACCAAAGATATATATAGACAGATTCTAAACGCACGTTTCTCAGCTCTGTGAAAACTTGGCTTACTCTTCTTAACAGATGCAAGTAGTGTGAATTGTGAGACTAGATCCACCAGTCAGTCCCACATTATCAAGAGTTCCTGTTATATAATCGCTGCCGTACCACATAATATCTCGCCATCGATAGCCACGACGCTCTTATCCCACTGCTTTTCTAGCCTTGTTGACTCGGCGGTCTCCACTCCATCTGACTCCGCGACCGCAGCAGGCGCTGGGAATATTTTGTGACTAGCAATTTTAGCGGCAAGAGTGTCGCCATCCACTGTTGTATCACCGGATTCGACACCGAGAAGTACTAGAAGACCGCGTTTGATTCTAATCATTCGTCGTTAGGTAGAGCTCCAATGACTTTGAAAACTCCAGGGAAGAGTTACGTAGACACAAGTTGATCGTCTACACTCACTGATGCAGACCTGACTCTTTGAATTACAGCTTTCATATTGTGCTGTTTGTTTGGGGGTGTAGATATTTAGAACTGTTGACGACATGCTCCATCGAGCCCGGGGATATAGCGTCTTTTTGAGTTTACGTGCCATTTCTTCAATTTGTATTTTTGATCTATCTCCAGCTCCATTTTCCACGACCCAGTCAAATCCTCAAAATCAATAATGGTTCGTTTCAAATCACGATATATTCTTTTTACTGTTCATTATCCTACCGCGGTTGACGCGGAGGCCATTCTTCCTCCTCCGCAATGGATAGGCTCGCACAAGCGGCCATTACTTCTCTCCGACGGAAACATCCTCCCCGGCGGCCCTGAGGGCAATATAAGTGGTGCTGCAAAAGAAATGCTACATGCACGACCATCTCCAGAAGGAATAGAGAACTCTACAATATCTGCTGCAGTGAAAGATGGGATCAATCGGAATTTCGGCGATTTAGGAGCAGGTCTTGTGAGGGCTAGCGTGAGTCGTACGTGACACAAACCTCTTTTAAGATCAAGAAGATTGTTCAGAATCTAACTGTCTCGTTTTCTAGTGAAATACTTTTCGCGTGCGACATCAACAGGCATATTCCGAGTCTCGCGCGACCACTTTCGAATAGTTTGGGCTGCTCTCACGATGCTTAACGAAATCGGCGGGGTACCAGTCGTTGTCTGCGTCGAGCATGTATCTGGAACTATGCGTAAGTGCGAGAAAGCGGCGATTCTGAGAGACAAGAAACTGGCGTATAAGATTTCGATGGTACTTCCGTCGACTACTATTATATGACTGTGAATGACGGGCTCTGAAGAAGGCATGGACGGGGCTCGGTTTCAGGTAGTTTATATGGACTGTGTATCAAAATTGGCGTTTGGGTTGTTTGATTTGATTCGGAAGGGAATGCGCGGACATTTAGTTCTATTATTTGTTGAGCCAGATCGATAAACCTGGTTGTAACGATCACTTAATTTGTGTACTCATCTCCAGTGATAATATATAAATTGAAATAACTAGAAGATAATGCAGAATTGGTGCGATCTTGAATTCACTACGCCTGTGCGGGCTACTTCACGAGTTTTTGGAGAGCGCAGAGCGCGCCAAATTTTGGCTCAGTTACTGGAAATTTACAAGTTGTAGAATAAAAAGATCAATATATTTATACACGCTAAGACTATCATCCATCATCATCCCCAGTTGTGAGCTTGTTTTTTTTTTTTTTGAAGTTCGTCCAACGTCGATCTGGAGGATTGTAGACACCAA
>JAJLTV010000014.1:0-263880 GCA_030568405.1 Myxozyma monticola
GACTCAGACTGCAGTACTGAACATCTTTATCTGTTTTTCGTGGGGGTTTTTAGACTTTTACGTCTTTCCCCTCTAGGCCGCGGGTGTATATTTGGTATTTTTTGTAATATTTTAATATATATTTGCGTGTTCAAAAAAAAAAAAAAAAAAAAAAAAAAAAATTAGTTTCAGGGGTAGTCGTACTATCCACGGCTAAGGGTCCCATGAAACAAGTGACTGGCTGGCTGCAGCTACGTCAGTTACTGTTACGTCGCTGAGGTTTACAGGTTGACAGTCAGTCTAACTCAGTCAGTCGCTCTGGTTGTCGCCTTGTCGGTCAATTCAGCTCGTATCCACGCCAGCAGTCCACACTTCGCAACTCGTCGCATTCCTCTCTTCGCATCTCCTCGCATCCTCGGCCGCAGCGGAAGTCGCACTCCGCGCCGTGCGGCGCCCGGCTCTGGCGGAACTAGCTGTCCCTGACTGCTGGTGCTCGAGACTGGACCTGGTAGCTGGGTTCTATTATTAAGTTATTCTTTACAGTCTATAACCGGTCAACAGCTTTACTGCACAGCAAACCTGCTCAGTCCGCCCCGTCGGGTCTCGCGTTGTAAAGCCGTGCCTGGAGTGATGTAATACGAGGAACTGCGCCATCGCCAGTATTTTGGGTTGCAGAGCACCCAGCGCATAGCAGCTGAATTGCCGTCGTTCTCGACCCACAACACGCCCCGCGGCGTGCGGCGCGACGCGTGGCCCGAAGTCATCCTCGACTGCGCCGAACAACAACAACCCGGCGCGTTATAATTCGCGCTTCGTCCTTTCTGCGCTCTGTTTGCTCTCTCTTCTTTCCACACTCCTCCCCTTCTCCTCCCCTCCTCCCACCCTCCTCGCAGATGCGTCTCTCGCGTCTTCTCCTCGGCGCGCTGGCCGCGGCTGCCGGTGCGTCCTTCTTCGTGTCTTGTCCTGAAACCACATGCTGACCTGACCCTCCACAGTCCGGGCAGACGAGCCCACCGCAGCTGACATTGAAGCGCTCGAACTCGACGTGCTTCTGGCGGATACCTCTGTTGCGATGGCGCATGTTCCCGAGAAGCTCGGCTTTACGAACCAGCGACACTCGCTCGAGCGCAGAAAATCACACGAGGCCGGCTACGCGCCAACCTTCGTCTCGTGTCCGACCACCACCTCCTCGAGTTCGAACAAGACCGCGCTGACCAGCCTGGTTCGAAACGCAGACAGTTTGTCCGACGGCGAGCTTGAGTTTCTTGACGGTCGTCGCAATGTCACAAACGCCTATCTCGTTGAATACCTCGAGCGTCTGAACCTGACCGACTTCACGCCGTCCGAGTTCTTGGCAGACACGAACCTCACAATCGGCATGGCTTTCTCCGGTGGCGGTTTCCGTGCCATGCTTTCCGGCGGCGGCTTTCTTGCCGCGTTTGACGACCGCACGCCTAACGCGACGGACTCTGGACATATCGGTGGACTGCTGCAGTCATCCACTTATATCGCCGGTTTATCCGGTGGTTCCTGGTTAGTCGGCTCGTTTGCGATCAACGACTTCCCGTCTGTCGTGGATATGCAGGGCGACGAAGATGTCTGGGATATCTCGGAATCGCTTGTTGATCCCGGCGGCATCAACATCTTTTCGACCGCAGACTACTACTACGACCTCGTGTCCTGGGCCGACGACAAGAAGGACCTTGGATTCAACATCTCGCTGACGGATTACTGGGGCCTGGGTCTTGCGAGAGAGCTGTTCAACTACACCGAGGGCGACAACGGTCCCAATGTCACGTTTAGCTTCATCCGCAACACGACCAGTTTCAAGTCGCACGCCATGCCGTTCCCCATCGTCGTCGCCGACGGCCGCCCGTACAACACCGACATCGTGTCAATCAACTCCACCCTCTTCGAGTTCAACGCGTATGAGATGGGCAGCTGGGATCCCACGCTCTACGCGTTTGCGCAGACAGAGTACCTGGGCACCAACATGACCGACGGAATTCCCGTGAACGAGTCGCGCTGCGTTACCGGCTTTGATAACGGTGGTTTTGTCATCGGCACCTCGGCTACTCTGTTTAACCAGTTTATTCTTCAGCTGAACTCTTCTGGACTTGGTGGCGTGCTTTACGATGCTGCCGAGGATCTTCTGACCGATATTGGCGACAGCGACGACGATGTTGCGCCGTATGAGCCGAACCCTTTCTACGGCGTCAACCCCGATATTTCGTACATGGCCAACGAGACAATCCTGAATCTCGTCGACGGAGGCGAAGACTACCAAAACATCCCGCTCTGGCCATTGATCCAGCCCATGCGCGGTCTCGACGTCATCTTTGCGATCGACAACTCTGCCGACACAGACTACGACTGGCCTGCCGGCTGGGCAATGACTGCCACGTACGAACGTCAATTCGGATCCATCGCAAACGGCACCAAGTTCCCCGCGGTGCCGGACATGAACACGTTCGTCGGAAATAACCTTACCGCCGCGCCGACCTGGTTCGGCTGCGACGCGTCCAACATCACCGGCACCAACGGCGGCACGACGGTGCCGCTGATTGTCTACATGGCGAACCATCCGATGTCGTACTACTCCAACACGTCGACATTCAAGCTCTCGTACGATACCGACGAAGTCGAGGGTTTGATCACCAACGGATACAACGTCGCCACGCAAGGAAACGGCACCGTCGACGACACGTGGGCCAAATGTGTCGGCTGCGCGATTATCCATCGCGAAGTCGAGCGTCGGAACGCGACGCATACGGATGAATGCCAAGCGTGTCTGACGAAATACTGCTGGGACGGTACCGTGCTTAGCTCGGAAGCTACGAACGCTACCGAGTGGCCTGATCTCGAGGTTTCGTCCGCGGACGGGAATACGGGCGCTGGTGTTAGCTTGTCGGTTAAGGCGGGACAATGGGCGATTGTTGCGGTCGCGATCTTGGTCGCGACGGTTATGTAGGATATGTCTTTTAAATCATTGCGAACTTTTAGAAGGGTTTGACCTTTTCAATCTTGGATACAGTTATTGGAGAAAATAGAAATATAAACTTATCGAACTCTCAGCCTTCCACCTATCCTATAAGCCACTAATAAAACAAAGTACTGTACACACCCACACACCCAATCACTCTCTCAATCCACGCCATACCCTCTCACCTCCTGCAGCACCCTCAAAAACCTCATCGCGCGCTCCCGTCCCGCCAACAATCCCCTCGCAACAACACCTCGACTTTCCTCTCGTTCAGTCTCGAGATATCCGTACGCCAACACGGCCAATTCCGCGTCTATCGTTTTCGAGTCGGGAGTTGTTGTATCGTCGTCTTGCGTCGAACCGCTGGTGCTGACGAGGTCGCTGATTTGGCCCATTAGCATGGCGCGGGCGTTTAGGATGTGGTCGGTGGGACTGGTTGAGCGGTGGAGGCGGAGGGTGGGTGAATAGAGGGTTGAGATTGTGCGGGAAAGACTGGCTTTGAGAAGGAGGGTGGTGTAACGATGTCTCCATTCCGACGTCCAGAATCCTCCTAGAGTTAGATCAGCTTTGACGAAATAGTAACAGGATCATACATACCTATCACGGCAAACACCGATCCTACCATCCCAGCGCCCGCATATTTCCAAAAATCACCCATCGAGATATGCTGTGTAATCTGATCTGTAATATAATCTGCGCGTATACCGATAAACAGCACTGACTTCTTGTGATCCAGCAATTCAAATGCACATGCAGCTCTATTTAGACACCCTGCATCTATAATGCGGCCGTCCTCTACCCGCCTTTCAACTTTCTCAAAACGAGGCTGGATCAAAAGAAAGGGTATACGAGGCTGGGCAACAAGGGTTTCCGAAACCAGACGTTTTTCCAAAAAAAGACACACACACAAACAGAAAATCACAAAGATGAGGCTGGTCGGCTGGTTGAGATGCCGTATGCGAAGTAGATCAATCAAATCCGTCAGTTGTGACCGCATTTCGAACCAGACGATGAGCTTTCGCACGGACGGTAGGACAAGGATGCATCCGGCCGTCCTCGCCCCCCCTTTTGAAACGGCAGAAGAAGGGCTGGGTTGTGCTACATTGGGTATTAGATTCGGCTTCATGATTGCGTAATGCTGCTGATTTGGACGGGTCAGATGGAGCGAGGGTAGTTCGGATGGTACCTTTCGGAATCGGTACGGGGTGCTGGTGAAGGGGGTATAGGGGGTGACCGCGGGGCTGCATGGGGCACGGCTGTGTGCTACGGTGGCTGCAGTCTTTCTTCTTTGGGATATCTCACGGAGTACGTCATAGTCCATAGAAGCTCAACTAGTCAATTAGCAAGCACACATATGATGCTATCCAGATATCCAAATGCGGGTGCATTTGTACTGGGAGAGTGTAAGTTGGGGATTATTCCGATAGATATACGGGGAAACCCCTAACCACACTTGCAAATACATGTGTTCCATGCACGTGCGCTAAATTCACAATTTATTCGACGTTATCTGATTATTCGAGTAAAGAAGTTCATTTCCAAAGAGAACTGTTATTTGTTTTCAATTGAGATCATTTATCGATTCCATGCGTCATGGTCGGCGTCGCAGGCGGCAGCCGTGGTTGTGCGAATTGCAAGAAACGAAAAGTGAAGGTACGTCCTGAATTCTATAGCATCCGGTGCCGTTATCATCGCGACTACCTTCTCGAGCGTAGAGCTAATCAGTTATGCAATTTCCAGTGCGATGAAGCATTTCCAGAATGCATGCGCTGTATCAAAACCGATCGGGAATGCGGTGGTCCGATAGTCGGACCGATTGTCAAAAAATCCAAGCCGCGAGTTTATTCGCGGTCACCGTCCGACAGTGATCTGGATTTGCATCATCTACAATCCACAACCAGCAGTCGACTCGCTCAGCAATTACACCAAGCTAGCAATGAACGGGAGACAATCCGTCTTGGAGTCGCGCAAAGTATCCCGCGGGACCTTGCGCTGTTCCCAGAATACGATATATACAGCCATTGTTTATCTGTCGTTATCACGTTCTTCGAAACAACCAGACAGCAACCTCAGACTCCGATGGATAGATTGATGAGTATGTGGACCCAAGTGTTACCGCAGTTTGTACTGTGTCCGACTCCGTCGGCGACGACGTTTGCTGCGAGGGCGTTTATTATCGGACAGTGTGCTCGGTTATCGAAGGATTGCGATATTGAGGCAATTAGCACGAAGTGGTATATGGAAGCATTACGTCGGCAAAAGCAGCTTGTGGATTCAGTGTTGCAAGGTCCAGCGCAAGATTCAGAATTATCAAGATGGTTGGCCGAGAAAATGATTGAGCCGGAGGATTCTGAACGAGATAGCATTTTACTTCCAGAGAATTCATCAATGGGGCTGGAAATCCCGCAAGATCCGAATACGAGCCGGATGAACGGGAACATAATATCTCGAGAAGATGATTGCATAATAGCAGGGTTATTAATGGTTTTAGTTGAAGCTTTCAAACCACGAAGTTCACCAAGAGTTTGGATCAGACTAATCAGTGGAGTGAACATGTTACTTGAGCACCGAGGACCGAAAGCGTTTAATTCGGATGCGAATATACATTTATATGATAGCATGGCGGATTTTATTGCGTTGCATTCAGTTTTTGTTAGGAAGCCTTCGTTTATGATATCACCGGAATGGGGCGTCGGATCGAAACAGAGGGTCAAGACGGGGTTGTCTGCATATGACGCGTTGTTTGAGTTTGGGCTAAATGTCATGAACGAGGTTGCAGAGTGTGAGCATAAGGTGAATCTTTTATTTACAGACGTGTTTTCTACTTCGGATGACCAGGATCATGGTAGCATGAGTCGATCGTCGTCAATGAGCGGGGTTGAAGAGTATTCAGAAGCAGAATCGGAGTCTGACAGGCCTTCATCGTCACTCCCACCACCACCCCCTCGACTCCGCGACGAGTTTCAAAATGAGAAAGGTTGGAGTCTAGTCAAGGCAGCCCATGAAAGTCTTCAAACAGTAGAAGCAAAGATGGATTTAATCCAGTTCGGCTATCGAAAGGCAATCGAAGGATTACTACGAACACATCCGGACGCCGCCGCCGCCGCCTCCGCTGCCGGATCGCACGCAATTCCATTAGACCCGTTAACAAACATGCCTCAAGTCTATACCCGTTGTTTGGCAACAAAGGATGATGACGAATGGGTGCGGACGCATTTTTTCAAGCCGGAAGTGCAGTTTTTGACCGTATACGACATGCGGGCCGTCACGCGGATGTATTTCCTTCGCGCGATTACAGGGTACTTGCAAACCCTGACAGCTCCGGCTTCGTTTTGGTCGTATCAGGAACATTTAGAATCCGACGGGTCGGATTTCATGTCGCAGACGATTGACGATTTTATATCGCTCAAACGAGCAAATATGAAGACCTGTGTTGATGTCGTTCTACGTTCGGTGCCGTATGCGATCGGAATGACGGGTAACGGGTCCTTTGTCTTATTTGCGTTCCCGCTCGGAGATGCGCGTGGGCCGTTGAAAAACCCGTTGGAGCGCGGGTGGTTGTGGGACCAGTTGTCAAAAGTTTGGGATGTAAGTGAAGGGTTTTTGATTTGGGATACGGATGAGAACAAGTGTCGGGCTGAGTTGGAGTTATTTAGAGGGTTAAGAGTGTGTTCTGGGTGCGGAGAGCATGTTCGTGATTGATATGGAGTTTTAGATACGTTTTGTTTTTCAAGCCGGCTCAATTTTGTTTATCTTGTACACTATTTATAACTCGAAAGTGCAGCGTATGATTAGATCATAAGCTTATTCCGCGTATTCCACCTCGACGCCGTCGTCCGGATGAGAAAATGGTTTTCCGGGGTATCTCGGCAACAAATACTGCAATGCCAAAAAGACGAATATCGCGATAAACGAAGTAGCCGAAATGACCGAGAATCCCATGATATACTTTGGACTATCACTTTTCGGGAACAAGAACGCTCCATAGATAGTAGCCGAAGTTCCGACTCCGTTCAAAATAGCAAGACTAACAGCGCGAGCTTCACGTTCCATGAATGCGAACGTGGATGACGCGTAGGCTATTGTGGCTGCGGTTGAGGAGTATACGGCTGCGGTCATGAAGACGAGGAAGACGTAGCGGACTTTGGTGTTGTAGCATGTTGTTACGACGATGGAGCAGATTGTGAGGACGACGAGCCAGAAGGCGTTGAGGTAGCCGCGGTAGAGGCGGAAATGACGGTCGCCGAGGTAGCTTGTTAGTAAGTTAAATACGAACGCGACTGCAAAGATAGGCACGGTCTATACGTTGTCAGTACTCTTCACATTTATTAATTTCCATCAATCTTAAATAAATTGAGAAACTCACCATGTATTCAATCGTCGTGGTCTTGGTATATCCCAGACTTCCAACCAAAGTCGGGTAAAAATAAGACATGGACGAAGTACCCGTGATGAGCATATACCCCAGCGTAACCAGCCACACGCGCCAGTTCAGAAGCGCAAACTTAAGCGCTTGCATGTGCGTCATTGACGACTGACTTGCGCTTCGGTTGACGATACTGTCATACTGAAGTCGAGCAACCGCGAGTTGACGTTCGCGTGGGGAAAGGTATCGACTTGCTTCCGGGAAATCAAGAAGAGTGAAGAATGATACACATGCCCAGCCGGCTGTGACTGCGCCTTCGACGATGAATAACCAGCGCCATCCGGGAATCCCATGAGCTCCGTCTAAACCGCCCATGATTGCTCCCGCAATCAGACCGCCAAAGGCGCCGGCTAGGACTGGTGCAGAGATATAGATTCCGAATCTGAGAGATTGTTCGGAACGCTTGTACCAGGAAGAAAAGAGGAGTAAAATACCGGGCGCGAAACCGGCTTCGAGAATTCCGACAACGACGCGACAGCCGAGAAGTTGATTGTATGTTTGAGCTAGTGAGACTAGCGCGGTAGCGGTTCCCCAGAGGACCATGATGGAAGGCAGGAAAATTGACGGTCGGACGTGAGACAGGATCATGCTTTTTGTAATGTCAGTTACATATCTTCTGGTGATTTATTACTCAATATGCAGCTTACTTTGTAGGAATCTCAAATGATACGTAGAAGATAATCGTGACAATCAACACGATCGAGTACTGGCCGGACGAGAGATGGAGATCGGTCTCCATTCCGGCGACTTTTGCATTTCCAACACTAGGGAACAAGTCAGAATCAAACGACACCAACAATATCGTGCAATCAGCATACTTGATACGATCCATATACGACAGGAAAAACATCAGGAAAATAGTAGGTAACAAGAACATGTCAATCTTCCTGACCAGTTTTCGTTCTTCGTCAGTGTCGACGCGGTAGTCTGGCAGTGCGAGACCGTAGGTCTCGATGTGCGTGTCATCCGGCTTCTCTAGTTCCTCGTTGAGCGTCTCGGTCTCGGGGTTTACGGTTTTGGTGGTTGCCATGGTCAGTCGGGTAATGATATGGTCGAGGAATATTGCAGGTCAAGGACGCGACAAAGAAATATATAGACAAGCATATCGAGAAGGAGAACGAGAGCAAAATGCGGGGTATCAAGATTCAGACACGAGATGAGGGATGGAAATATTCCTGTGTTCGGTATCTACCGGAGCTTTGAAGGGAATGGTATAATGGATGTCTTTATCCTGATCAGTGGGGGAGAGGGGGTAGACGAAACTGACTGTTGTTAGTCGGTCGACCGGAGAAGCTGTAGTCGAGACGAATTGACCGGTGAAAGCAATTGTACATAGCGGAAACTTGGTCGTTTCCGCTGTCTGCAATCGGTCTGCTGGGTCTGTTTGGTGCTTGGACGGTATATATAGTTGGTAGAACAGAGTCTACAGACGGGACCCCGCAGTTTAAGCAGATTGCGACTGACAGGACCTTCTTGGTTGGCATGATGGCACTACTGGCATCCCGCGGGGTATAGTTGCAGTCTTCTCTTCGGTCAATTACTCAATTGCCTAATTACTGTACCACAGTTCTGATTATCTTAACTTCTTACACAGTGTCATGTCCGATCCGTGGGGCCGCTCCAAATGTGCCTAATATGGGCACAGCTGTTGCAGTGCTGCTGTTGGTGTTCTGGACGGGAGTGGGAGTTCTGGCGTCCGTTCATTATAATTCATCCCAACAGAAGTACAGTATCTTTCCACCGACGACCGAAGTTGCAATAGAGCTGCTACCTAGATCACCACCCTTACCTATAGCCCCTAAAACCATATGTTCTGCTACAATTACTGAGTATAGAGATCAGAGTATATGGCCTATAATCTATATGCTCCAGTGTCCATCAAGCTGAGAGATTACAAAGACACGGCCGGATCTGGTGGGCTCAGCCTCTTGGTCTCCGGAGTCTGGACTCTGGACGATGCCGAGGCCGGATACCGGCTTGTATGAGTTATGTGTTTATATCGTTGATCGTTCAACGGCCATGGAAGCTAGTTCAATTGGTAAATAAATATAATACGCCGGAAGCCGGCAACGGGCAAGCTTAAGCTGGAATGCTGGTTTGCTGGATACAGGAGTATGTTGTCTGAATTTCGGTCTGCGCCTCCGCGGCCAGAGCTAGACCGTTGCAATTTTAGCATGCAGAGCATGGTCCTTTCTGACCAGCCTCCAATCTCTCTTCTCCATCAGTCCAACTGAAGTCAACTACAACTAGAGTAAGAGTCTAGATTATAGATAAGAAACTACTGTCTAGTAGACGTATTGACGAAGAATGAATTATGAAGATATCGATACAAACTGTCACTTGCAATTGGCACCAGCAAGACTTGGACTGCAACATACGCTCGTAGCTCGTACGCTCAGACACTTTGGTCAGTCTCCTTGCCGCCGTCGGATGCAAGTTGATGAAAGTCTACTCCCGACTATTCCCAGTTCAGTTAGCGCGCTGCCAGCCCTGTACTTTACTGCCAGCCTGGCATCTGGCAAGTGAGATGGTTTTGTGTTCTTTACTCCCGAGTTACATGACTAGTTATGATAACAATTGCCAGAAGGAATCTGGGAGTAGTTAAACAAGTCTGCAGAGCTAGAGTAGCCGCAATAATAGCGGAAAGTGGGCAACAGACAACAGCAGTACTGCGATCATTGAGTGCGATGAGTGCAAATGAAATTAAACGCGAAAACGGCTTCGACTTCGAGAATTCGAGCAATTAAAGCATTGATATCAATCAAGAAATGATCTTAAATCCATTAGGAATTATAACAAACATCATTCTTGCATAGAGCAGTTGGGCCCGCGGCAGTCCCAAACGCGTCCGCGAACCCTTTTGAGTCGCGAATCACACGCGCGTTGAATTACAAATTTATAACTTATCCAAAAAATCCCAAACATCATCAATTGTTGCAGCCCGGATCATCTTTACCGACCACGTTGCAACGGCGTGTACAAGTCGAGAGCACCAGGTACATGGCAATTCGTGCCCTCGAGGACTGCGGATCGCGCATGGCTGCCTCTTCGTCGACCGCGTAACCTGCTCCGATGGTCGCCATCTCCGGCGGCAGTCGCGGGTGCTCGAACTGCAAGAAATCAAAGGTCAAGGTGTGTGCTACGTTGTCATTAAGTCAATTGATCTAACGCGTCTTGGGAATCTATATACTAACTTGAAAACCAGTGCGACGAAACATATCCCGAATGTCTACGCTGCATCAGACTGCATCGTCAGTGCGACGGACCCGTCGTCGGCCCCGTGTTCAAGAGACAGCGCGTGCTGAGGACTGAGGTTGACGACGAATCATCCTCATCCTCGTCTATGCCCGTCAGCAGCAACACGACCCTCAGCGCGTCACCGTCAACATCGACCTCTCCCGATAATACGTCGACGACCCAGCCACATTTACCGCCGCCGCCATTGCTGAAGTACCAATTCGTCGCCGATGATCAACAATCGACGACAGAACCCGCCGTCGTCCCGTCGTCGTCGACGACGGAATCCGCACGCTCACGGTCACACTCACCCTCAAGTTCAAACTCGACAACCCCCGGCGCAACCACGAATAGTCTGACAGACTGGTCTGATCTCGAAGCCTCCTTATCCGAGATGCTCGAGAGTTCCCGTCGTGCTCGTGAACAGTTTATAATCCGAGTTCGTCGCAAACTACCAGCCAACCTAGCCTCGCTTCCCGAACTTGAACTATACAATCACTCGATTTCGGTTTTCAACTCGTGTTTTTCACGACGAGGGAGGCCGCTTACTGAGTTGGATAAGATTATGGTCGAGTGGGTTCATGCGTTGCCGCAATACGTCCTCGCTACGAAGCCGACCGCGTCCACGTTCGCGGCTAGGGCGCTGGTTATCGGACAATGTGGTCGGCTGGCGAGGAATCATGATGTCGAGATTATCAGCACTAACTGGTACATTTCGGCGCTGAAGCTTCAAAAGGAATTGATTGACACGGTGTTCAAAGATCCCGAACAGGATTCTGCATCGGGCGGAACGCGGTCGACTGACGCTACCGATCTGCGGTTATCACAAGAAGACGATTGCATCATCGCGGGACTAATCATGCTTCTACTCGAGATTCTCAGCATTCACGGATCGCCTCGAACATGCCTGCGACTACTTTCGGGCGTCAGTATGCTTTTGAAGCGACGAGGACCTCGCCCGTTCCAGACCTTGAACGACCAGATTATCTATAGCAGCGTCGGCGATCTTTTGAACGTCCACGCAGTCCTGATGCGGAAACCGTCTATCGTGTCGAGTCCGGAATGGACAGCGCTGAATCGCGGACTGGGACAGACGACGACGCCGTATAGTACAGCTTATCAATACCTGAGTGAGACTATGCATGAGATTGCAGTGTGTGAGCAACAAGCGGATGAGCTTTTTACGCACACTTTTTCAAGCGCAGGTGGTGACGGCGAAACCGTAATCAGCTCGCAAACCGATCCTGCTAGATTACGACCAGAAGCCTACAACGAAGCCGGTTGGGACCGTATGCGCGCGCTAGACGAACGACTGAAAATCCTCGATTCAAGAATGGATTTCATTCTTCAAGGTCATTTACGCATCGTGCAGGAATTCATCGCCGAGCATGGTGACGAGAAACTACGAAGCTATCGACTTGATCCGTTGACGAATATGCCGCAAGCTGAAGAGCGTTGTAAGGCTTCGAAAAGTGATGAAGAATGGATGAGGACACATTTTTTTAAACCTGGGATACAATTCCTGACGTTATTTGACATGCGTGCTGTTACTCGGTTTTACTTCCTCAGGACGATCACGACGTATTTACAGACTCTCACTGCTCCTTCTCGGTTCCAGACATTTACACAGTACACATCCGCCAGCACTGCCTCCTGGCAACCACCATCATCCCAGAAAACGTACATGGAAACAAAACAAGCACAAATCAACTCCTTCACCAACGTCGTCATCCGATCCGCGCCATATCAATTCGCAATGGCCGGAAATGGGGTTTATCTAATGCTTGCGTTCCCGCTTGGTGACGCGCGCAGAACTTTGCCGGATCCGTTGGATCGGGGATGGTTGTGGGATCAGCTCGCGCCGATTTATGATTTTAGGGATGGGTTGTTGATGTGGGGGGTTGATGAACGACAGTGTCGCGCGGAGCTGAGGAAGTTCAGGATGCTGCCGGTTTGTCCTGACTGCGGCGAGCGTGTTCGCCCCTAGTTTAATATACAAGCCGCTCTAATCTACACTGTAGACCTACTTCTCCATCCGGCAACTCGTACACAGGGTTGACAGGGTTCAAGGGTTTATAGGGTTAGTACGCGGTGACATCGCGGCCGCCCGGATTGGCCGGATGCGTGACTAAGCCCTTACTCAGCGTCACGTGACCGGTGCGGGGCATGTGACGGACGTCATCGCTCGGCAGTTGCACGCTCCTCGGCTCAGACTGCGAACCACGCGCCCCGCAGCGTTTGCTTTACTAATTGGACGCAGTATAAAGATGTAAAGAGCCGGCTGCATCTGTGGTCACACCAGCTTCGTGAGATATTCACGTAAACAACCTACCACTCGCCATCCACAGTTGATACAACCAATTCCACAATGGCAACTCAACAAGCCCAGCACAACTTCTCTGCAGAGGTGCGTGTTTACTCTCTGATATACTCTGTGATATCACGACTACAGACTACTCCAGTGACAAATGCAAACAAGTGCTAACAACCACGCAGGACGTCGCGAAACACAACAGCGACGAATCGCTCTGGATCATCGTCGACAACGGAGTCTACGACCTCTCTGCGTTCCAGAATGAGCATCCCGGCGGGAAGAAGATCCTGAAGCGCGTGGCGGGAAAGGACGCGTCAAAGATGTTTTGGAAGTACCACAATGCTGGGATACTGAAGAAGTACACGCCAAAGCTTCAGATTGGATCCATCGGCGACGGTTCTGCTGCTGCTTCGGCTCAGTCCGCGCCCGCGCCAAAGCCGGCTGCTGCTCCTGCTCCTGCGCCAAAGCCGGTTGCCGTGTCTACGGAGCCGAAGAAAGAACCATTTGAGCCCTATGGTGATCTTGTCCCGTTTGCGGATCCATCATGGTACCAAGGATACGCGACGAATTATTACAACGAGTCTCATGTAGCGTTACGGAACGAAGTACGTGAATGGGTTGATGCCGAGATTGAGCCAAATGTCGGCGAATGGGATGAGAAGAAAGATGTTCCTGTGGAGATTTACAAGGAAATGGGACGGAGAGGATATCTTGCTGGTGCGTTGGGCGTGCATTATCCGACTGAATATACGGATATCAGACCTGCGTGTGTGGCACCTGAGCAGTGGGATCATTTCCATGAGTTTATCCTGACGGACGAGCTTGCTCGCGCTGGTTCTGGTGGACTGATTTGGAATCTGTTGGGTGGTTATGGAATCGGTGCGCCGCCGGTATTCAAGTTTGCAACGCCGCAGGTTAAGAAGCGGGTCATCCCGGGTTTATTGAACGGTGACAAGCGGATCTGTTTATGTATCACTGAACCGGATGCCGGGAGTGATGTTGCCAATTTAACCACGACGGCCAAGAAGACTGAAGACGGGCAGCATTATATCGTCAACGGAGAGAAGAAATGGATCACGAACGGAATCTGGTCTGATTATTTCACGGTCGCCGTGCGCACTGGCAAGGAAGGAATGGGTGGAATCTCGCTTTTGCTGATCGAGAAAACGATGCCGGGAGTCAGTGTCCGCCGTATGGATTGCTCTGGTATGTGGAGTTCAGGAACCACGTACGTGACTTTTGAGGACGTCAAGGTACCCTGTGAAAACCTTCTCGGGAAGGAAAACCAGGGTTTCAAAGTCATTATGACGAATTTCAATCACGAGCGCATGGGAATCATCATCCAAGCCAACCGGTTTTCACGAGTGTGCTACGAGGAATCCATGAAATACGCACACAAGCGCAAGACGTTTGGTAAACGTCTAGTCGACCACCCCGTCATCCGCACCAAGCTCGCAAACATGGCGATCCGCATTGAAGCTACTCACAACTGGCTTGAAAACATGATTTTTCAAACCAATTCAATGTCTGAACAAGAAGCTATGTTACGTCTCGGTGGTGCGATTGCTGGTCTCAAAGCTCAAGCTACGCAGACTTTTGAAATGTGTGCACGCGAAGCAGCACAGATTTTTGGTGGATTATCGTATTCTCGGGGCGGTCAGGGCGGGAAAGTTGAACGGTTGTACCGTGAAGTGAGAGCGTATGCGATCCCGGGCGGGTCGGAGGAGATTATGTTGGATCTGTCGATTCGTCAGTCGTTGCGTGTGCATCAGGTCCTGGGGGCGAAATTGTAACGAGAGGGACACTCAGTGTGTGTACGGGCGTCATATGGTATCAGTCTATCGCTTTGAGGATTGTTTGAATTGAAAGTATTTTATATTCCAGCTGAAACTCGTTTGTAACTTGTAAAAGAGCAAAAGACGACGCGTTGAATTTCGACCAAAACCTAAAACGCACGCGTGAGAGTAGTCACGTGCACGCGGCCAAGAACCAAACACGTGCGCCGCGTTCGTGGCTGTTATGCTCGCGCCCGAGCTCACATGGACGCGACCAAACTCTTATATCTGACTGCGAAATTTCGAGGAAAACATGTGGGATCGTGACAGCTGGCGATTACGCGATGCTGTCAGAACTCGGAACCGGGTCCGGGCTGGAAATGCGGAAGAAAAAGATATGTCAACGCCAGTTACACTTACCGGTATAACTGGAAGAATTGTGTGTCCAAGGTAGACAGACGGTTCTTATACGACCATTGATCATTGGTCATTGAATCATGGCCGTCGGTCCTCGCGCGCGATCGTGCATCCGCGTGACGCTCGTGCTGGTCGTCGTCTTCTCAGTCCTTTCCCTCCTTCTCCCCTCATCCCGTCCCGTTCCCGCCGAATGTGCTCCAGCATGCCACGTCAACGATCATTCTGCCCTCGTTGCGCTGAATACGACGACAAAGTCGCAAATCCGGGAGTATGATTTCACGGTGTCGTATGCAAAGACGAGCACGCCTGACGGCGTTGAGCGGGAATTGATGCTTGTGAATGGGTTGTTTCCCGGGCCTACTATCCGCGCGAATACGGGAGATACGTTGATTGTACGGGTTCATAACCAGATTAATGAGTCCACCTCATTGCATTTCCACGGTATGCATCAGCGCGGAACGAATTCAATGGACGGAGTTCCCGGTGTAACTCAGTGTGGAATACCGCCTGGTAGTTCTTTTGTCTATCAATTCAATCTATCGCAATCAGGCACGTTTTGGTGGCATTCGCACTCTGCTACGCAGCGAATCGACGGGTTGGCTGGTGCCATGATTATTTCTGATAGAGCGCATGACGCGTATTTACTCGGTCGCGATTATGACGATGATATGATTGTCTTTATGCAGGATTATTATCATAGATCAGGCGAAGATAGATTCCAGTGGTACCTTTCAAGATCCGCGTCAGGATACGAGCCGGTGCCGGATAATGGATTAATCAACGGCCGCGGCTCCGAAAATCTATGTCATCGAGCACAGAGAAACAGCAAATGCGATTTATTCTCTGACTCGCGTCCGACAGAATTTGAATTCATCCGTGGCCGTCGATACCGACTCCGGTTTATCAATGGCGGCGCATTGGCTGAAGTCTCAGTCTCGCTTGATCGTCATTTATTACGCGTGATTGAAGTAGATTCAACAGACACTGAACCGGCTGGAGTTCATTTTATTACAATCGCGCCGGGACAACGATATTCCGCGATCGTGACAGCTGAAGAGGAAAACGGCCCGACGGACGTGGTCACGTTACGAGCAGAGATGAACACGGGGTGCTTCAACTACCAAAACCCGGTGCTTGACCCCGAGATTCGCGCTAAAGTGAGATTAACCCACGCGGATGCGGATTCAGCTCGTCGGCGCGCGACGCAGGTGCTGCGGAATACGATGATATTGGAAACAGAGTCATTACGTTGGGACGACGTGTTATTACCCGATCGATGTATCGATCTGGATCCAAGTTTACTGCGACCTGCCGCGCGGGGACCGTTTGCTGAGTTCCCGGTTCCGGATGCGACGATGAGACTTCAGATATGGACAAAGACGTTGAAACTTGAACGGATGAATCTTGCGCCGTTTGGGTTTATTAATCGGACTTCATACCTTCCGGCAATCGGTGCGCCGAATCTTCACACACAACTAGGTCTGATCGATCCGTTATCAGATACGTTCCCGGTTCCGACGATCGGCGGAAAACAAAACTCGGTTCCCTGGGGCGGCGATCAACTTGTCAGTTCGATAGCGACTGGTGAAGTGGTTGAACTTGTGATTAACAATCCGGATGAATCCGCGCATCCGTTTCACCTTCATGGTCACGAAATGTGGCTCGTCAGGACACATTCGGCGCGAGCTGGCCTTGGCGGATGGAAGGAGAAATATATTCAAGAGTACACGCTGACGGATATTGTTCCGCGGGATACAATCACGGTTCCGAGGTTAGGCCATGCCGTGATCAGGTTCAGGGCCGATAATCCGGGGTTTTGGGCGTTCCATTGTCATATCCTGTGGCATCTTCGGTCTGGGATGATGATGCAATTTGCAGTTGGCGCGGAAACGTTGTCGCGGGATATGATTACGGACGAGATGGTTTCGCAGTGTAAAGTCGAGCGGGAGCTGGGCGAGAAATTGCTGAGACCTTTGCCGGGTGATGAATTTAGAAAAGGTATGATTCCGGCATGAATGACACAGTGTCGGAAATGAGTGTATTATTCTGCTGTATATCTTCTAAACCTCGAGAACTATATCTTCTCGAGCGACAAAAGCGTTTGTAAATATATGAAAACAAGAACCCCTCATGCACTCACACCCACATGTCATATCATCTCTACATCTCTTTAACAAAAAACAAACGCAGAGCTCATAGTTTAACCTCCCCCCTCGTAACCCGACTGACAGTAACAAGCGCATCACTTTCCGGCCGTTTGGCCTCCTCGACGCTCTGCACGTACCGTTTCTTCAGCCTCCGTCCCGCGTCATCCGCTAATGCCAGCACACGCATGCTAACAGTCGGTGAATCTCTTCGGTTCTTGCCTTCTCGTCGGAATACAGAGATCCGCTCAACGTATTCCCATAGCAAGCCTTCCGGTTTTATCCTCGATACTCTCGCAAACGCGCTTTCTTTGGCTTCAGATGTACCGTTACTGCTGCCATTGTTGCTGCTGGTGGTACCTCCGTTCGTATCCGCTTCAACAGGCTCTTCAAACCGCGTCGGCAACCACGCAGGCGCAAGCGACATGCTAGCCGGCGTCCGTCCCGATTTACTCCTTCGCACAACGATAATCCCCTCCGCTTCAAACGCGGCAAAAGCCGATCTTAAAACCTCCTTGTTCACGGCCTCGAAATAACTCAAATCTCCCTGCGCGTATACGGTTTTACCAAGCAACTGCGCCGTATCGAGGAATTCGGAAACTTCAACCCACAATGTCTCCTCTGGCTGGCTAGATGACGAAATAGCGGGTGGTGCGTGTTCAGATATATCAGCCATATCAGCCGCTAGCGGGGTCAACATAAACAACGCGGCCGCGGCAAGCCAATACCCATCGCAAAACGGCCACAGCAAGAAACAATAAAAATCGAAAAACTCGCGCCCACGATCCCGTTCCCGGTTACTCAGCTCGACACAAGCGGCATCTTCGGTAATTGAGATAACACCCTGATCGCGTAGCAATTGGATGCTTTCCCAGAAATTGGCGCGGATGCCACCGGCTTGCTGGGTATATACGAATTCGCCGGCGAGAAGGCGGGATAGCCATTGTGTTTGCTCGAATAGGTATTTGACCGGCACGACTTGCATTGCGTGTGCGCCGCCTTGTTTGATCTTTGTGTACATCGCGACGGCCAAGATCGCGTCCGAGACAAACAAATGGATGACCATATTCCGGTAAAAGCTAAGCTGGAACCGGTCTTCGGCATGGTACGTCTTTTCGAGCAACGTCCCGTCGCCACCGGAAACGCCGATTAGTGAACCAAGCACTTCGAGACTACGCTCGACGACCTGTTCTGTTGAGAATTTCCCGAAATCAGCCACCCGGCCGCCCCGTTCGCGGATCCGGATACAAAGCCATTCGATTCGTCGAATCAGTTCAGCATGCCCGACTCCGCGGCCACGGAGGGTGAGTAAAACGGTACCGATTAATGCTGTAGGCATGACGACTGATGCGCTGTTGATATCTGATAATACTTCGTACCCAAGCGCGCGAAGAACTCGAGTTCGAAGTCCCGTATCTGCCGCAACTTGAGCAAACGACGGCGCAGATTCGCCGGCCGGTGTATGCCTCTCGACTTGGCCCGCGATGAAGTCTCGTAAACTCCACGGATCATGAAATCGGACATCCACGCGCCCCATTTTGAGAGACAGCACTTCCCTAGATTTGAAAAAATCACGTAACGTTTCCTTCCGTTTCTGGGATCCGAGAAGTTCGTTGATATAACTCTCAGTCTCAATCACGCGGTCGTACTGCGTCGATACCGGTACGATCCAGCAGTCCTCTGTCCGGCCGGACAGCACCGTGTCGAAAATGTACTTGAGAATGCCGAATTTGGGAGGTAGCAGTTTGCCGAGTCGGGACCGGCCGCCTTCGATGAAGCATTCAAAGTTGTAGCCGCTGGAGAGGAGGGAGTCGATGTATGCTTGGATCACGGCGCTGTAGAGCTGGTCGTCGCCGAATGATCGGCGCATCCACATTGCTCCGAGGTTCTGCCTGTTAGTCTTCAGTATCAATACAAGTAAGAGCAAAAAACGCACATTCAGAGCCGGTCCGATGACGGCGAAGTTGAGATTATCGCCAGCGACGACGGTAGGCAGCGAGATGCCGACGCGGAAACAAATCGCCTGCATGCAGATATAATCGATATGCGACCGATGACACGGCAAAAACACCAAGCTCTGTCCCTTCTCCGCCGCGACCGCGGCAATCCGTTTCAGATTCGCGATTTCCTCCGCGTTAACGTGCAGGCCCTGGTTATACGACCGACTCAGGATCTGCATGACGATGTAGTACGCGAGCCGGAGTACGATCTTGTGCTCGAATTTGCAGATCATGGTTTGTGCGAGTTGGTCTGTGACTTGTTCGAGCCATGCGACTGATTGGATCCGGCGTTGGTCGCGCTGGTCGGCCGTCAGGTGCTCGTAAAGCGGACTATCGCGAACCGCGCGGTCGGCCAACTCGGCTATCCGAGACCGCAGCAACGGGTTTCGCAATACCCGGGCCTTCATCTCGGCCGTGAACCCATGGTAATAGATCTCCTTGCCGACATAGCTATCGTAGGACCGGTAGGACGTACCGACGATATGCTTCGCGATTTCGCGCAGGAAGGTCACTGGCTTTTCACGGAAATGGGTAAACTCGGACGTGAGGTTTCTGGTCGGCGACTCTGTCTCCACGCCGTGGGTCGGCTGGTCGCTGCTGCTGCTGCTGTTCGCACTGTCGCCGTGGTCCAGCCTGGCCGACGCGTCGCGGATGTGGTCGAGAATGGAAGCGTCGTCGCGACGAAGAAGGTCCACGTCCAGCGGGTGGCGCGGCATAGTAGAGCAGCAGGCCGTGGGATGTTGGCGACTTCTTCTGGCGACGACGGGGAGAGACAGGAGAGAGAAGAGAAGACGGACGGCAACGGCCGAGGTGGAGTGGAGTGAAGCGAATTGAAGATCAGCCGGCCGGCCGAAACGCGGGGAATCGCGGTGCGCAGATTGTGGGCTGCAGTGCGTACATTTCAGTACTAAGTGCATGCGGCGCGTTGGGAGTTCGCAAACCCTACAAACCCCGAAAACCCTGAAACCCCTGAAAACCCTGAAAATCTGTAAACCCCATAAACCCTAGAGTTGGGAGTTCCCAATTCGGCCGGGCGCGTGAGCTCATCGCCGTTTCGGGCGCGGCGGGCTGCAGCACTTGACTTATCGCATTCTGCAATTGATTGAATTCCAGACTGCACCGATATATACACAGCAACATCTGAATACCCGAAAGACTGAAGAAAGACTGAAAGAGCACAGACAAGGCATGGACGGCGTGTCGTTTTCGTTCTCGTCGTCGTCGTCGTCGTCGTCCGCCTCGCTGTGCGCGTCCGCTGCGGGTTCATACTCGTCCATCGCGACCTCACCGCCAACACCACACTCACCATCCCCACCAACATGCTCACCACCCGCCCCACCACCATCCGACTCTCTCCACTCTTCACCATCACCGCCAACCTCATCTCTACTAGACTTGATCTCAGTCCCGCCGATAATGAGTTCATTAACGACATACATAAGCCACAACGACCTGCGCCAGCTGCTGCGGCTATGCAAGTTCGCGCACGCGAGCTTGTCGTTTTCAGAGGCGTATCTCGAAAGGCTGGTGAGGACTTCGATTAGGTGTGATGAAGCTGGTGAGAGATGCGAGGCCGCGCAGGACGAGGATTTGGGAGCGTGTTATCGGTGCCGGAAGGTCATCTGTCTCGTACGTTGATTGATTTACTATAAGTAGACGGTCAAGAAGGAACTAACAGGAGCAGTTTTGCATACCGCCTGCGGTTGCGGGAACAGATCCGGCTGCGCGCGTGCGAAGAGTATGTAATCTCTGCTATCCAACTGTCTACCGCGGCCGCTGCCAATGCATAATCTCTCTCCGTATGTCATCCTTTCACATCTTATTTCTTGAAACTTATTCTTTAATTACTGACGAGAGAAAGGGTGGATATGCACACACTGTCGCAACGCCGAACTCGCGCGCGATAGACGGAACCAATGGCTTGTTGGCGGCCGGGGATCATGCCATGTGTGTAAACGACAGATTGACAAGCATGGCATGACGAGCGCTGCTTATGACGGCGGTGGGAGTCCTAGTGGGTCTACTAGCGTATGTGTTCTTTCCTTCTTTATGTGATTTTTTAAAAATAGTTAAAACTAACTGGATAGATGCTGACGGCGCTGGTGGTGACGCGGGAACATAGCATTTGCAGCTGGTGCGATAATTGGGCGAGTTAGGATAGAGGTTTTGATGGTTTTGATAGGCTGTCTGGTGTAAGTGGTGTTGGATGTACTTTATTGACTGATTGTTTGTTACGCGGGGAGGTTAAGAGTTAAGAGGCGTTGGTTGTGGTTGTGGTCATATATGGATATAGAACGGGTTAAGCAAGTTACTTAATACACAAACTGAATAACTATATTTTATACCAACTAGTCCTGCCAGCTATATTATTACCATCCAAGCCAAACCAAGACCATACGCAAGAAAACATTTAACAACGCCGTATAAAAAAAAAGATGTAAAATAAATTGGTACACCAAAGAGTCAGATTCTGCAAACTACTGATAAATCGGACGCTCGTACGGCGATCGGTGTCGGGCTGCATGACGTTCAGCATGGCGGTCAGAGTGTCGGTCGACGTACTTTTTCTGTTGTTGTTGTTGTTGCTGCTGTTGTTGGTCTTTTTCCTTCTTTTGTTCCTTACGAATCGGGATTTTGATTCCCTGTAACGCAAAGCAGCGGCTAAGTTCCGTACTCTCAATCACGCCGGGGAACTTCTTTGCAATGTAGACTCTGAACGGCTCAGAAAAGACTGAAGCTTGGATATTTGTAGTTCCAGTGTTGACGACCATGACCGGCTGTTGTTGCTGCTGCTGCTTGTAGGATAACATGTCTGGCGAAGATGACGCGGAGGACGGGTGTTGCGGCGCATGCGGAGCACCGAGGTTGACGAAGGACGCTTTGAGTTTGAATTCACCCTCAGTTCTGACGGAGAGGTCTTGCAGCACAAACCAGACGCCGAGGTTTCCGTCCGGGTCGTGGAGTTTGAACGCGGTAGCGACGACGGAACCGATCAGGTTCTTGATCGGCGGCGCGGCGAAGGTCGGCGTTGGGGGTGTGTGTCTGCTGTAGTGCTGATTATGCGTCTGGTGAGTTTGCTGGTTGTGGTGGTGGTGATTGGTCTGGTGAGAGTGGTGGGAGGCAGACAGAGGTAACGCGGCCACGATAGACAAGTTCTGCGTCTCGTCGGCCGACCAGAGTTCGACCGTGAGCGCGTAGAACGAGACGTCGAGACGCGAGATGTCGGCCGGGCGACCGGTTGCTTTGTCGGTGATCAACAGCTGTATACACGGCGGCGGCGTGATTGGCCTACGGTCCTTTTTGCTCATTAGTAGTGACCGTGTGGTGTATGGTTAGTCTGGTAGGAACTCACTTTGTCGCCGAACCCGCACATGCGGGCTCGCACGGGCTGCTGGACGACGCGCAGGGCGTACAGGTACGGTTCGGTCGGGTCGTCTAGCGGGAGCAGACGTTTGAACATTGTGATCGGGAGTTGGTTCTGTTGGTTCTGGTAGTGGTGTTGAAGTTGCTGCTGGGGGTGCTGCTGGTGGTGCTGCTGGAGCGGCTGGTGCAGCTGCTGCTCGAGAGGCACGCCGGGGTAGATGTGGTAGGAGAAGGCCGCGAGCGAGCCCACGGGCGGCGAGGGGGACGGCATTGTGTTGTGTGTGTAATTGTGTATAGGATAGGAAGACGAGGTGACGAAGAAGCAGAAGAGAGAGAGACACGGCCTTAAGTCTAAGGCTGGTCGTCACATAAAACAAAGTCGGGACAAGTCAGGAATCCGGCCCAAGCGGCAACTTCCGCCAGCCGCCGCCACGCGCCCGGCGCGTGTTCTTGCTCTTTCCTCCACTCTACTTTACTCTGCTACTACTCCTACTCCTACTGCTACTCCTACTACCACTACTCATGATTGTCATGAAGACTACACTATAGCAGTATAGCTCGTAGTAGTTTTACTAACAAGTAGCAGCAGCAATTGCACAGTAAACAACCAACCAACGCTCACCGCCAACCCAAACCTCCAGGCGCGCCTCAATCCGGCTAGTCCCGGAACTTACTTGGCTGCATAAGCCTGAGAACGAGTTAGTTAACCGATGTCAGTCTTTAGTCTTTGCAGTCTACTTAGTCTAGTAGTCTGTAGAGCATGTAGTCCGTAAAGGAAGACGGCAACCAAACGCTCGGCTCCACGGTCCAGGAACCAGGCACCAGGCTGCGCATGGCATGCGTCTCGGCTGCATTCTACATTTCTGCTGCAGGACTGAGCAGCAGCAATTCAATTGATAAATTATAGAAGCAACAAGCAAATAAAACCTGAAAGAACAACCACGCCCAATCCAGCAATATCTTCCTGGTGTAATACAGTCAGCAAGCCTCGATAGCAACGCCGCGATAACGGCACACGGTCGAACTCGAACGCCCCGTCGTTGGCCGCCGCTCCGACAGCGCCTCCTCGTGTTCACCCAGAGTTCACCCAAGCTTTGATGTGCCTTTAGTCTTTAATTCTCGGATCGACTCGCCGTTTTCGTCGATTCTTAGCCACTTTGATTTGGCCGTTGACCTCTGCACTTTGACCTCACTCTCCTCACTCGCCCATCATCTTCCGCACAAACTGCGCCTGCAAGTCCGCCAACCACCGCCGCAGCACGCCGTCCTCGTTCTCGTCCTCGTTGCCATTCTGACCACCACCCCGCTCCTCACAAAACCGCCACACCCCCTGCAAACTCGTCGTCAGATCCAGCATCGCCCGCCGGCGCCGTGCAGCCTTACTCAGCTCATTCCCACTCCCACTCCCCTTCCTCGCCCTCTCAACCGCATCCCGAAGCCCGTCCGAGATCTCCTCCGCCCGCGCGAGCAAAACTCCAGGTAACGGCAGCACCCGCGCTAACTGCAACCCGTAATGCTGCAACTCTGTCCCGCGTCCGTCCGCGATCTTGTAAAGCATCCGTAACTTCTTCCTCCCCTGCCCTCCTTCCTCACCTTCCTGTCCTCGTCCGTCCCCCTCCGCGCCAACCCGCATATGCAACTCCGCCACGCCCGCACGCGCACCAAGCACCTGCGCCACCTCCACAAAATGCGTCGCAAACATCACAAACCCACCCACCTCGACCAGCGCTTCCGCAATCGCGACAGTCACGCTCAGTCCATCCCGCACAGACGACCCGCGGCCCATCTCGTCCACGAGCACGAGCGTCCGTGCCCGCGCGTTGGCTAGTACAAACGCCGCCTCCCGCATGTCTGTCGCGAATGTCGACGTGCCTGAGGTTGGGTTTGTGTTGCTGCTGTCGCTGCCGCCGTCGCTGGCTATCGCGGCCGGCGCTGGCACGGAGCCGTCTTCGTCGGCAGAGATCCGCGCGTGCATCGCGCGCAAAATGCTGAACTGCGCTTGCTCAGCCGGCACGAACGACCCAATCTGCGCCATCACGCACAACAGCGCTACTTGCCGCAAGTACGTCGACTTGCCCGACATGTTTGCTATACCATTTCGTTAGCTTCCATCTCTCTCTAGTCTCTTTAAAATCAAACTGAAATATTGTCAACCTCCCGTGATAATCTGGAACCGAGACGTCTGCGTGTTCGCATACACGTCGTTCTCCACAAACCGGCTGCCCTTCATGCCCATCACGACCTCCTTCACCGGATGTCGCGCGTTCTTCACCGCAATCACTCCGTCCTCACCTTCCTCCCCATCCACCACCATCGGTCGCACATACCCCCTCTCACTCGCCGTCGCCACATGCGCTAGCGATACAAGCACATCCAGCATCGCAAGCCCTTCGCACGCTTTATACAGCGCTGCCACATGTTCTCGCACCGATCCGATCAGCAGCTCAACCGTTTCCTCCGACATTAACATAATCTCCGCCAGCGCGTCTTTCAATCGTCCGTTCAACTTCATCAGCTCAAGCGTGCTGCACTCGATACAACCGCGCTTCCCTGTGACCTGGTTCACAAACTCCTCAGGCAGCCGTGTCGCGCCGTCGTCCAACGACGCAATTGATACCCGAAGGTAATACCCGCGGCCATTCTCAAACCGCGCTTCAAGCTCACCGAGCTCGTACTCCTCCTTCAACCGCGCTACTACCCCCATCACGTCCTCCGTGCCTTCACTATACGACTGTCGCGCCACATCAAGAAATCCGTTCCGCCCCTTTTTGATCGCGTAGCATCTCTGGTTCCGCAGCTCAACCGGCGTCTTGGCCCACACGCAGTCGTCATTAATACTCCCATCAATCAACTCCTTCACAGCTCCGATACTACCATCACTGCACAGCGCGCGCACAGCAACCAACAGATCGGACTTTGCAGACACAAGACTAGCCGCCAACTGCGGCAGGTTCACAACAGATTGCTTCAGCAAGATAACCGCATTGATTCGTTGCTCTGCAAACTGAATCGATGGCTTTGACGGAATTGCAATCAACTGTGTTAGCAGTCGATCTAAATCCTGAAACGGCTTTAGTGAAGTCTGACACGCGAAAAACAGCTCTTCGTTTTGCGTCAACTCTTGCACTGCATCGTATCTCGCTTCGATCGTCTCCTTGTCTATTTGGTCAGTCAGGTTCTACATACTCCTCTACCTTCATACCTGTCAACGGCTGCAGAATCTGGGTCCGCAACAATCTGGATCCCATCGGCGTCACCGTGTTATTCAGCACACCAAGCAACGAATACGTCGACTTTGAATCCACCAGATTCTGAATCAGCTCCAGATTTCGCACCGTGTTGTAGTCAATCAGCATGCTCCCTGTTGCTTGTTATTCCTGTATTTCCCTATGTTATCCTGTCGATCTAGAACAAATACCTTCGCTACTCTCGTATCGCACTCGCAGACTATGCAACGCAAATTTGAGGTTCATGTTCATATCAATAAATCTGCTCATTAGCCCTATATTGTACGCTCTTATGGTCGACTAGACTTACTTGACTGCCGCAGCTGCAGCACACACTGCGTAAAACCTGTTCACCGTTAGCCGATTTGTCGCACAAGCACAATGCCAAATTCACAAAAACTAACTTGGAGGCCGTAAGCACCCGAATACTATCAACATCGTCACTGAACGCCAGTTCATCCACACTCTCGCGTCCATCCGCCTCATTATAAAACTTCCTCGGCACAGACGTAAGCTTAATCTCGGGAAAATTCTCCTCCAATATTCTGCCCAGTATCGACGGGCTCTGTCCTCCCGCAGTCGGCCTTCCTTGTGCGTTATTCAACACTGTCGCAGGCATCAAAATCTCAATCGGCGCACGCACGGCTATTTTATTCACCGTGCGTACATACGTCTGCGTATCAACGACTTCACAAAGCACGCACTCGCCCGTATCGACCGACAGAAAACACATTCCCACCGTCACGGGAATCCCTCTGCTTTCCGTAACTGCGCAGATTACTCGCGGAACGGCAGCAGACGTGACATTCGACATTGCCGAGTACGGACGCGTTGATCCTGTGGCTGCGCGTGACCCTGTGCGGGACGGCGCACGAGATGTTGCTGTTGTTGCTCGTGATGCTGCTCGCGAGGGGGGGCGGCGGAGCGGAGCTGGTGAGCTCATGTAGTTATACCGCCCTGATCCAGTTCTACTGCTTGATATGTCTGTCGTGGTTTCGGAGATCGTGCTTGATGCCAGCGAGGATACGGATGCAGATCGACTGCGACGGGTAGCTCGCTGTTGCGTCTGTTTCCGAAGATGCGGTGGCCATTTCTTCTTGCCTCGCGTGGTAGATCCGGAGGCGGATGTCGACTGTCGGGATGTTGAGCGGTTTGTGGTAGGTGTTGTAAAAGAAGACACAGATCGCGGATAGGAGCGGCGGGGGGTCACTGGGGTTGGCGCCATGATCGCTTGAGATTGTGTTACACAAACACTGAGCAGCACTTTCTCAGCAGCCGAGCAAGTATCTATTCGTTTCAAAGTCTATCAAGTATTTAAACAATAACTAGCCTAACTAGTGAGTAAAAGCTTCTAGATATTGCAGCCTAGAACAAAGATGTACTGCATGCCCATGTAGTTCTGTAGCAAATTCAAGTTGTGCGACGCGTCGCGGTCGTTTGTTTTCAAGCCGCGCGTTATCACGTGACTGTACAGTCACGTGGTCATGATAAGGTTTACAGAGCCTGAACAGTTTAAAAAGTCTAATTTAACGCTTATTCGACAAGCGTTTACGCGACGCGTTCCAAGAGATTTCTGTCAAACGTGTCTAGAAAACGATGTTAACGCTGGATGGGCGAGCATTGGATGCTGTAGCATCATGAATCCTGATGCATGTTGTGATGTTGACTTGTAATTTGTAAAGCTGAAATACCTGGCTAATACCTGTTACCTGATACCAATCGTGCCTTGACAGAGGCCATGGCCGCCTCGACTAATCTATCTGATCTGTCATCATAATTTGCTCGCGCGCGTCCCACGATATATGTATCTAAGGTTGCAATTTGGGCGCACAACCACTGTGAACCACACTGTTTAGCTTATTAACTAGACTTCTTTCGGACGGCGCAATATTGACTATTGTTCTCTTAAATGGAGCCCGATTTCCTGTTACTGCGAACATAATTGGCGCGTTGACGTGTTCTGGCTAGCTTCGAGTGTTCCGTGTTCGATTATAACGGAAGTGGTTTCCCGCCAGCGACATCTGGTGCACCTGTATCGTGCGCACCCCACCGGCGTACTTTTTGCTATACAAGCTCTGGCTTTTGTCAGTTGCCATTTTGGAACATGGAGATTAGTACTGTTATTTCAAGCAATCACGGCGGCAGTTCTATCGTCTCTGAAGGCAGCAAGCAGATCATTTTAAAAGACGGCGAGAATGGAACGACTGTTGAGCAGCTAGAATTGGACACCTCTGATGAAGATCTTCAGCCCGGAGTTCAGATAATTGAGGCTATGACGATGACTTGGAGCAAGCGGATGTTGATAATTTTGTTTATAAAGTACGGTTTGTTTCCTCTTCTCGCAGTATGTTTGCGCGGCTAACCGTTGACGCAGTATCTGGCTCCTTTACTTTACGACTGCGCTCCAGTCTTCTGTTCTTTACAGTCTGATTCCGTACATCACCAGCGAATGGCAATCGCACTCGCTGTTGAATACTATCTACATTGTCGCAGACGGTATTACAGCAGCATGTTATATTCCGCTCGCGCGAATGGTGGATTTGTGGGGTCGACCTGAAGGGTTTCTGTTTATGGTGACTTGTGCTACTGTGGGATTGGTTATGTTGGCGGGGTGCAATAACCTTGCTACTTTCTGTGCTGCCTATGTAAGTTGCTGTCTTGGGATTGCGAGTCAGTATCATGTGTCTAATTACTATTGCAGGTGTTTTATACCCTTGGTTTTGGCGGTATGAGCTATTGCGTCGACGTCCTTACTGCAGATGTGTCTTTATTGAAGAACCGGGGACTGGCGTATGCATTCACATATTCTCCGTATATCATCACGACATTTGCTGGATCAAAAGCTGCTGAAGATGCATTATCAAGCTCAGGAATCGGTCTACGCTGGCCATTTGGGATCGTTGCAATCATCTTCCCACTTGTAGCTTCACCTTTGTTTTTCTTACTGAAATACAACACGCGAAAAGCTATTGCTGCGGGTTATATTGTCAAGGAGCCGACTAAGCGGTCGATCGCAGAGATCGTCCGGTTTTGTATTGTTGAATTTGATCGTAAGTCTAATCTTGCATTTTTATAAAGCAATATTAAAAACTGGTCTAACTACATCGCAGTCGTTGGCGTCGTCTTGTTTTCGGCTGGCCTGGTGCTGTTTTTGCTTCCGTTCGATATTGCCGGCAGCACTGCTTCTATATGGGTGAAGCCGTACATCATCGTAATGATTGTTGTTGGATTTTGTTTGCTTGTTGCCTTAATATTTTGGGAAACCTATGTTGCCTCCAAACCATTACTTCAATTTCGCTTTTTATACAACCGGACTGTTCTCGGCGCATGCATTCTGACCATTGTCTATCAAATTTGCTACTACTGCTGGGACAACTATTTCACCTCGTTCTTGCAAGTAGTAAACAATCTAAGCGTGTCTCAAGCTGGATATGTGGGAAATACTTTCCAAGTAGTATCCTGCGTCATGCTGCTTGTCGTCGGAGCTGCTATTCACAAAACAGCTCGATTCAAGTGGCTGTTATGGATCGGCGTTCCTCTTTATATATTTTGGCAAGGCATGATGATTTATTTCCGGCGCCCTTCTCAATCGGTTGGATATCTTGTCATGTGTCAGATCTTCCTTTCTATCTCTGGAAGTGTGTTTCTTCTGGTTGGTCAGGTTTCAATCTTATCGACCGTTGGCCATCAACATGTTGCCTCAGTTCTTGCTGTTCTCAACGTAGTCGGCATCATTGGTGATGCAATCGGCGCCACTATCTCCAGTGCAATCTGGCAAAACGCATACCCGCGAGCTCTGAAGATGTATCTTCCAGAATCCGCGCTTGCAAATTTTGAACTAATCTACGAGGATATTAATACTCAGTTGAGCTATGCGGTCGGGACAACTACCAGAATGGCAATTCAGAATGCGTACGGATACGCTCAAACGAGGATGCTTGCCGCTGGAACGGGTATTATGGCTCTTACTTTCTTTTCGATTTTGATGATTAGAAATGTGGATTTGAATAAGGTACCGCAAGTCAAGGGCATGGTTTTCTGAGTGTTTTTTGTCGACTTGTGCAGTGATTGTGATTATATAACAGTTTTATTTCACTATAACTAGTGATCCATATTTCGCCGCCAATTTTTTGTTCTCCATTAATACATAATTTCCAATATATATGAGCTGTAACAGCTTGAATATGTACTGTGCATTACCTGCTCAATTATATATAAACCAAAAGTTATAACTATCCAAACATCAAACCAAAAACAGAAAACACAAGCACTAATTCAGTCCAAGCGGACCCTCAAATATTCTCACGCCTGTACTCCGCCGCTAAGTATCCTTCCTGCTCTTATCTCAAGAACCACGTAGACTTACGCGGTCGCGGCGGCAGCTTCCCGGCCGTAGATGGGACGTCCATGGAAAGAGACCTTAGCTTCGGCTTCCGGAGCAGCGTCACGACCGTAGATAGGACGGCCAGCAAAAGAAACCTTAGCTTCGGCTTCCGGCTCGGCGTCGCGGCCGTAGATAGGACGACCACTGAAGGAAATCTTAGCATCAGCCTCCGGAGCAGCGTCACGGCCGAAGATAGGGCGACCAGGGAAATGAAACTTTGCGTCGGCCTCGGGCTCAGCATCGCGACCATAGATAGGACGACCAGGGAAATGAAACTTTGCGTCGGCCTCGGGCTCAGCATCGCGACCATAGATAGGACGACCAGGGAAATGAAACTTTGCGTCGGCCTCGGGCTCAGCATCGCGACCATAGATAGGACGACCATGGAAAGAAACCTTCGCATCGGCTTCCGGTTCAGCGTCGCGGCCATAGATGGGACGACCATGGAAAGAGACCTTAGCATCGGCTTCGGGCTCAGCATCGCGGCCATAGATGGGACGACCACTGAAGGAGATCTTAGCATCGGCTTCGGGCTCAGCATCGCGGCCATAGATGGGACGACCACTGAAGGAGATCTTAGCATCGGCTTCGGGCTCAGCATCGCGGCCATAGATGGGACGACCACTGAAGGAGATCTTAGCATCGGCTTCGGGCTCAGCATCGCGGCCATAGATGGGACGACCATGGAAGGAAACCTTAGCATCGGCTTCGGGCTCAGCATCGCGGCCAAAGAGAGGACGACCAGGGAAAGAGACCTTGGCGGTGGGCTCCGGGGCAGCATCACGACCGTAGATGGGGCGTCCGACGAAAGAGACCTTCGCATCGGCCTCGGGATCACTAGAACAGTTAGAATGTATATATCATGTACCCAAAAGGGAAGAACAGGGACTTACGCCTTAGCGACCGGCGCGGGCGCCGCCATGGCGGAGGCCACCGACAAAATGAGCGTGAGGAGGACGGCGTTGGTCTTCATGGTAGAGGCAAGCAGGCAGTTCCAAAGTAGCAAAGAAAGGAAAGAAACTGGGTAAAAGGAATTGCTTGAGTAGTAGACAACGAGTAGGAATCACATTGAGGAGGAGAACAGCGCTCCATCTTATAGCCCAGCATGAGGAAGAGAGCTTACGAGACAGGCGGGCGCACAGCGCAGCATAGGAGGAAAGACGATAGCTCAAAATGGCAAAGTGAATACAGAGAGAGCCACAGGGGGTAAGTGGCTCGGGCTTGGAGGCGGGAAGTTTGGGCGAAAAGGGAAAGCAGCGTACCGGTACGAGGATGCAATACCGGATCGCAGATGTCGATCGCATTCGGAGCAGCCCTTTTTCACACGTGGCCGCCCGAACAGCGCCTGAACACGCCCGAGGCGCACAGAAAACGGGTAAACGATGGTAGAGCGCGAGAATCAAAGAGCAAACAGAGCGTACAACATGGGAATCAACAGCAAACAGGACGAGCAAAGAAGCAAGAAGCACGCAGCAAGCGGTGTCTCGCGCCTGCACGGATCGCTGCAGGCACTCCCGCGCCCCGCAGAGGCGCAGAAGATCGGATCCGCGGATTGCCAGAAAGGATGTGGAGTGGTATAGGGAGCCCTGGCTGTGGAGCCGGAGACGTGGTCGAGTTGCCAGATGGAGAAGGCTATGGACTGCGGCGCGCGTGCGCACGAAATGCGCGCGACTTCCGTTTCGGTGCGGCAATGGACTCGGACGCTCCGCTTGAGCCGCACGCCCACGGGTTTTCATGGGTCTTCCCGACCGTCGCCATGCAGCGCGCGCATTGCATTATCCAGCCAGCCCGCGTCGTGTCTCTGCTGGACCGCTCGCAGCCCACCAGAGTGGCTTGTCCTATCTACTTCCGTAGTAGCGGCACTCTTGTTTTCCACGTGGAGGCCACGTTGTAATTTTAGCGTCCTCTCCTATATCTCGGTATGAAGAGCTGGCTTGCCGAGCCGTGCGCTATGCAGAAGCTCTCCTAATAATGCGCGTATTGTACTGCCTAGTGACTACGTGCAGGGTCTGCATGCTGCAGTCAAGATCCGAGGTCAACGGACTTCGACGGTCGAGTAATAGTTGCGAATATTCGCTGCATGTTACATCTTGTAGCCGTCTATGAAGAAAAGACGTTAAACCAAACCCCGTCTAATAGTTGTTCTGCCTGCTGTATTATGCACATCGTCTAGCTCTACCTAACCAGTTGCCAGCACTACTACAGCTTTCAGCCAGCTTTCCCGTCTATCATATAGCAAAACTCGTACACAAATCAGTTCGTACGGCAGATCTCTCCGACCAGCTCGCTGTTCCCGACGCCTCCAATTAGAAAACCCTCTGGCGATCGCGTGGCCTTTTGACAGCAGTTGAGTAATTCTGAACCTTGGCGTCGAGAGATATCCGGTTGAAACGGTTCGGCCGTATCCGACTCTAGCTGCAGAGGATTAAAGCTAACGGATGAACACGAGTCCGCATCCAGCTCGGAAACTTCGCGTTCTCCGTGTTCTCCTATATTCCCGATTCACAAGCTCTATGTATTAGTCGATGTAGTACAAGGAGTCCAATGCCTGCAGAGCATTGCGTAAGCTCTATAATTTCTGTGCCGTACAATCCGGTCGAACAGCGATCGATATCGAGTCCGAGAAGCTCCTATTCATTCGTGTTCGACTGTAAGACAACGGTGTCTCGCCATATCTCCCACGTGGATGTTAAATTACAGCCACCGGCGTGCATGCATCAATTCCGCGCCACCAGAGAGCTCCCGCGGTATACGGGACGTACCCCGCAGCCGTGCGCGCCCGGCTGGTCTAGTTGAGCTGCTTAGCGTGCAAGGCCAGCCTCTCCTGCATCGATCGTGCTGCGAAGAAGTTCCCGATTCCGTCTAGAAGAGCGCGATTTCTCCTATTGAAAATTGCACTAGAATGAGGACCAGGAGAGAGCGCATTCTTGGAAGGACCAGAAGAGCTAACATTCTCGGAAAGAGACCGAGAGGCTAGCATTTAATCTGCAAGATACGTAAGCTAGCCGCCTCAACTCTCTCCCTATACACACACTGCAAATTTCATTTCAGCACATCAAAGCTTACGCAATTCGCGGCATTCGGCCGGATAACTTTCAATTTCGCCGCTTATCACACAGCCTGCACGATGTCTGACCGGTCTGCGGTCTGAGCGTTATGAAAGTGGGCGCGAGCGCGATGTGTGTAGTGGTACTTCGTGAGAACAAGGCGCCGGTTTGTTTTTTGATTCTGCTGGTTTCGATCAAGTCGGCTGACGTCGGATTTTCACTAGTGTCCTGACTATCTTAATGTTCGTGTTGCTGGTTGCTATATATCTGATAGTGTTGGGCTTCAGGCTAACGATGATATGCAGGATCTGAAGTGAATTGCCTAGGCAAGAGTTGAATGAAGTATGGTATCACAAGGAAGATAAGAGACCGAGGTATCCTCAAAAACAGAAATAGCATTATAGGCTGAATGATTGTTATGCCATTATACCATACAGCCGCCATGAAGCGCATGCGCGAAAATTGAGCAATCGTATATTAGTATCTACAAAACAACCGTGCTCCAAATGAAGAATATCCCAAACCCCCATACTTTTGTTGTTGATATATATGATACAAAGCTGGCGTTATATGTCGTCAAGCAACCTGACAAAAACAAAAAAACAACAGCGCGCGTACTGGCGGCCTAATTCACCAAGTGACCAGGAAGAAGGAAGTTCGGGATTGAGTCTCTGATGAAATAGATGTGACCGCAGCTGTTGCATCGCATTGAACCTTGGATGATTTGGGTCTATAATGAAGCATGTCAGAACTATTTCTCACAAACATAGACCATTAACAACTCGACAAAAAACATACCTCAAGCAGAAGAGTATGCAGATCCCTCAGAAGCTGCTCGTTCTCGGGCGCATTCGGATTCTCGATCTCAGGCTTCGTCTCCGGCAGCTGCGTATTCCCCAGCTATCCAAATCGTCAGCAACAATTCACACCACCCTCCTCATCGCAAGACGCGTCGTGACCAAAATCTCACCTCTCGAGCAGTAATCAGCAAAGCAGGCCATTCTATTCTCGGCAGAATGTTGTATATGAACTCTGGATTGAAATCAACGTCCTCGCGCGCCAACTCTAACGGAACGTCCGCGGTCTGCTGGTCAAAGTGAAGCGGAAAACACTCGGGCGTAGAAGAGCACGCCTTCACTGAGCACTGAACGAAATTTGCAGTAAGGAGCTTCATTTTCGTATATGTAGGTTGTGTGAATTCTCACGGGAACTCGAGATACGAAGATGTTTGGTCAAGAAAACTCGATATTTTTAAATTTTTTAATTTAGCATCGCCAAACGTTAAAAGCTGGTCACGTGCGCAGGTCTGTGTACGTTCAGCTGCAAACTCCGGTGGCACGATAGAACATACGACAGTCATTGCTCTCTAGACTTGTTCAATACGGCTTATACAACCTGACGGACTCTATATATATACAGTTACACTTCTTTGGTATCTTGTCTTGAACTTTTTCCTGTTTTACCTCCTCATGAACTCCAACTCAGAGGGTCTCGCGCAGCCTCGCCCGGTGCGAAGCTTCCCAGTGACCCCGGCCGGCACATCCAGTACTTCACTAAACCTCCAATCCGACGACTCGCCCGCTACATCACCGCAAGAGGTTTTTGATTCGAGTTTTAATTCGAATTCAGATTACTTTGACAATGGTGGTCCGCCACACAAGTCGCAGTCTATCGTGTCGTTAACGACGTCTGCGTTGGTCGGCATCTTCGGGTCATCGCTGACCGACCTCAGTCGTGCGCCTACTCCGGATGCGTTTGCGGCTTTTCAGCAACAAGGTGGTGTTGTGCCACAGCCACCTAGTGCTGCGACAGGGACTTATGGTGACGGTGTTGCTAAACTACGACGGAATGAAGGTAGCAATTGGCAAGCTTCTTTTGCTGCCAGTCGTGACGCATCTTCTCCCAAGTCATCAGCAGGGTCCCGTCGTCATTCTCGAAGCGGTTCCAGCAGTTCATATAGTGATTCATCTTCTATATCCGACTCGTTCAATTTGATGGGCAAAGTCGGACTACTGTTCATCATTGGTGTCGCGTACGGACATCTCGTCACACAGTTGCAAGATCATCATTTCGTGACAAAGTCAACACTCAGCGTCAACCCGATCGGAGGATTCACTCTCGGATGGGGCATTTTGGGAGTCATTCTTGGATCATTTCTGCCCTTTGCTGATTCAGTTTTGCCGTCCGTAATGGGCCCGGGACGGTCTGCGCTCGGCGGCAACGCGGCTGCTCAGCTTTATCCGATTCTGCGCTCTGTGGGTATCTTCATCGGAGTCTCTTACGGTATTGTTCGTACTCCCCATTCTTTTATATTTCGTGGCATGAGGATGAGTTTTTATTAACGGATCGGATCTTTAGCGTCATTTGCCGTGGACGTCAACACTGCAGGGCGCAGTCGTACTTGCCGTTCTGAACCCGTTGTTATGGTTCATGATTGACTGCTCAATCACGGGCTTCACTCTTTCGTCCGTCACGTCAATTGCAGGCTCTGTGGTATTTGCATGGGCTTTTCCGTCTCATCTCCCGTAAGTCTTTTTACTTCTAGATTTTGCTATCTGTTGCGTCAGAAAAAACTAACTTAAACAACAAGTCCGTCGCCGGATTGGTCTGAAGACTACATATCTGTCGTGACCTGGATCGCATCAATGTTTTTCTGTAGCTCAGTCTGCATCGGTGCAATTGGACGGAAATTGTTAGGACGGCAGCAACTAGAGGCGACCGTCGTACCCACAGATGTCACTCTGCGGTGAAGAGCATGCAGCTTCAGATTCCTTTTTTCTTTTTTTCCTTTTTCGAATCCCTTTCTTCTCTGTATCATTTGTTCCTTTAATCTTTTTTGTGAATTGCGATTATTTGCTTTACAGTTGAACGCTCGCAATCCCTCTCGGCATCACCTCTTTTTTTCTGCATGCAGACTTCTCAAGGCACTGATTTCAACAGCTAAGGTGCCTACCGTCTTCAAGCCGGACGAGTGTACTGTGCGGTAACAGCACATGCCTATCAACCGTCTTGCATCAATTGTTGCCCAAATTGCGTTCTCCTTTCTTGTTGTGTTTTGCCTCAACAGCTGCACAACAGCTAGCTTGTTGTGGACCTTTGGACCTTGGGTTTCAGAGATTTATATACATAGACCCTTCGTGGTTTCTCTGTTTGTTTTTTTGTACAAAGTATTGGGAGTATATATTGAGACGTGCGAGGTATATGGTTGAGAGTGAGAGGCGGGTTGTGTAATGAACTGAACTGGGTATATAATTAGATTGATCCTTATAATAGATACGCTGTGAAATCATTGGTTAAATAGGTAAAATGCAGATGATCAATCAAAGAATTGTATTATATAGCCAGACACTCAGCGCGCAGCGCCAAAGAGTCCAAACAATCGGTTACATAGGTACATAAATACAAAAGCACACCAGCAACCCGCCACGGCTTCTCTAAAGCCCACTGCATCACCACCACAACAAAAAACATCTATAGTCTTAAAAGCCACGACCCAAGTATATATATCTTCATATCGCACCGCAACATAAAGATGATTCATCCCACGACGAACGGGCGCGGAACTTCTTACTTAGCGGCGGCTTCGGCACCGGCGGCAACGCCAGCGGCACCAGCGGCAGCGAGGTCGCGTTCACGACCTCCGAAGTTCCAGTAGTTGATGTACCGGACACCTTGAGTGAGCTGGGAAGCTTCGTTGATGAAGTGGCATCCGAACAGGAGGTAGTTTGCCGGAGTGATTGCGAGGCTGTGGAACGGTTAGTAGGTGGGGTGGGGTTTAAGTGAGAATGGAAAAGGAAGACGTACGAGTAGCGCATGAAGACGAGGGAGTAGATGACCAGAGAACCGGTCATGGGACCTGAGATCAGAGTTGGGTCTTTCTTGAAATCAGCGATGGCAGCGATGGGGATTCCGAAGTTGGACACGGGGCCTGTGGTGTCGCGTTAGCATGTTCAACAGTGGAAGTGGGGTAAAGAAAGAACTAAACGTACCCCAGAAATGAGTCGAGCAGAGATCTGGATGATGATATGTTAGTCAAATGGTCAGACAAGTACAATTCTTCCACATGTCTTTAGACAGCAAGACGAATGGCAGAGTTCCGATATAATGACGGCGACATACATCTACCAGCCCAGTTAGTAAATAACTCCAGAACCATCACGATTCCCACCACAAGCCAACCAGGCACAAAAGAACATTCCCACAGCGTCTAGTCAAAGAACGCACAGCAATATGTCATCAAAAATACAATCACTGCACGACTTATCCCAGATAATATCAAGAAGGCCCGCCCCCGGTCAGCAAAGGGTGAAAGTAGCAGTCATACCTGAGAAAGTCCTTGGAAAACAAAAACTTCTGAAATCGCTGAAACACGCTACCACTAGCAGCCGACATATTTGCAAAAATAGGTTCTTTGAACGTGAAATATAGATCTAGCCAAAAGGAAACCTCGAACTCGGTAGCGGTGTGTATACGACGTGTATGGGAAGTGGTGGGATGGGAGATGTGGTGGGGAAGTAAGTGTAATTGGCGGGAGGTTGTATGGGCGCCGCAGCGTAGGGTGGGGAGGCTATCCGACGGCTCTGGCGGGCCGATCGGTCGTGCTCGGCTTAAAACAACAGCCTGCGCGCTCCGTCGAGCCACCGGCGTCCGGAGCTGAAAGAATGAATTCAATTGCAAAGCGTTTAACAGGTTAACCAGTATATCGAGATTAGGTAGTTACGGCTTTTTATTTTCATGTTATCGTCGTCGATGGGCAGATATAGGCGCCGGATAGCTCGCATCCGTGGATTCTGCCCCAGAATAGCAACTGGTAGAGAACCTGTAGTGATTTTGCTATTATGGAGCACTTATCCCGACCCGTCCAGATTTAGATTGTTGATGAGAACTTTTGAATCCTTAAACCGTGAGCAAAAAGCTATATATACAAGCCAAATTCGAGCAATCTAGTCGCTCATAACCACATCCTCCTGCACAGCAACCTCAGCAGTTTTCCGCTTAAACGACAACACTTGCACGCCATCCCTAGCATCCTTCTTCAGCCATCGTCCGCCCGTCAACTCAGACCCAACAGCCACGCAGATCTTGATCTCGTCCTTGGACACCTCGACGACCGAGATTCCGTTCACGATACCATCAAGTTTCACGCTCGCAACTGGTTTCAGGTCATATGATTTCCTGGTACCGCCGAGCGCGACACCGTCAGCATCAACTCTGTCCGATTCATCGACAACAACCCGCCAGATCTTAAGTCCACCGCCCCATGATCCTGAAACCACAAGATCGGCATATGGAACAGCTACTAAAGCCGTGATCCATCGTGGTTGCGGCGCCGGCGCTGAAACGATCGACGTATCCGTCTCGGCTGTATACTGCGTCGGCTTGAGTTGGGTATCAATTCCATGCGCGACAGGAACAACGCACACTGGTTTCTTCTTGGCTAATGTCCAGAGCGAAATACTACCGCTATCGCTTCCGCTGACAAAAATGTGATGATCTACCATCGCAACGCAATCAATACTTCCTTCCATGAAATACTGCTTCTTTTCATTTTTCGGTGTAGGTGTAGTAGGCGCAGGCGCCGCGGTAACCGCTGTCGGCCGAGGAGGTGCAGCACGCGGGTTCGTAGTACTTCCTCCACCGCGGAAGATAAGCTGAGATTCCTCGGCAATCTTCCATAACCTAACAGTTCGATCTCGTGCACCGGCAGTAATACACCGTTCCTGCGCTAACGCAGCAATATCAATAATGACATCCTGATGTCCAAACAAAGTCTCGACGTATGACAACGCATCCAAAGACCAACTCTTAACCGTCCGGTCGGCGCTGGCAGAGTATAACGCATGTGTACCTCTTCTGAACGCGAGACTGGTTACTGCGTCGCGATGTTGCGTGAATGTTTTGAGAAGGGAAAGTGTGTCGGCGGAGTATATGTTGATTTTGTGGTCACGGCCACCTGTAGCGAGGAATTTGCCGTCGCTTGAAAGTGCGATGCAGAGAATTTCCTTGTAGTGGTCGCCCTTAACGAAACGGACGCGGGAGCCGGTTGCAATATCGAATTTGGACAGTTTCCGATCCTTTGAAATCGCAAAGACGTGGGTCTCGGACGCGGCGACGCCGGTGGCTGAGAGCCCGCCTTTGGAGGAAAGATATAAGCGCTGGGGACGGGTATAGGTGAATGTCTCGGCGATGTGCTTGTACAGGTTGCCGCGGTCTTCGGCGACGTCTTCGTTGAGTCGCGCTGCTAGGAGATCTTTATCCACGTCGCGTGCGTCAAACCCTTGTGTATCTAACAAGTTAGGATCTTCTTTCACTCCAATAACCGATCAAAAAATGTTAAAACATAAAAACATACCAATCTCCATCTGCAAATTATCCAAATACTGCTGCGCCATCCGCCGCCTCTTATCCGCAGGCGTCTCATCCGCAACATCTTCTTCCTCATCCTCATCCATCGACTCATCTCCAGTCTCAGACTCCTCCCCGCTGGCATCTTTCGCCTCCTCATCGTCAGTCGTCTCGGGATCAGTAATCTCTTCGTCATCCTCATCCGCGACTTCGTTTGATAACTGCGGTGTCCGTGAAATTGGCGGGTTTGTAGACCGACCACCACCGCGTCCGCTGCCGCCGCGTCCGGCGCGACCGCCGCGACCACCGCGACTTGGAGCGTCGGCGCTGCCACCGGTTGACGCGCCGCCGCGCTTGCGCTTGCGAGCGAAAAAGGGATCAGACATTTCTAGCAATGTGTATACAGAAAGTACAGCAATGCACGAGATCAAGTGAACAAAGTCTATATACCGAGGGCGCCAAAAAAAATTCTTGGGAGAAGAGAAATGTGCGCAGAGGGGTTTGTAGATTATCACGTGATTTGAGTGTAAGCGGCGGGTTTCGTGCGCGAGCGAGAGAAGGTCGCAGACCACAGCCGTGAAATCGTGAAATAGGGAGAGTTCGATCCAGAGAGATAGCATAGTCGGCAGAGAACTACCACACATCCAGCATATACACACAGAAGAAGAAGAACAAGAAGACACACGATGGACGTGATTCTGGGAATAACGACAAAGGAGGAGGTGATTATCATTACCTCGCGGGCCGCCGTGCGAGGCGTGTCGGTGCTCAAGACGGACGACAAGAAGAGCCGGATCGTGGCACCGCATACGCTGATGGCGTACACCGGCGAGGCGGGAGATACAGGTGTGTAGTCGTGTGTGGATGTGGGAGATGAGTGTGCGAATTGGATGCTGATGAGAGCGCGGTATAGTGCAATTCGCGGAGTTCATGCAGGCGAACATTCAGCTGCACGAGATGCGCAACGCGGTCGAGTTGTCGCCGTCTGCAATCACGTCGTTCACGCGCACACAGCTTGCGACGAGTTTACGGAGCCGGGTGTGTTTTTGTTCTTTTTGTTTAGGTCTATTGTGCGACGACGAATTGAGGAGAGACAAGTGCTGACGAGAAACAGAAACCGTACCAAGTGAACGTGCTGATCGCGGGTTTCGACACCGCGACGGGTAAGCCTGAGCTGAACTGGGTTGACTACCTCGCGTCGCGCGTGCAGGTCCCGTACGCTGCCCATGGATACGCAGCGTACTACACGCTGTCGCTGCTGGATCGCTGGCATAGATCCGATCTGACGCTGACGGAGGGACTTGATATTGCGCATATGTGCGTTGCCGAGCTGCGGAAGCGGTTGCCTGTGGATTTTAAGGGGATTGAAGTAGGTTTTTCCCTTTTTTGTTCTAAAGAGGAAAAAGAAGGTTTTGGTGCGAAATGGTGCTAACGAGCGCAGATCCAAGTGGTGGACCGAGACGGCGTGCGGACGGAGCTCGTGACGGAGTGATAGCGGGTCGACCAAACGACCAAATACAGTGCTATAATTACCATGATTGCCCGCTGTTTTTGCTTGTTTGCCAAAGCTCAGTGACGTAGACCCACGTAGAGGCGGGATCAGCGAGGATAAGGAAGAGTAGACAGTAAAGAGAGAGGCGAGGCTTGCCGCGCCTGAAGAGGCAGGTTGTAAACAAAGGGGCTGTCTGCGCCGCCGTGGCCGCCGGATCGCGGGCGCCTGAGCCCGCAATTGGCGGTTTTTGGCCCGGAAAAGCGCGTATGACGTGTGCGCGACCCAAAGACCGGACGACAGACGGGACGAACTAAACGACGGGCCGGGCGGCGCTGCTTGGAGCTCCGCAGGCCGCGGTGGGTCGAGTCGAACTGCGCCGGCGCCCCCGTGCGGCGCGGCCATCCCTGCCTTCGATCGCCGTCACACGCGCAAACGCAAACCCACCTCGGATCCACCAGCCCAGCTCGCACGAGTTCCTCCTTCTTCGCTCCATAGTCCTCCTCCCCACCCTCCTCCCACCCTCCTCTCCCTCTCCCCCTCCTCCTCCAGGTAGTGCCGCGGCCGCTGCCGGGTCTTGGTCTTGGTCATGCCGCCCTTCGACGCCCACCGCGCCCAGGGCGTCCCGCTCGAGCTCCAGCAGCAGCTCCAGCAGCACCAGCTGCTCTACAACAGTCCGAGCCAGACCCACACCCAGCACCAGACCCACCACCAACAGCACCAACAGCACCAATACGCGCCTCCCGCTCCAGTCCTCGACGACTGCGCGCGCTCGTACAACCTGACCCACGCCCACATCGCGGTCCTTGAACTCGCCTTTGCCGAGAACAACCGCCCGAACCAAGCCGGTCGTGACTCGCTCGCGGGCCAACTGCGCATCTCGCCGCGGATCGTGCAGGTTCGTCTATGTCTTTTCGAGTTTCAACTTCAATTGCCGAGGCTTTGCGACTTTGCTCTGAAAACTCTTGATCTCGATCCACCCCCGACGATTTACTGACTTGAAACAGCTCTGGTTCACCGATCGACGTCGCCGCGAAAAAGACGAGAAACAGCTCCAGTCCTCGCGCGTGGAGATGATCCTGGCCGCAGCAGGCTCCTCTTCCTCCTCCAGCATAACCACCACCAACTCCTCCGCTCTCGATCCGCCAAGTACGCCGCCTCGCACGACGCCCGACGCCGTGTCGCCCGCCAAACGACTCGCCTCCGCGCCGATCCCGCAGACCCCTACCCAAACACCGGACAAGTACGACAAGTCCCGTAGCGTCCCGCGGACTCCGACTGCTCAGATCCACGGCAAGTACGCGTCGCCGTCCGAGGCGTCCTACGCGTCGCTCGAGCGCTCTGTCGCCGTCGCCGCCGAGGCCGCGAAAAAGTATGCGCGATCGCCGTATTTTTACTCCCCTCAGCAGCAACAACCACCACACCAGCATCAGCAGCAGCTGCAAGCATCGCCAATCTACCCGGGCACACCTGGGTTTGGCCCTGGCACACCTCTACTATCGCCGTACCCCGTCGCCAGTCCCGGTGCCTACGTCCCGCTCCAGCGCACGTACTCCACTCCGCTACCCGCCGATCTCGAGCCGCAGCATCAATATCTGCAGTACCAATACCAGCAACAGCAACAGCAGATTCAGCAACAGCAGCTTCAGCAGCATCTGCAGCAGCAACAGCTCCAAACAAGCATGTTCTCGCCCGGCGCCGTCATACCCGGCGAGTCTAAACTAGCCGCCCGTCGTCGTCGCCAGGGACCGCCCTCTGTCCGACTCGGCCGCTCGCACAGCTACTCGGCCGCTCCCCCAGTGCTCTCTGCTCCGCCTACTGTCACTCTCGTTGCCTCGGATGCTGTAAGCACCTCAGGTACACCCCGTCAGACGCAATATCCGACGCAACGCCCGCAACAGCAACCTCAGGTCTCACGTCCCGGCCCGGTTGGAATGGCCGAAGATCCTCGTGGAGCCATGCGTCGATCAAAGAGCGTCTCCTTTGTACAATCACTTCAGCCTACCCGCGGCCGCAAACTCAGCATCGGTCCCGCTGGCAACCTTCATTCTACATATGGCCATTCTAGCAACGGCTCAAGCGTGAGCTCGAATGTTGACTTTGACGGACTCTCTGAACTTACTCCGGTCACGCCAATCACCTCGATTTCCAACTCTGTCCAGGAACTTGAAGTTGAAGAACATGCCGACGCTGGACGCGAGTATAAACGCATGCGATCCCGACGCGCTAGTCGAGACGATGACGAGGCTACAGACGACGACGAAGCCGCTCCTTCTCCTCCTTCTTTGGCTACTCTCGCTCCACCGGCAAGCCAGTCGAGATTCCCTGAACCACAACAGATCCAAAGGCGACTATTCCTCGACACGTCTGCGCCGGCCGCAGTACTCGCATCTCCAGCATACTCGACCGGTATCCCATCCACCGCGGCATCCTCGACGGCAAGCACGCCGCTCGTGACGCCAATCTCTGCATCTCCCTTTTCCGCCCGCCCTGCCCCCATATTTTCCGCGGGTCAAGACTTCTTCTCGACCCGTGCATCTGCATCACCTCCACCGCTGGCCCTCTCAGCCACATCATCAACCCCACTCTACGGCCCCGCATTATCATCTTTCCATACTCCCGCTCCCGCTCCCGCCGCCGCCGAAGACGACTCTGTAACAGACTTACACGCCACTGCCGCAGAACTCTTCATGGCCGGTCCCGCGTCGAGCACACCTTCGACATCTGATCTGTCCTCCGGTCTACTATCGCCCCAGGAAATCGAAGCATTAGAAGAAAACCAGCGGTTCCTCATGCTCAGCAGGCGATTAGACGATCTTGGTATTTACGGGTACGGCATATTGCCCGATTTCATGTAGCTATCTTCTTTTTGTTTCTGGTTCCCTTTTGGCTGTGATGATTGTGGGATTTGTTTTTATTGTTGCTTCAGTTGTAGATACTGTTTATACGCCGTCGTCGCATTTGTGTGATTGTTTTTTGTGGTCAATTGGTTTGCGTTATATTTGGGTTTTTGTGTCATGTTTCAGTTTTCTTGTTCGATAGAATTGCATCTTTTTTTTTTGGGTTGGTACATCAGCCATATACATACACACATACATATATATAACTACATATACAATATCAATTACATATTTTCATCATCGAGTCACGGAGTCAGCCTTATCTAGCTTTAGACTATCTTTTCAAAATAGAATCGCGTTATCGTATCTATCCTAAGGTCGACTTGAGATCGCAACGGAGATCCCCGACGGCGCAGTCAGCAGTTACCCGGCCGTTTTGTGTATTTACTACTTTCCATTTCGGGGATACAATTGCCTATATGAGCATAAAACTAACGTGGGCTCAAAGCGAGCGGACAAGTACAAGTCAGAATGGAGAGGAAGATACGCGTGGTTCGCTCAAAGTCTAGTCGTCGGCGACATCGCACAGTCAGATTATCTGACACAAAGAGGCCTGCGCCGCTGGAAGATGGTAGTGAATCCGATGACGACGCTGATGCTGACGAGGTTGACGAAGGCGATGATGGTGATTTGGTCGGCAAGGTTGGACTTTTGGAAGCGTTATATACTATTTGTGAACGATTACTAGAAGGTGCGTGTGAGAAAGGTGGCTGATTTGTTATTCTTTATCTTCAGCATGTATTTGAGACAAATGTCCGCCCGTGAATGTTTGCCCTTAACTGCGTAGTAAACATGTCAATAACTAAAGCAAAATCCTGGTTCAGCCCGGTGCATCTTTTTTCACATTTCGTCCGCCTCGCAAGTCGCAAATCTCAAAGATAACAGCTTATATTGGCGGCGGGGCTTAACGATAAGGCTGAATCATGCGTGCACAAAAAGAATCGAGTCGGCTGAAGCCAGGTTTGACGAGAACATATCCAACATGCTAAGAACCAAATCCAACAGTTCCGGTGCAGTACCTTCTTTAAGAACGGTTCCCAAAAGCCATTGTCTCCAAGCTAACAACCACGACAAAGCCCAACCCAAGCGCAACCTGCAACAGAAAGATCTTGCCAACGAGTCCCAAGAACCGCCTGCGAGATCCCCAGCCGAACGAGCGCCACGCGTCGACGATCCCGATTTTTCCCTGTCCGCCAACGATTTCGGGGGTAACCTTGCCGCCGAAGGAGCGGTCGAATGCGACGATTGGCTCGTCGTCTTCGGGAAGCATGGACGCGGCGACACGGATGAACGTCACGTTGGCAGGTACTTGCACGCACACGTACAACACGAGGAGGAGGAAAAAGGAGCCAAACATGGCCCACACGGCAGAGGCGGGTAAGGGCGCAGCGGGGTCCGATGCGTTCTGAGAGACATTCACGCCAAACCAGAGCTTCAAGGCAAGCAGAGAGATAAGCTGGGAAGCAAATACGGAGATCAGGGCAGCCGGGGCGATCTTCAGAACTGTCTTTCGCCACGACGGAATCCGCGACCGAAGCGGCTTTGTAGATGGCTCCGAGATCACAATGTGAACCCATCCCACATGGAAGGGGGCCAGCAGAACAGCCGAGACGAGGCTCCCGAATACGGATCCCAGTAAACCACTGAAGACCACAGATAGCGGAACGGAAACGACAGATCCGGCCAAGGAAATCAGACCGTACAGCAAAGCACCACGAAACGGCGCAAAGCGGCCGGCACGGGCCGTGAGATACGAGATGGTACCCCTAAGCGAGCTGGTGACGGGCGCCGCGGCCGTGTTTCCAGAATTCACGCCATCCTCGACGTCAACGCGCAGGTCGAACGTCGGGCTCGGTTCTTCGACGGCGGCCAGCGTGAGCACGACGTGTCCGAAAACATAGGCACAGGCTGTGAAGATGACGGAGTAGATCAAAATGGAGGTGTAGAGAACGATGAAGCCGGAGGGGGGAGGGGGATCGTCTGTGGGAGGCTCAGTGGCGGGATCCTCCGCAATCGCGATGGAGTTCACGACAACTCGTCGCACGAGCAGCTCGTGGGTAAGAGACACAAGCAGCTCCGCAGCAGAAGACAAGGTCGACATGGCGATTAGTGGCAGATATAACAATACAAATCGGCAGTAGACCAGTAGTGCGAAGGAAGCTCAGTCGAGCTGACGGAACAATACGCGGAGATCAGGAGAGTTGGGAGAGCACGCATTTGAGTTCGTCATTATAGGGTTTATAGGGTTTAGGCATGACTAGCTTATTTGTCCTATATCCATCTTCTCACGGCCATTACGATTTTAACTCTGGTTTTTGGCTGACTTACGGCTTTAGCCAATTGGCTTTATGAACGAGGTCGTGATAGAACCGTCGTGATAGACAGTTGTGTACGTTGGCCTCTGCTTTGGTGCGTGTTGCTGTACACACGTAAACCGCGAACAGTTGATTTCAGAACAAGGCGTAGATAGAGTACAATTTGGGTCAAATGGAGTCCACAACACCATAACTTCAATAGTAGAAAATCTCAGCTCTTGTATTTAGTAAAATTTATTTTAGTAAAGGCTCAGGCGGAACCGCGGCAGTAATGCAACCTGTCCAAACGGTGTTGATCTGACTCTGTTTTCGTCGCATAACTCCAGCAGTATATTCGACAGCTATTTCTGACAGCACGACATATAAATTTATACAATTGTCACTATACTTATACAACATTTAATCGCCAGCCAAACTTTGAAGTACTCCCCAAGGTTATATAGGTGAACTGGCCTTGGATTGATATGTAAGACTAACAAAACATGAGATGCGCATTTGTAAAAGGTCCCTAGCACGTAGCAAGCCGTAAAAACTGTAGGCTAAGTGACAGCTTGTCTTGACGTAATTGAATAAGTACCGAATAAGAATCACACTGACAGGTTCAAGTATCGAGCCCACGGAAAATCAGAACGCAGAATCCGCAAATCAACTGTAGCAAGTATTGGTGCTATGCCAATTACTTTCACTGATCGTCCCAAATATGCACTCTCCCACTATCGACCGAGCTCGACGGCAAACCATAAACTGAGTACATAAATTGTATCACTCTTCTGACCCCCTAGTCGCAGAATTAGAAATACTCCTACTCTCTGCGAGAGCTGGCAGCCCCCAGCCCTTCATCCAGTCACAGTCCAGAACTTGCTGTGCTGTGGCTCTGTCCTCCGGCCGAAGGGTTAGCATTGTGCGCATCATCTCCTTCAAAGCCATGCTCTCACTCTCCGTCATGACATCAAAGCCATTTCTCTTCCGAGGTTCCTGTATCCATTTTTCAACATACGCGTCCCATTCCAGTTTTTGAGGCTTGTACCAGCTGGACACCCACTCGCCCTCTTCGTTAAAATATTCCGATCTCTTGTCCCACTTCATCCACCACTCTTGCTCGCGTGGTGAAATTCCAAAAAGGTCGGCACACTGTAAGATGATACCACCAGGGTTAGCATAGCCAAAAAACATGGCCCGACCCAAGATCTCCCAAATATCACAAGCAAGTGTCCAAATATCTGAGGCAAATGACAAAGGCTCCTCCCACATAAGAAATTCAGGCGGCCGAAGCTGATGGAAAGTGTGAGATGACAGCTTAGAGGTTTGAAGCGGGTTGAAAGCTTCCCCAAAATCGCCAATGACAATCTTGTCCTCTCCCAACACAACGTCACATTTGTCAATGCAGATTTGATAAGTGGGAAGGAAGGCCAGCAGAGGTACTCCATTCGGCACTGGCAAACCGTCTAAACGTTCAATCTCCTCTGACACTGGCGCTCCAAATTCCTTGTATAATTCGGACAGAGTATATCGATCAAGCGATTCAGGAAACTGGAGCATGATATTACCTAGATGAAGGTCTTCAAAATAAGTCAGCTGGACGATTCATCGGAGATAAAATCAAAGATTCACATACCACCATGTACGATGTCTCGATCATGCAGGAAAGCCACGCCTCGAACAAGCTGAGCAATAATTGACTGCGCTACTTTAGGCTGGAAATAGCTGTCATCATACCATGGTGGCAAATTTTTTAGTAGATTTCTCCGCGCGGGTGGGGTGACAATGCACTTGTGCTGCCCATTGATACCAGTAACCCAGAATTCATCAAGAAGAGGTAGAATGATCTCACTGCCCGGTTCAGATGAGCAATTACTAAGAGATTGCAGAATACTGGCCTCGTTCGATGAATCACTGGCATGGGCAACCATAACCTTCACTGCCACGTATCGCGCGCCTTGGAAGTCACGAGCTAGCCACACAGTCGAATATCCTCCGTATCCGAGCTTGTGGACCAGTCGATATCGCCCATTTTGTAAGTTATCTCCGACTTTTAAAGGATGATAGCCTCCGGGTCGGTAAAGCTCCCACGTCTCTGCCCCTCCAACGCCATAGTATTGAACGGAATCCCCTGGTCTGTTCAATATTTGGTCTTCGTTCAATTCACTCGTGCCACGGCTCATTCCATCTGCTTTCAGAGAATCTGCTTTCAGAGAAACGAATGACGGCGCCAACGAACTAGCTCAAGACTGCTGCAGGACGCGACGAGAATATTGAGGCGGCGGCTGCGACTCTAGGTCTGCTCATGAATTAGTATAATTAACGTAGCCTCGTTTTCAAAGTCGAGAAGGTCTCGATTTTATCATCTGTGGATGAGAATAGATGAAGGTTAAGAAAACTAGTTATGGAGGACGAGAAACTATAGAATGACAAACGTGCTCTAGTAGGGCTTTAGGGCAAGCGCGGCTGATCTAGCGGCGAGCGTTTGTTAGAACTAGTATGATCTCTAAGTTGGAATGATGTTGTGAAATGCGTTTGTGTATTTTCTGTATCTATTTTAGTTTAATATCTTCTTGTTAGAGTTGGAATTTTCAGTTTATAGTTATAACTAGTGAAGTTCAAAGGCCTTAGCCCTTAGGCCGTGTGTTTTTGTGGTGTGTTTGTTAGTACATTTCGCGGGAGTCTAAATACAACGATGTATAAGGTGCTCGAAAGTCCGATTTGTTCAGTCTCCATCCATTTCTCATCTAAATTCTAGATTCCAGTCTCCATTCAGGGTTAAGTGTTCCTTCTAGATAGTATTAGTTCTTGTCGCGAAACGACAACATCGTCACTATATTCAAGCAACGCTTAGTTAATCGCCGGCAGAAATTTACAGTACTCGCTAAGGTTGTATATGCGAGGTGGCCTTATATTGATGTGTAAGACTAACAAATAATGAAAATCGCCTTTATAGAAGTTCCCAAGTTCGCAGCAACCTGTTGAAGCTGTAGGCAAAGTGACAGCTTGTATTCGATGTAACTGAAAAAGTACTGGAGAAGATTCAAACTGACAGGTTCAACTAGCAAGCCCGCGGCAAATCAAAGCGCAGAATCCGTCAATCAATTGTAGCAAGTATTGGTGCTATGCCATATATTTCACTAATCGTCCCAAATACGCACTCTCCCACTATCGACCGAGCTCGCCGGCAAGCCATCTCGCAGAATACTTAGCGCCTCCATCACAGAAATCCGATTCGCTGGCAGTAATCGCATTAATCCGAAAATCACAGGGTAGAAAATCTCAATCTCGGGAACCGTTTGCACTTTTCGTTCAAACGCGGTGATAAGATACTTTTGGGGATGTTCAAGCGAATCTATAAAGGAGTTAGTTTTATATTATTATTCCGTATCATTGCAGACTCAGACATTTTTCTAGAATATCACATGTCTCGGGGTTCTTGTTCTTGAATTCAGTGTACAAGGTATGCCAACGAGACTCCCATTCAAGAGGTACCTCCTCGATACACCTAACCAGTTGAGAGGCATATTGTCCGATATCGCCCATCATATTTAAAGGCCATCTTCCAAATAGAAATGCAAAAATCTAAGAGGTCGTGCCCGTATTAGCTTTATATGGCCATATGTGCAAAGCAGAAAATTTAAATTAGTGGACAGATACGTACCAAACACCCTGTACGCCACAGGTCAACTCGATAGTCAAAGCTATCAGCAAATACTGTTTCAGGTACCTGTGCATCACCAGGCTGAGCCAACTTTTCAGGCTCCTGCCCCAGGAAAAAACTCTCCCCGAAATCAACTACCCGGATATCTTTGTAATATCCGCAAGCTGGGTCTGCCCACTTTTGCCACGACACCGCCTTCACCAGTTCGGTCGGTAGCCCGATTGCTAGTGGCGCGCCGTCGAGCCTAGTCACTGATCTTGGCGAGGGGTATCCGATAAAGTTGAAAATATCGTCGTCGCTTACGGATAGGCCAGGGCAGCAGAATGCGACGTTGCCATAGTTGAGATCTATACAATGCTGTCAGTACCTCGTCAAGCACTCGACTGGACAGAATATAATTACCTCCATGAACCACTCCAGCACTATGAATATAGTCCACAGTCGACAAAAGCTGCGTGGACGCCTGAGTCACCATATCCAGTCCAAAGCGCTTCAACGCCTGGATTTCAATGGTAGTACTAAGCCTGGGCCCGAGCAACTCAAATACAAGACATTGATGGACTCCGTTTGGGCCTTGGTGGGTAAAATCGTCAAGCAGCTCGACTATTCCGTGTGATGCCAGACTTCCACCACTGCGCGATTGTAGAAACTTCAGTATTTTCAGTTCGTTTGAGCTTGCGGACGATCTCGCAATCATGATCTTTAACGCGACCCATTCCGTTTTTCTGAGCAACCGTTAGCTAGAGAATATGGAGAATATGGGTTTGGTGACTGACATTGTATCCTTGGCAAGCCATACGGTCGAAGACCCGCCGAATCCCAGCTTATGGTAGACCCTGTACCTTCCGTTTGCAAACCAGTCTCCGAGCGTGACAGGGTGGTATCCGCCTTCCCGGTACTTAGTTAATGGTTCTTCAGTGTGAAAAGCATCTGCCGGAGCAAACTGAGATATGTAAGAAAAATAATCCATGTCGTTGTTGCTAATATAATTAAAATAATGGACAAATTACTCAGGACTAGTTATAGTAGTACGTGGGTTAAAGGAAGTTGTTTTAACAAGAAGTTGTTATTTAAAATATATCTGGCGTACCTGAGTTCTGAGCCGCACGCCCAATATTACACACGGACGCAACTCGTGATTCACAGTTGTTTTGTGGTGATATGGTTTCTAAGTTGAAAAGATATTTCGAACGTCGGGTCGTTCAGTCTCCGTCCACTTCTCATCTAAAATCGAGATTCTAGTCTCCATTCAGCTTTAAGTGTTCCTTCTAGAGTCTTCTTTTCGAGGGTTAGTATTAGTGCTTGTTACGAAACGACAACATCGTCACTATATTCGAATAACGCCTGATCGTCGGCAGAGGGTTACAGTAATCACTCAGGTTGTATATGTAAAGTGGCCTTGTATTGTATCTAAGACTAACAAATAATGAAAACCGCCTTTATAGAAGGTCCCAAGTTCTCAGCGAACTGTTGTAGCTGTAGGCAAAGTGACAGCTTGTATTTGATTCAGCTGAAATAGTACTGAAGAAGAATTAAACTGACAGGTTCAACTAGCAAGCCCGCGGCAATCAAAACGCAGAATCCGCAAATCAATTGTAGCAAGTATTGGTGCTATGCCATTTACCTTCTCTGAGCGTCCCAAATACGCACTCTCCCGCTATCGACCGAGCTCGTCGGCAAGCCCTCTCGCAGAATCTTCAGCGCTTCCTTCGCAGAGATCCGATTTGCTGGCAGTAATCGCATTAGTCCGAAAACTGCAGGGTAAAATTCCTCAATTTCGGGAACAGATTGCACTTTTTCCTTAAATTCCGTGACTAACTCCTTGTCGGGACATTCAAGCATTACTATATCGAAGTTAGTTTCAAACTGTTGGTCCGTATCACTGCGAGGTCAAACTTTTTTCTGGCTCATCACATATACCGGAATTCTTGTTCTTATATTCAGCGTACAATGCATGCCAACGAGACTCCCATTCAGGTGGTACATCCTCGATACACTCAACTAGTTGAGAGACATATTCTCCCATATCGCCCATCATATAGAAAGGCCATCTCCTGAATAAAAACACAAAAATCTATGAAGGTCGTGTCTGTATTAGCTTGATGTGACCAATGCGCTGCGCGGAAAGTTCAAATTACCAGGCGGATACTTACCAAGCACCCTGTACGCCACAGGTCAACCCGATAATCGAAGCTATCACTAAATATTGTTTCCGGTACTTGCGCATCACAAGGCTGAGCTAGTTTTTCAGGCTCCTGCCCCAGGAAAAAACTCTCCCCAAAATCAACTACCCGGATATCTTCGTAATATTCGTAATTTGGGTCTGCCCACTTTTCCCACGACACCGCCACGACCAGTTCGGTCGGTAGCCCGATCGCTAGGGGCGCGCCGTCGAGTCTAGTCATTGATTCTGTCAAGGGGTATCCGATAAAGTTGAAAATATCGTCGTCGCTTACGGACAGGCCAGGGCAGCAGAACGCGACGTTCCCATAGTTGAGATCTATACAAGGCTGTCAGTACCCCGTCAATTACTCGACTGGATAGACTATAAACACCTCCATGAGCTACACCAGCATTATGAATAAAATCCACTGCCGACAAAAGCTGCGTAGACGCCTGAGTTACCATTTCCAGTCCAAAGTACCTCAACGCGCGAATTTCAATGGCAGTGGCAAGCCTGGGCCCAAGTAATTCAAAGACAAGACATTGGTGAACTCCATTTGGGCCTTGGTGGGTAAAATCGTCAAGAAGCTCGACTATTCCGTGTGATGCCAGACTTCCACCACTGCGCGATTGTAGAAACTTCAATATTTTCAGCTCGTTCGAGCCTGCGGACGATCTCGCAGTCATGATCTTTAACGCGACCCATTCCGTTCGTCTAAGCAGCTGTTAGCTAAAACACACGCAAGATACAAGTTTGGTAACTGACGTTGTATCCTTCCCGAGCCATACTGTCGAAGACCCGCCGAATCCCAGCTTATGGTAGACCCTGTACCTTCCGTTTGCAAACAAGTCTCCGAGCGCGACAGGGTGATATCCGCCTTCCCGGTACTTAGTTAATGATTCTTCAGTGTGAAGAACGTCTGCCGGAGTAAACTGGGATATATAAGAGAAATGATCCATGCTACTTAGTTAGAGAATAGGCTAGTTACATCATAATGGTTGGATTTAATAAACTACGCGTCTCGAGATCGCGGCAGTCGGCGGTTACCCGGCGGTTTGGTGTATATTTACTACAATCCTTTTCGGGAAAAACATTGTCTGCATGAGCACTAAATTATAGAAGTTACTCCAAATTTATAGTTAAAACACTCTTCCAAACTGTCAATAAAGCTCAAGTGCAAATCCGGCATACGTTATATATTAGTTTAAGTGCGTAAGCATTACCATAGGTTCGGTTGCAAACGTTTTCGTATAATCGATAATTCTATCTTCATTTTGGTAGCTATACAAAGCTTGCCAATAAGGCTTCCATTCAGGAGACAAATGCTCATTAAAAACCTATCTCAGAGTCGTATTGCTTTTTGTCGCGACTTAATATTATATAAAAGTGCCATCTGTCGAATACAGACGCAAAATTATATAATGGTCAAGCCATATTCATTAACTTTTGTTGCGAGACTCTTAAAAAACAGGAGCAAGTATTTCTGAGAGCACGACATAACTATATCCCTCAATACTATACCTGAACAGCTAATACTTAATTGACGGAAGAAAATAAAATACTTGCTAAAGAATTATAGGTGAAGTGGCCTTGTATTGATATGTAGGACGAAATTATAAGAATCGCACTTGTAGAAGGTCCCAAGCACGCAGCGACCCGTAAAAACCGGAGGCGTAGTGACAGCTAGTATTGACGTAATTGAATAAGTACTGAATAAGAGTCACACTGACAGGTTCAAGTAGCAGGCGGCAATCAGAACGCAGAAGCCGCGAATCGATCGTAGCAAGTATTGGTGCTATGCCATTTACTTACTCTGAGCGTCCCAAATACGCACTCTCCCGCTATCGACCGAGCTCGTCGGCAAACCATCCCGCAGAATGCTCAGTGCCTCCTTCGCAGAAATCCGATGTGCTGGCAGTAATCGCATCAATCCGAAAACCGCAGGGTAAAATTTCTCGATTTCGGGCATAGTTTGCACTTTATTTTCAAATTCCCTGATAAGCTCCTTGTTGGAATATTTAAACATTACTATACCAAAGTTAGCTTCAAATTATTAGTCTGTATCACTGCGAGGTCAAACATTTTTCTAGCTCATCACATATATCGGGCTTCTTGCTCTTATATTCAGCGTACAAGTTATGCCAACGAGACTCCCATTCCAGAGGTATATCCTCGATACAAAGAATTAGTTGAGAGACATATTCCCCCATATAGCCCATCATATAGAAAGGCCATCTTCCGAACACAAACGCGAAAATCTATAAAGGTGGCGTCCGTATTAGCTTCATATGACCATGAATTACCGGGCAGATACGTACCAAGCACCCTGTACGCCACAGGTCAACCCGATAATCGAAGCTATCAGTAAATATTGTTTCCGGTACCTGCGCATCACAAGGCTGCGCCAATTTTTCAGGCTCCTGCCCCGGGAAAAAACTTTCTCCGAAATCAACTACCCGGATATCTTCGTAATATCCGTAAGTTGGGTCTGCCCACTTTTCCCACGACACGGCCTCAACCAGCTCGGTCGGTAGCCCGATCGCTAGTGGCGCGCCGTCGAGCCTATTCACTGATCTTGGCGAGGGGTATCCGATAAAGTTGAAAATATCGTCGTCGCTTACGGATAGGCCAGGGCAGCAGAATGCGACGTTGCCATAGTTGAGATCTATACAAGGCTGTCAGTACCTCGTCAAGCACTCGACTCGACAGAGTAGAATCACCTCCATGAGCCACACCCGCACTGTGAATAAAATCCACAATCGACAAAAGCTGCGTGGACGCCTGAGTCACCATTTCTAGTCCAAAGAAATCCACCGCACCGATCTCAATGGCAGTACCAAGCCTGGGTCCGAGCAACTCAAAGACAAGACATTGGTGGACTCCGTTTGGGCCTTGGATGGTAAAATCGTCAAGCAGCTCGACTATTCCGTGTGATGCCAGACTTCCACCACTGCGCGATTGTAGAAACTTCAGTATTTTCAGTTCGTTAGAGCTTGCGGAAGATCTCGCAGTCATGATCTTTAGCGCGACCCATTCCGATTTTCTGATACCGTTAGCTAGAACAGACGGAGGATATGGGCTTGATGGCTGACTTTGTATCTTTTGCGAGCCATACAGTTGAAGACCCGCCAAATCCCAGCTTGTGGTATACCCTGTATCTTTCACTCGCAAACCAGTCTCCTAGCGTGACAGGGTGATATCCGCCTTCCCGGTACTTCATTAATGATTCTTCAGTGTGAAGAACGTTTGCCGGGCTAAACTGAGATATATATGATAAATGATCCATGCCCGTTAGTTAGCTATAAGATAAGTTACTCAAAACTATAGTCTATAATAGTTAAGTTAAATAACTAATTAACTGTAACTAAATTAGTTACATTGATGCTGAGATCGATTCGAAGTAACTCAGCATAAGGATTTGCAATTTTATCTATGCCGTAAGCGTCAGACGCATGTGCATTTATGTATTGGTCTAACAGCATTTTGCGAACTCGTTTAGAACCTGGGCCTGTTCCCCATCTTTCTTTACAGAACGCATCGAGTAGTACTCGCAGCTACTGAGCTACTGGGATTATTTAAAGTACGGATGAATGCGTGAAGTTAATCTGGAGCCAGCTATATATTATCGTACACACGGGCATAATATGCATAAAAATGCTATACAACAAAGATAACACAAACAGTAAATCCACTTCTCATAAATTACAGTGACACATATATAACTAAAAGCAAAGCAAAAAAATGTACATCCCATCCCATTATGGCATTATCGCGCGCTCAATTCAAAAATCCCTTGCAACCCGGCGACCCGCAAAGACATGGAATGCGCTCGTCTGAATTGACTTCTCGTTCGAATTTATAGTCATACGTCAATTCCTCGTCTGCAAAAAGAAAACATCGTTAGCAAAAACACTCAGTGAATGGACAAGTCATGGTAAGAACTTACTTGCAGTAACATCTCTCAGAGCATAAATCACAATACGCTTTTGTCCCTCCACTTTGATAATCTTGGCAGTGCAACTCGGTGTACAACAATGATTGATAAACCGAGCGATTCCACCGCGCTTCGTGGCATCAACGACCGTGCTCTCGTCAATTCGGAAAAGGTAACTGGATCCGATACCGTTCTTCAAATACCTCCGTTCACGCATATCAGCGACCGGCTGGCGCACGACTTCGCCGACGTATTCGATAATCATGTCATTCGCGGCGATATTCTCCATAGCGTACAGACCCCAGTTATGAATCGCAGATCTCGCAAAACGAACTGGTTTCTTACGCTTCTTGAGCTGATTGAATCGCAACACATCTGCAGCTGCATCCGTCGTCGCGCTGAATATTTGCTTCTGAAGATTGATATCTGCAGCTAATCGTCGATTGTTGATCCGGTTCAGTCGTGATGAAATGTTGTCTTTCTCCGTACCAGTATCAGGCTGCGCCAACGCACCTGGCGCAGCTTCTGACGGCGCGTCAGTACTGGCATCAGCACCCGCGTCACCATCGTCAGCAGGCGTTCCAATTCGAGTCGCAATATCGCCGTCAAGCCCGTTCTCATGCACATCAGCTTGCTTCTTCTTCCGCAGACGTTTCCGGTGCTCAAGGTATTCAGTCTTATCCGCTTCTGGAACACGATAATATCCTTCTGTTCGCGCACAGCCCGTCGGATTAACGCGTTCGTACTCGTCCTCATGCAATGCCAGCTTTCGAGTAGCACCACGGCGCGGCGCATCTGTTTGATCGCCGTAGAAATTTGCTTTGGCTAACTTCTGACGCCAACCCCAGAATTCTGGATCGCCTAGTGCCGGTTCCGGTTTCGTTGACTGCAGCGCAAGTTTCAGGAACTTCAGATCTTCAGAATCAGCCACGAGACTTTGAACACCGTCGAGATCAAACACTTTATCCGTCTCAACTGATGTCGTGATAAGCGACGACGTCGGTGACCAGTAACTCTTGTCGAGATGAGTTCCGCCCAAAAGTGAGAATTCATCAGCTTCCTCTTCTGACGGCGTGGGAAGTTGCTGAACCTTCTTCGCGTCCTTGCCATCTTTCGAAGGTGACAACGCAGGTGTAGCTTCATCATCATCTTCTTCAGACGTCGTGAAGTCAATCTTAGCCAGTTTCTTCTTTCGCTGTGGTGTTGCAACGGTCTTGGTTTGTTTCCGCTTCTTGCCTTTCACCGAAACCACATCAACATCCGGCATCTCGATGTCGCCATCAGCATCTTCAAACGGCTTCTTCTCCAAGAGTCGAACCTTGCCAACCAATTCATCATCATCACCTTCGTCATCCTCGTCATCATCATCGTCATCGGCTTCATTGCCATCCTCCCGCGGCGCAGGCGTTTCCGTTTCGCTCTTTGAATCGGAGAATGTGATTGTACGATGTCGCCTAGCTTTCGGCGAAACACGCGCATCTTCCTCTTCATCTTCGTCGCCTGAGATGTAACCATTAAGACGATGCGCCATTGGCCGAATCTTCTCGCTAGCACTGGTGTTTGACAATTTCCGCGCAGAAGCAGACGTCTTTGAAGTTCCACCATTGCGCTTCCTGAACCGTGGCAGACTTGGCAATTTCCCAGACACCTGCACAGGCGATTCAAGCACGGGCGACGACTGCTCTTTGGGCAGCACCTCGTTTTTAAGACGCACGGGTGACGACGGAACCGGCAAGTGCTGTGAAACGGTCGTTGAGGTAGGAAGCTTCGCGGGATCCAAACGGTCGTAGATAACAGGCACTGTTATCCGCTCCTTGATATCCTTGCGCAACATATCCTGCAACTCCTTCAAGATCAAACTCGTCGCTTCCCGCACCGGATCCAGCTTCTCCTTGACCTTCTCCTCTTGAACCACTCGCGCACTTTCGACGGGCTTTCCATGCTCGACAACCATGCTCTCCGAACTAGAATCAATCCGCGGTAACAATAACTCCATATCAACCCGATACCGAAGCTTTTCCAACGCCCGACCATCCATATGCCGAAAACACGCCTTTGCCTCATCAATGCTATCAAACACAGCATAAAATCCAGCCAATTCTCGTTGTCGTGGATAAAACTTGTGCCGGACTTCTAGATTGATCGGAAGTGACCGCTTGACAACATAGATCGCTGACCAATCGTAATCCCGTAAATGATCTTTCACGTCTGCCGTATAGACACGCGAAACAGGCACAAATCTGTCGGAAATGAAGATATACGGTCGCGCGCCAATAATATCAAACACGTTCTCCGTCTGCGGTTGAGTAGACAACGTCCGAGAAAGCGAAGCAGCACCACCGTCTCGATGCGGCGACCTCGGCCGCGATGGCGGTGCATCGTTGAACTCGAACGCCGACGGACCTGTCGGTGCAACGATCGGCTTCGACTCCTGCATCGCCCGTCTCTGTTTCTCAACAATCTCCTCAATCCGCTTCGCGCAAACTTTCCCTTCATCATCGTACACAACAGTCACTGTATCAAACCCAACCTTAACTTTTCCATCCGCTGCCTCGCGTACAGCCGACTTTGCAGAATTATGACCACCAAGCAGATTTGTCTCCGTTTTCTTCTTGCCTTTCTTACTGACCGTCGTGACCTTATCGTTCTTGAACCGAATCAAACACATGCCCAGCGACGCACCAGTAATTGGATCCTTCTGCATCGAAAACTGATCGAATTCGCCATACTTCTTGAACTGCAACGCAATAACACGTTCCGTCGTAAGCTTCGAAAATCCGGCCACGAGAATCTGACTTGGCGGAGCTGGGCCGACTGAATGGCTATCAAACGCGTACTTCAGCACATGCAATGTCGTGGTGTAAACCTTTCGTGATGACCGCCCGGTTGCACCGAAGGGATAATCCCGGACTAGTATACGAGGATCACGGGGAGCCGTCGCACGAGCAACCTCTTTTGACCGATAAATTGGTGCTTTCCCGCGCGATTTCGTCTTATCCATATCGGGATCATACTCAATCTGATAGGCTTTTCCATTTAGATCAAGGACTGACGGTAGTACTTCGGCGGCAGGTGGGGCAGGTGGCGGTGGTGGGGGAGGAGGAGTTGGGTCTGATGGAGGGGGAGGCGGAGGGGAGGGGGCGGGGGCTGCTGTATCGGTAGGAGGGGCGGGAATTGCGGACTTTGATCGTAATAAATCATCAAAGTCACCGGAAGGAGAGGAGAGAGAGCTGCCTGTGGACGGGGCAGATGATGCTGTGGACGCGGTAGATGAAGATAATGCAGATGACAATGCAGCCGGTAACGAGGCTTGTACTTTTGGTTGTTCTAGAAGCTGAGGAGTTGGTCGTGAACTGCGTGGGCGAGAATCACGATCCACACTAGGTTCCCGCTCTCGGACATGCCCACTTTCGCGATACCGGTCTCGGTCACGATGTTCACGATCACGCAGTCGGTCGCGGTCGTCACGACTACGGTCGCGCACAACAGCACGCGTAGGCTCACGATGCTCCCGGCTTCTATCCATCTCACGGTTGCGGTCATGATCACGGTCGCGGTCTCTGGTCCGTTCAGGTTCTCGACGGTCACGACCGCGCCCTACATCCCTGTCACGGTCGCAGTCACGGTCGCTATCTGGTCCTCGATCTCGAGCATCCCAATGGTCGTAGTCTCGGTCTCTCTCTCTCTCTCGCTCGCGGTCACGATCACGATCATGGTCTCTGCTCCGGCGATCAGCCTGGTCGCGAACATCTCTCCGTAGTTCAGGCGACTCCCGACGCGCCGAGCGGTCGCGCGAATCTCGCCTTCTCGGCTCTCGACGGTCGGAATACTCGCGGTCTCGACGATCCCGTCGGTCAACATCACGACTATCGTTTCCGGAATTCCGCCGGTTTAAAGCTCGTTCATGAGAAGCCTCATCTTCACGGTCGCGATGGCTGTCCCCTTCGCGCCGACTGTGGTGGTGACTGTGGCGATGATTGTGCCGCTCACTGACCCGGTCGGGAAAAAACGTCGATAGGTCTCCTGATCCAGAAGACCTTGTCGACGACGACCTGTGCGAGACCGGTATCGCCAGCGGTTTGCCGGGCGCCTTCGGAGGAAGTAAGGTGGGCCGGTCGCTGGAAGTCTGCGCGCGTGCGACGGACGTCGAGGACGCGGACGAGGACGGCGGCGGCGGCGGCGGTGGCATAGCGAGTGTGCAATGCGCTCGCGACCGGCCTGAGTGCGCGTCTCGCTGTAGCAAAAAGCAGTGAAGGGGGAGGGGGGAGGCGGTAGAATATAGGAAGGGGGGTGGATGGAGTATTATTTACTTGATAGTACTACACAAGGTGGGAGTGAATTCGCGATGCGATGTCGAGGCGCCGCGGGGTGCGCGTACCTTTCAGCACGCTGCGGCGTGCACTTCAGCACTAACAAAGCCAGACTTACCCGGCGCGCCTCACCCGCTTCGCAAAATCTTTCGCGTCTCGAGAGCAGAAAGCGCAGAAACGGCATACATTTCGACACCCATTTCCACCACCAAGTTGCACAGGATGGAAGACTCCGGGCTGTATTTCAACCAGGGATTGCTGTCGGTTCTCGGCTCGCCGTCCGAGCATGTCACGGAATTGGCCGCGTACATCGACGTGCTGAACGGGTTCGTCGCCGAGTCCGAGGAACAGTTGGGACCCCTGACGACCGAGGTCGAGCCTCTCGTGGCTGTTGATATTGTTGGAGAGGAAGAGGAACAGCCGGAGGTTGAGCCAGAGAAGCTTGAGAAGGCGATTGCGCTTGTTCTGGCTGCTGCTGGTGCGCTTGCGAAGGCGTCCGAGAAAGGTGCGTTAGATCAGCTTGCTGGATCGCTGTGTGAACTTTGGAGAGTGAATCGCTGGACTTTTTACTAACAGTCTTCTTCTTGCAGAATTTGAACCTGCGTACAATCTGCTGCTCCATGTTATCTCATCCAACCCGTCCGGCCTCGCTGGCCCGACTTCCACAGTCCTCGACCTGCTGAGTGCCGCGAGCAGCAACCACGCGCTGGGATCGCTCTCCGTGCTCGCCAATCTCTTCAACCTGCTCTCCGCCGACTCACCGCTGCGTTTCCAGGTTCTCACAGCCGTCATCAACATCTGCAGCTCGACCGGTAACACGTCGCTGCTTGTGCCGCAGCTCAAGCAGCTGCCGACCTGGTTCCAGGAGTGGTCGTTGGAGCCCGCCGGCCAGGTCAGCCTGCTGCTCTCGCTTTCCACCGCTCTCGAGACTGCTACTTCCAAGTCATCCGCGCTGAAGTACTTACTGGAGGCTCACACTCTTGCCACCAAGACCGGCGTGCCTGTTGATTCTGCCGCTAGCACGCGACTTGTGCTGCTGTCGCTGAAGGACACCCCCTTTATCGACTACGAATCCATCTCAAGCGCTCTGGGATCAGCGGATGTCGCGCCTGAGCTTCTGGCACTGTTGAAGATTTTTGTTTCCGGAACGCTTTCTGACTTCACTGCCTACAAGAGTGCGAACGAGGCCGTGTTTTCTACCAACGAACTGCCAGTGGACGCGCTGACGACCAAGATCCGGCTGCTTACGCTCGCCTCGCTTGCTGCCGCGGCACCGAACTTGACCGTGTCATACGCGTCAATCGCATCTGCTCTCGCGATCGAGGACGACGAAATCGAGCTCTGGATCATCGACGTTATCCGCGCCGGTCTGCTGGAAGGCAAGATGTCGCAGCTCGAGCAGAAGCTCTACATTCACCGCGTCACGACTCGCACGCTTGGCGATGCCGAATGGCGCGATATCGCGCGGCGGCTCGATGTGTGGAAGACGAGCTTACGGGACGTGTTGGCTGTCGTGCGGAATGCGCGTGTCGCGGTCGAGAACAAGGCTGCCGCGCTGACGATCGAGAAGGAAAAGAACGCGGTGAACGCGAACGTGAACGGCGAGGCTGTGCAGGCGTAGGCGGAAAATATCTATGTATACATGTTTAATATGACGTTCTGGCCGTGTTGCTCTGCATTTGGTAGAACTCGACTTCTAGAAGTAGATGTCTGTCTTAGCTTGCCCACTACAGGGTTTACAGGGTTTATAGACTTGGCACAAACGTCGCGTCGCGCGATGTTTACAGCCGTGCGGCGCTGCGGAACTCTATCTCGAACTCTAACGCAAACTCTAAGCCCTGCCAGCGCGTAAATTGTTGCTTGCAGCCTCGAGGCGGCTCACGGCGCTCATCTCAGCCAGTCCTCATCGCTTTATTTGTTGTCCTTCCTTTCGCTTTCTTTCCCGCCATGCCTCGTCCGCCGCTGCCGATTCGTCTTTCCTCGTCCTCCCGCCCGGTTTTCCGCTCTTCAATTGGCTTTGCTGCTCCGGCAATCCGTTCAAGAACGTCCTTGTTCCTTGTCAAAAGCCCGCTCGTCGCGCCTCGCTTCGCCGCTCCTCACGCCGTTCGCGCCGCGTCGAGTTCTACCTCCTCAAATCCGCCTCCCAAGGGTTCCGTTGACCCATCTCGCCAACCCCCAGATCTCAAGAAACTCTTTGGGATTATCCTCGCTGCGTCTGGCGTGTTTTATCTGCTTACTCGGTCTATGAAAAAGGGTGAGTTCTTCTCCTATTTGGCTTGTTTCCGCGACCGCGTCTTCGTTCACGCGTTTCTATTTCGGGGGACTGATAGGACTGACAATTGACTCCTCAGAGCGCGAAGCTCGACGAGATATCAAACTAGGAAACCCTGAATTCCCTCCTGAAATGTCCAGACATCGTGCATTTACTCGTGACGAGGTGAAAGTCATCTTCGTCCTCGGCGGCCCTGGGTGCGTTCTTTCTTTCCCTGTTTTTATTAGCCCGCGGTGTTTTTGGTTTTTTGAGGTTGCTAATATGTGGGTGATAGTGTTGGAAAGGGAACGCAGTGCGCGAACCTCGTGCGCGATTTTAACTACGCGCATCTGTCTGCGGGCGATTTATTGCGCGCAGAGCAAGCGCGTGAAGGGTCCGAATTTGGAGAGCTCATTTCGACGTATATCCGTGAAGGACGGATTGTGCCGCAGGAGATTACAATTGCGCTTCTGAAGAACGCGATGACTGAGGAAGTTTCCAAAGGTCGTACGAAATTCCTTATCGACGGTTTCCCGCGCAAGATGGACCAGGCTGTGAAGTTTGAAGAAGACGTCGCTGTGTCTGAGTTTACGCTGTACTTTGACTGCACTGAGGACGTCATGTTGCAGCGACTTTTGAAGCGTGGCGAGACTAGTGGTCGATCGGATGATAACATTGAGAGCATTAAGAAGCGGTTCAAGACGTTTGTCGAGACGTCGATGCCGGTCGTGGAGTACTACCGGAACATGAACAAGGTCATCACGGTGCCTTGCGAGAAGGATAAGGACGAGGTTTACGCCATCGTCAAGGAGCAGATTAGTGACCGCATGGTCATATAATACGCGAAGCGCCATTTAGAATATAGAAGCTTGTTTAGTATCGCTGTCATTTAATTCACTTTCATACATCTCTCATCGTTTTATACAAACTCGAGTCCGTCTACGAAGGCGTCAACTTTCCTGATACCAATGGCATATACCGCGGCTGCTGACAGCAGTCGCATTTATTACTTTTGATACACCTATGCACAAACATACACGCAAAACGCTAGCCGCAAATCACACATACCATACCCCAAGACCCATGTTCACCAATACTCCAGCTATTAACACAAAGCAAAACAAAATCACCAGCTAATCTCATGAATCGCCTTAAACCATGCCTTCAAGAATCGCTCGGGAATCTCAACAGAAGTGCCATGACAGTACTCCCTCATCAACGCACAAGCCTCCGGACGCATAACGTCAAAGTTGAAGCTCAGCTCCGGGTGCTCTTCATGCACCGTTGTCGTAAACACGGGCGCGATAGTGCGACTTCCGTGCTTGACTGTCTTCTGCACGACAGAGACGTCGACGGCTCCTTTGTCCAGATTTGCCGTGTTCACGGTGATCACGGAATCGACGCGGTACCAAGTCTTGCACCAATCGGGAGTGCTCGAGATATCAATCACCTCCGGACGCTGAAGCGAGACTATAGTTTCAGCCATCTTTAGCAGTTCCTTCTCATTCGACCCAATCAACTCGACAGCCGTCCAAGCACGCTCCATAGTCTCCGGCTTGAGCGAGAACACAAGCGATCCATCGAACGTCATTGATCGTAATCCCAGAGAGTTTGACGAAGACAACGGATAAACGACTCTCATATCCGGTCTGAACCGCTTCTCAAGAAGGTCGCGCTCGACATCAGACCCAGCCGCCATATGCGCAGCCAGCGCGATCTGATTCACGAGTGACGTCTGAAGACGAAGTTCAGGCCGCATAATCAAGCAAGGAACACGCTCGTTGATCTGTACGTCCATACCCGTCAACGCACGTGTCATCTCTGCCGGAAGACTCTCGCCGTCGGTAGATTGGCTGACAGACACCGAGATGCGATCGAGTAGCTCCTTGCTGCCGATGATGAACAGCGCGCGACGAGCAGAGCGCTTCTCAGCAGCGGCCTGCATGAGTGCAATAGCCTTGCCTAGCTGCTCGACTGTAGAAATCGCGTCCTCCATGGGCGTCTCGTAGTGCGGGTAGAGGAAGCGGGCGCGCTGCAGGGCACCTTCCTTGAGTGACTGTGAGGCAGACGACTGGGAGGGTTCCGGTGCGTGAGGTTTCGGATCCGCTGGGCGGCGGAGACGACGGCCTGCATTTTTCTTTCTTTCTTATTAAACAAACGTATGATGTTTGGTAGCTGGAGACGTCGTATCAAACCACAAGAACTCGGAGAAAGATGGTAGGAAGAGGAACGAACAGGCGGGCGGGAGACCAGGGCAGTTCACCGCATGTGACGAGATGCGCGTTGTCGCCGCACAAGATCTGAGCCGCGTGTTCTGCGGCGCGCCACGAGCCCCTTGGCACAAACCCCGTGTCAGCGGTCAGCGCCGCAGCTGGGTTTCTGCCACGTCGAGCGCGGGTCGACGCAGCGCAATTGCCCGATACATACCTCCTGCGCTCAGCTCACGTAGGACACTCCACCCCCATGTACCAGATCACCATGGACACCTTCTACCGCATGCTCGTGCTCGCGGGCACGCTGCTTGTTGCCTTTCTCTTCTTTGGCGGTCCCGTCACGGCGGCTGCGCCCGAGGTCACCAACGCGCAGGTCACGACGAAGGTGCGCTTCTGCACTGTTCTTATGGATCTACGATATGATTGAGGACGCAATTGACTGACGGCGTTCGCAGGTTTACTTTGATATTGAGCAGGGTGGTGCGCCGCTTGGCAGAGTTGTGCTTGGTCTTTACGGCGACATTGTGCCCAAGACTGCTGAGAACTTCCGGTGGGTGTTTTAGGAGTCGTATGTGATGTGGAATCGAGATCGCTGATAATTTCTGTAGCGCTCTCGCGACCGGAGAGAAGGGATTCGGATTCGAGGGATCGAAATTCCACCGTGTCATTGACAACTTCATGATCCAGGGTGGTGATTTCACGCGCGGTGACGGTACGTGTTTCTTTGCTGGTTATACTCTAGAACGGAATAGAAGGCTAATATGCTCACTATAGGAACCGGCGGCAAGTCAAGTATGCTATTGGCTTCTATCAAAAATCTGTCAGACAATTGAGCTGGAGCTAACACATACACAAAGTCTACGGTGCTCGTTTCCCTGACGAGAACTTCGCGATCAAGCACCGCCGGCCCGGTCTTTTGTCGATGGCCAACGCCGGCCGCGACACGAACGGATCGCAGTTCTTCATTACCACCGTCGTGACCCCGTACGTTCTCCGTTTTTCTTGATTCACACATACCATCTTCGCAGTCACTGACAATACGTAACAGGTGGCTCGATGGCAAGCACGTCGTCTTTGGCGAGGTCATGGAAGGCATGGACATCGTGACCAAGATCGAAAAGACGAAGAAAGGCCGGGGCGACAAGCCCACTGTGCCAATCACGATTGCCAAGTCCGGCGAGATTGCCAGCGAAAAGACTGCCGAAGCTGTCGAGGAGCCCGCTGCTGCAGAGCCTGCTGCGGCCGAGCCGGCGAAGGATGAGTTATGACTAAAGGGCTGGCGCAATTGGCTGCAGTCGTACGATTATATGTCGGCGAGATGGTAGTAGGCGGGTTGTATAGTCTGGAGCTTGTGTAGCTTGTCGGTGATAGGTCGAATACAGGAACTTTGGTGATGCTTGCTTAATTTCATTTCTCCTGGATCTCTGTAGATTGTAGATCGGCAGACCATTTACGATATTCAAATAGAAAATTATTTATTATTCAAATCCCATCCCCTCAGGTCAGCTCAGCTCAATACACATTACGTAACGAGCCTTTTCGATCCCTTCGATCCGTGACAGAACACATATATATGGTATAGATGCTTTACTCTCTACAACAGAAGCTTATTCAGTCTGTGTCGTCGCCACGGTAGACCCCGAAGCCATCATATATTTGAAGACTAGCTTCGATAATAGCACCTAGGGGAGTGGACCCGTCTGCATTGATATTAGGACATACAGAGTCCAACAAATGCGCCATATTAATCTGGTCAACGTGGCCGTCTTCTTTAGAATAATATTGAGTATTCTCGTGATCATCGACAGCAGGACATGCCACATCGGCCACTTTGATAATCCGATGAACGTAATCGCCTGCACCAGAGAAAAATAGAATCTTCGACGCGATCCTGTGAACTGCCAAGAGCCGACGAGAAACCGGAGGTGTCGAATCAGAAGTACAAAACGTGCAACTCTTGGGCATTATGTGGTCAGTATTTGAGCCCATATTCCCCATCTTCAGAATTCTGTAAGTATGACAATCTAAATCATTAGTCTCTGGTTCAAAACAGAGTTTGAAGTTGGTAAAATAGCTGCGGAATGTAGGATCAAGCGTAATCGCGGTATGTGGAAGGCTAATCTTTGAGCCTCTGATCTCTTCAGCCACACCTGGTTGAAACAGGTTCAGCACCTGCAATGTCGCCAGTTGAAAATCATCCTGTACTCAGACAGATTAGTTGGAATACTGGTACTGCTATAGTTGATAGATTGTAATCTCACCAGTTCGTTATCTGAATCGCCGTATGTGATTGTCTGTGGTATTACCTGCTTAACGCTAACTATTCCAGTGCACCAATGTTAGATCCTAATTCTTTTTCCCATAAAACAATGTAACAAGACCTACTGAAATATTTGCAGCAAGCGTTATACCGGCCTGAGACTGCACAGCGGTAGTGATCACGCTCCATGCAGTCGAGCTTAAGGGAGATTTCTCGTGTCCGACTAATGTGATGATGCATCTGGAACTTTGACTTTCCCCTCGGTAAGAGTGAAGGCTTCTCGTAAGAATATTTCTCGCGGGGTCCGGGTAGATTATGAATTCGAACTAGAGTACGAGTTGTTAGCATTGAACGGGATATACAGAAAGCTCGAATCCTGGATCGTACTCTGGAAGAAGAAGGAGTCCATGAGATGATCTGCAACGTCGTGAAAAGCGTCCATAATCTGACTTTCGTCCAAGTCTCTGACGTCGCCATTGACGTCAATACCCGCCTGATCAAACAATCCTCGCAGAAACATGTTCCTGGATTGCTCTGACTCGAGATATTGGAATGTACTGTCAAGGAGCAGGACCTTGTTGTACTGCTTATTTCCGCAGTTGCATTCAAACTGAAGCTGTTCAACTAAATCTTCAAAGATCGTGACTGCTGACATGTACTTAGAGGCATCAAACACGCGCTCTTCTGAAAAGTGGACTGCTGATTCCCTCATTTTTGGTAGAAGCTGTTCCTTGTGTCGACGATCGCCCAGAACTTGTGAAGCAATTACCCGATAAGCACCACACAACTGTTCTTGCAGCTTGAAAGATGAGTTGAAAGTAAGTGAAAACATATAGCGCACCACTGTGACTCGGTGAGTCGGACAGTCGGTGCCACTAGCACTATGCTCTAGCCTTTAGAATTGAAAAGCTCTTCTGTACCCCGGGTTATGTCACGTCGTCACCACCTTGTAATTTTGTAAACTATCGTTAAATAAGGTTTAAAGATCCGCCGCACGCGGCACGTGATTGGGCTGCGACCTTTCTGCGATTCTGCGATCTACCTAACACAAACAAAGCTCGCCTCCACCCAGTCCAGAATTTGTACATGGCCTGCCTGTGATTGCTGGAGATTTATCCGACACGACTAGAGTTTGAGAGCTCTAATATATACAGTATCTACTCTTGCCATCAATCTGAGTTTGCATCACTTTGGACTTCATCTCCTTTAGTTTTCTTCTTGCGTCTTGATAGTGTGTTAGTTGGTCTGTCTGTATTCTTTGCGTGTCCAGACATGGCTACCTGCCAGCCTGGTGAGTACTGCTTTATTAACTTAGGTGTCAGCGCTAATAAAACGTCGCAAAAATGAAATTGTCGTTCCGGCTCATCTGTTTGCGAACTCGTCAGACAATGTGGGATGATATGACACTGTCACATCATTTCGCACTGCTTGGTGAGTTCGCTCACAGATGACCTGTTACAGCCTTTCTTGTTTCTGCAACGGGACACGGATACTGACATAAATCAATAAAGTAGTACCCACCAGGTTGCTATCGGCCGATGACATGGCATTCTTCTTTCCCGAACGTACAACTTGAGTTCTTGTGTAGGTTGTGATTCTGCAAGTATCTTTTTCCGCTTATCTTTTTCCGCTTCGACAGAAACCAGAGCAGCTTCTAACTTCCCCATCGGCTTGTGTAGGCTTGCATGAAGAGAGATGCAGTTTTCCGGGACGTTTATATCCTCTCGCTGGATGGAGCTGCGACTCGGTACTACGATCACTTTATATCTCGAAAGGGTTTGTGCGAGGGTGTTTGTTGCTGATGTAGAATTGTCGACAGATGGCACTGGCGGATCACTTCTGATGTTTCGTTGAACCTCCTCTTCAATCGCGCTGCCTCCGCGTAGGTAAAGCCTCTCCGCGATGGCGTGATGGATTGCGAGATGGACTGCCGAGATGCTCCCAATATCTGGGTGACGTCGTAATTTGACGACAATGCTTTCCATTGGATGACTCGCAACATTTCTCGCCCTTAGCTGGATATCAAGTAACCGCGCTGCATTTTTTGTGTGTAATTATTCTGTACGTATCTTCCGCTTCGTCTTGGACCAGAGAAATTTGCAGATTTTTCATCGTGTGCTGGTCCCAGTCTGAGCGGAAGAAGACGCGTGCATTATAACTTGCACGAAAATTGTAGAGTGTTTATTTGGTTTCTAACGACAGGAAGGAAGACCGCCATGTTGTTCTCCAGGACGCCGTGTCAGCAGATTACGATCTTCATGCTGAGATAATCTCTGCGGTGCATCTAGAAATACATTATGCCATTGCCCGGAGGCTTCATCCACCAGAGGAGGCCGGATTGAAGAGACAATACAGCGCGACATGCCAGTGCCGGCAGTTACCACGTCGGCAACAAAGATCTCAAGCGCCGATGCTACCATGAAATCTGTATCGGATGTTGTTGCAAAGCTAGTCAGTGTCAGTTCAGTGGAAGTGGAAATGGAACCTGCACTAAACTGAGGTTCACGGTTTTTCTGTGTAATCCGCCCCATCAGAATTATTCTTTTAAACGCTTCTTACTGGGTTCTGTTTTTCTACTTGATGGCTGAGGAGTTTTGTGTACTAGTAACGTAGTTTTGAATAATTACCGTTTTAACTTGTACAAATATACTACATAAAACTCTGTAATATCTCAATGCATGCAAATCCTATAGATTTGAAAACCGCTTCGCGATAGTCTGAAATACCCAGCATCCCCATGGGACACATGCCCTTCTATATACTTGCACTAAGCTAAGATGCATAACCGCACCTGGAGATGACACTGCATCTCCTATCACCGCACTCGGCTTCATCGTAGAGGACTCCGCGGGGAGAATTGCGAGTAGCGGGTTTTAAATACAGCAGCAAACGCTCCTGAATTGAACAAATCTACGCCGCGCCGTCAAGCCAAGCGTGACTGTATTGCAGGTAAGAGTAGCATGGATAACACGGTCAGCGCAAACGTGAGCTGCGTCGCTAAACAATAAACGACACGCGAGGTATGCAACAGTCAAATCCCACGCCGTCCGGTCGGCTCAATACTCAGTAGGTAACGAGCCTCTTCGATCCGTTTCTATCCGTAACAGGATACATCTATATGGTATACCCGCTTTCCTCTCTCAACAGACGCAATTCGTAGGTCCTTGTACTTCAGTATATATTGGATGGTAATCTCAACCCCCAAAAGAATCTAAATTTCGGACAGAAACTGGCCAAATAGTAAATTCGTTCAGTCTGAGTTGTCGGCATAATAGTCTCCGAGGCCTTCATATATCTGGACGCCAGCTTCGATAATAGCACCCAATGGGGTGGACCCATCTGCCTCAATACAAGACCATTCACGAGCATGCATATATACAGCAGTACACTCTAAAAAAAAGACTGCATCAGAGAAACATAGAATATTTGAAGCGATCCTATGAACTGCCAAGAGCCGACGAGAAACTGCCGGTATCGAGTCAGACGTACAAAACGTGCAACTCTTGGGTATTCTGTCGTCAAACCCTGATTCCATGTCTGTATTCCTCAGAATTCGGTAAGTGTGACAACTTGGATCATTAGTCTCTGGTTCCAGACAAACTTTGAAGTCGGTAAACAATCTGTGCAGTTCAAGATCCAGTGTAATTGCGTTATGTGGCAGGCTAATCTTCAATCCGCTGATCTCTTCAATCACACCTGGCTGAAACAAGTTCAGCACCTGTAGTGTCGCCAGTTGACGATCATTCTGTATTCAGCCAAGTTAGATAGAAGACCGGTACTATCAATTTATGATGTGTGCACCTACCAGTTCGTTAACTGACTTGCCGTATGTAATTGTTTGCGGTATCACCTGCGTAGCAAACACTATTTCAGTGCAATAACGTTAGATCCTGACTCTTTCTCCTATATATATAAATATAATGAGACCTACTGAAAAGTGGGGGGTAGCCGTTGTACCGGCCCGAGACTACACAACGGTAATTATCACGACGCAAGCAGTCGGCTTTCAGAGCCGCTTTTCGTTCGAAATTGACCAGATATCTAGCATACTCTTCTTCTCCCTCTAATAAGAGTATAGACTGCGGGTCAAATGATGAGTCGCGGTTTTGAGTTAAATAATGAATGCGAACTACAAGTGATTTGTTAGAGTTGAACGGGATATAGAGAAAGCTCGAATCTGATTCGTACTGGGAAGAAAGAAGAAATTCATGAGATGATCAGCAACGTCGTGAAAGGCGTCCATAATCTGACTTTCGTCCAAGTCGCTAATGTTGCCATTGACGTCAATACCCGCGTAGTCAAACAATCCTCGCAAAAACATGCTCTTGGATTTCTCTGACTCGAGATATCTCAATGTACAGTCAAGGAGTAGGACCTTGTTGTACTGCGTATCTTCGCAGTTGCATTCAAACTGAAGCTGTTCGACTAGATCTTCAAAGATCGTAACTGCCGACATGTACTGAGAAGCATCAAACACGCGCTCTTCTGAAAAGTGGACTGTTGATTCTCTCATTTTTGGTAGAAGCTGTTTCTTGTGTCGACGATTGCCCAGAACTTGTGAAGTAATAGCCGATGAGCATCAAGCGACTATATTCTTGTGGCTTGGATTTTGGAAGATAAGTCGAGAGTAAATAAATAGAATAATAACAAATAGTTGCTCACGCTAACATCAATAAGCTCTTACATTCCCCGCATTGCACAAGTTATATATGCAGTTAGTTTAGGTTGAGCTGTTCTCATCAACATCACCGCCTTGTCGAAAATATCTCTGTATAATAAGGTTTAAAGGTCCGCACGCGGCTCGTGATCGAGCTGCAGAAAACCAGTTGCCTAAAACTCCAGCAGCCCGATGTGACGTGGGACCTTCTATATATTTGCATTAAACCAAGACAAGTAACTTCACCCGGAGATGACACTGCCTGTCTGCCTTGGGCAGTGCCTCTCTTTATCACCGGCGCGCCCTCAGCTACGCTATCCAAACAAGATCTGGGGTATCACCGTATCAGTAACATGGTCACAACGATGTTCGAGGGTATGTGTTTAAGAAAATTATATTACAAATTATAAAAATATGCAATAATAGTCAAATCCCATGCTGTTTGGTCGGCTTAATACTCGGTATGTAACGAGCCTCTTCGATCCGCAGACCATTTGCAATACACCATACAAAATTACTCAAACCCCATCCCGTCAGGTCAGCTCAATTCACAGTACGTAACAATCCTGTTCGATCCGCTTCGATCCGTGACAGAACACATATATATGGTATAGCTGCTTTCCTCTCTCCAACAGAAGCTTATTCAGTCTGTGTCGTCGCCATGGTAGTCTTCAAAGCCATCATATATTTGAAGACTAGCTTCGATAATAGGACCTAAGGGAGTGGACCCGTCTGCGTTGATATTACATACAGAGTCCAACAAATGCGCCGTATTGATTCGGTCAACGTGGCCATCTCCTTTAGAAAAATATCGAATATTCGCGTCTTCATCGACAGCAGAACATGCCAACAAGTCCACATTTATAATCCGATGAACGTAGTCACCTGCACCAGAGAAATATAGAATCTTCGACGCGATCCTGTGAACTGCCAAGAGCCGACGAGAAACCGGAGGCATATAATTAGAAGTACAAAACGTGCAACTCTCGAGCATGTGGTCACTATTTGAGCCCATATTCCCCATCTTCAGAATTCTGTAAGTATGACAATTCGGATCAATAGTCTCTGGTTCAAAACAGAGTTTAAAGTTGGTAAAATAGTTGTGGAATGTAGGATCCAGCGTAATCGCGGTTTCTGTACGGCTTAACTTAAAGCCTCTGATTTCTTCAGCCACGCCTGGATGAAACAGGTTCAGCACCTGCAATGTCGCCAGTTGATAATCATCCTGTACTCAGCCATATTAGTTGGAATACTGATACTACTATGGTTGATAGATTGTGATCTTACCAGTTCGTTATCTGAATCGGCGCATGTAATATTCTGTGGTATCACTTGCGCAACGTAGACTACACCAGTACACTAGTGTTAGATCCTGCTTCTTCTTTTCCCAAAAATCAATGTAATAAGACCTACCGTTATATTTGGAGCGAACGTTATACCGGCCTGAGACTACACAGCAGTAGTTATCACGCTGCGTGCAGCAGTGCTCAAGAGCTTTTTTTCGTGTCCAATTAGCGTACTGTCTCCGGTACTTTTCATGTGCCATTGGATAACCTGTAGACCACCAGTCAGAATATCTTTCCTGAAGTCGAGGTAGATTATGAATTCGAACTAGAGTCAAATTGTTAGCATTGAACGGGATATACAGAAAGCTCGAATCCTGGATCGTACTCGGGAAGAAGAAGGAGTCCATGAGATGATCTGCAACGTCGTGAAAAGCGTCCATAATCTGACTTTCGTCCAAGTCTCTGACGTCGCCATTGACGTCAATACCCGCGTGATCAAATAATCCTCGCAAGAACATGTTCTTGGATTTGTCTGACTCGAGATATTCAAGTGTACTGTCAAGGAGTAGGACCTTGTTGTACTGCTTAGTTCCGCAACTGCATTCAAACTGAAGCTGTTCAACTAAATCTTCAAAAATCGTGACTGCCGACATGTACTGAGAGGCATCAAACACGCGCTCTTCCGAAAAGTGGACTGCTGACTCCCTCATTTTTGGTAGAAGCTGTTCCTTGTGTCGACGATCGCCCAGAACTTGTGATTTGTGAAGCAATTACCCATAAGCACCAAACGACTGAATTCTTGCAGCTTGAAAGATGAGTTAAAAGTAAGTAAAAACATATAGCACACCACGGTGAGTCGGACAGTCAGTGCCACTAGCACTATGCTCTAGCCTTTAGAATTGAAAAGCTCTTCTGTGCCCCGGGTTATGTCACGTCGTCACCGCCGTGTAATTTTGTAAACAATTATCGTACAATAAGGTTTAAAGGTCCGCCGCACGCGGCACGTGATTGAGCTGCGACCTTTCTGCGATTCTGCGATTCTGCGATCTACCTAACACAAACAAAACTCGCCTCCAACCCAGTCCAGAACTTGTACATGGCCTGCCGGTGATTGATGGAGATTCATCCGACGCGACTAGAATTTGAGAGCTCTAAGATATACAGTATCTACTCTTGCCATTAGTCTGAGTTTGCATCACTTTGGACTTCATCTCCTTTAGTTTTCTTCTTGCGTCTTGGTTGTGTGTTAGGTCTGTCTGTATTCTTTGCGCGCACCGAATTCCAACCTATGTTGAAATTCGGGCTCTGCTTGTTCTGATTTCGAAGCCTCGAAACGCAGTTTAACTGTATTCAGCACATGACTCTCGTCGGATAATGCTCCCGTTAGCACGCATCGGTGCTTGTCTCGTGCGAAGCATTTCTTCCTGAGTGTGCGGGGATAAGTGCCTTACAAGACTGACGCCGATGCGTGTTGACTTGAGTCTTGTCCGACGACAGACGTGTGTTGAATGCAGCGGAACAAGCAGAACTTGGAATTTTGAGGTAAAGTCATGGCAGTCTTCTTTCCCGGACCTATGACTTGAGTACACCCTCTGCGCTCTTGTGAGCTGTGATCCTGCAAGTATATTCCTCCGTTCCGACGAGATCAGACCAGTTTCTAACTTCCCCATCGGCTTGTGTAGGCTTGCATGAAGAGTGATGCAGTTTTCCGGGACGTCTATATCCTCTCGCTGGAGCTGCGACTCGGTACTACGACCACTTTATATCTCGAAAGGGCTTGTGCAGGGATATATTTATTTGATGTAGATCCGTTGACAGATGGCACTGGCGGATCACTCCTGATGTTTCGTTGAACCTCCTCTCCAATCGCGCCGTCTCCGCGTAGGTAAAGCCTCTCCGCAATGGCGTGATGAATATCCAGAATCAGTGAAGAAATTGTGCCAAACTCAAGGTGATGTTGCAATCTGATGACACGGCTTGTTAATGGATGGCTTGACAAGTTTCTCTTCCGATGCTCGATATTAAGTAAGCTCTCTGCATTCTTCGTGTGTGTCATTATCTTGTATGTGTCTTCTTCTGTTTCGGCTTGGCCCAACAAGATCCCAAGACTTTTTTCCATCGTGTCCTGGTCCCAGCTTGAACGGAAGAAGACACGTCCATCACAACTTATAGGAAGATTGCAGAGGGTCTATTTGATATCTACTGTTAGGAAGGCAAATCGCCATGTTGTTCAACAACAGGCCGTGTCTGCAGATTACGATCTTCACGCTGGGATAATCTCTCTGCTGTTTCTAGATATTCATTCTGCAATTGCCCGGAGGCATCATCTACATTGAGGAGGTCGGATTGAAGAGACGATACAGCGCGACATATGTGTCGAACCGCCAGTACTATCTGCTGACAGTACCACATCAGCAACAAATATCCCAAGCGTCGATGCTACCGTCGAATATATATCGGATGCTTTGGCAAAGCGAGTCAGTGTCGGTACAGTGGAAGTGGCACCTAATATATAACTCGCCTAAAGTTATTTTTATAATATTTATTATAGGTTTCTGTCTTTCTACTTGATGGCTGAGGATTTCTGTGTACTAGGTAGCGTATACCGCTTAATTTGTATAAATAGAAATAAATATTATAACTACTACCTGTGATCTCGTAAAACTATTCGAAAAAACAAGCATCCGGATGAGACACTGGCCCTTCTATAAATTTGTACTAAGCTAATATACGACACATAACCGCACTCGCAGATGACAGCGCACCCAGCGTCAACGGAGATGGCCGCGCAAGGAATATGGCGAACAGGGGAGTTCAGGTACAGCGGCAACGTTCTCGGCTTGAACAAATCCATGCCGCGATTTCAAGCCACGCGTGACTGTGCCGTCTGGTCGACTCAATTCTCTCTAACAGAACACATATAGATGATATAGCTGCTGTCTCTTCAACATAAGCGATTGGTAGGTCCGTACTTCCGAGGCATATTGTATGGTATTCTCACCCCAGAGGATCCAGATTTGGACAGAAGCGGGTCGGATAGTAAACAGGTTCGTTCAGTCTGTGTTGTCGGCATAGTAGTCTCCGATGCCTTCATATATTTGAAACCTAGCATCGATAATAGCGCCTAATGGTGTGGATCCGTCTGTATTGACATAACTCTCATAAGGCCATTTATAAGCAAGCACATCTATAGTAGTCCACTTTAAGAAGATGATTGCGTCAGAGAGATACAAAATTCTGGAAGCGATCCTGTGAACTGCCAAGAGCCGACGAGAAACTGGAGGTATTGCATCAGAAGTACAGAACGTGCAACTCTTGGGCAATATGTCGTCAATATTTGAGCCCGGGTTCCTCATCCTCAGAATTCTGTAAGTGTGACAATTTGGATCATCAGTCTCCGGTTCAAAACATATCAGGAAGTCGGTAAAATATCTGCGCAGTCTAAGATCCAGCGTGATTGAGTTGTGTGGCAGACTGATCTTTGATCCACTGATCTCTTCGGTCACGCCTGGCTGAAAGAGGTTCAGCACCTGTAGTGTCGCCAGTTGGCGATCATTCTGTATTCAGCCAAGTTAGCTAGAAGATCGGTACTAATAGTTAATGGTGTATGCTCCTACCAGTTCGTTATCTGAATCGCCGTATGTGAGTGTTTGCGGTATCAGCTGCGTAGCAAACACTATTTCAGGGCACTTATGTTAGATCCTGACTTCTTTCTTATAAATCAATGGAATAATGAGACTTACTGAGAGATTTGTCGTATTCATTATACTGGCCAGAGACTACACAGCGGTAGTTATCCCGACGCAAGCAGTCGGCTTTCAGAGCCGCTTTTCGTTCTGAATAGACCAGATACCTAGCGTACTTTTCTTCTCCCTCCGATAAGAGTATAGACTGCGGGTCAAAAGATGAGTCGCGGCGCTGAGTTAGATAATGAAGTCGAACTGTGAGTAATTTGTTAGAATTAGACGGGATATACAGAAACCTCAAATCCTGGATCGTACTGGGAAGAAAGAAGGAGTCCATGAGATGATCGGCAACGTCGTGAAAGGCGTCCATAATCTGGCTTTCGTCCAAATCGCTGACGTCGCCATTGACGTCAATACCCGCGTAATCGAAAAATCCTCGCAAAAACATATTCTTAGATTTCTCTGACTCGAGATACTTGTATGTACAGTTGATAAGCTTGACTTTGTTGTACTGCTTAAATAGGCAATTGCATTTATACCGAAGCAGCTCAACTAGGTCCTCAAATATCGCGACTGCTGTAATGTACTGAGAAGCGTCGAACACGCGGTCTTCTGAGAACTGAACTGTTGACTCCGTCATGTTGGTAGAACCGTAAAAGCTGGCAAGCTGCCCTTTCACTTAGAAAGCAAGTAAACTGTTGCAACGAAAGTGAATGAATAAAATGAACACAAGTCATACGGCCGAGTATTTGTGAGTTGTCGATGTCGTCGTCCCAGCGGCTTGTTTACGCCAGATGCTTCCCAGATTAAGGTTTAAAGGTCGAATAGGGTTTGTAGGGTTTGTAGGGTTTACAGGGTTACAAACCCCAGCGTGCTGTGCGCTACGCCGGCGCCGCAGGCCGTGTCCCGGCGGCACGTGCAGCGCCAAACGTCAGCGGCGGACCAATTAATGCGCGCGCAGTGCGGCCTCGCACGCTTTTACATAAAGAGCGCCGGTGCCCTCGAGATCTTCTTTCTTGCTTCTCACCGCTTCCTGCCTTGCCCTCCTCTCCTATTCCATTCAACTATGACGATCTCCAAGGTCTTTGCTCGTTACGTGTACGACTCGCGTGGTATGTGTTTTCTGTCTGGCAATTGAGCGACAGCGCCGGCTGCGAACGGATCAGCGAGCGCGTTTGCGTGACTGCTGCTGCTTCAGATGGGCTTCTTTCGTGCTACTTCGGCTCGAATCGCGCGTTTCTACGTGCAAGATGTTCTTCTGGGTGGTCTGCACGACGTACGGCCGCCGTTTGCTGTTTCTGTCCAGCATTGCCTGCGCTGCGGGCTCGCATAGTCCTGCGTCTGCAGCCCAGATCACTGACCGTCAGGAAACCCCACCGTCGAGGTCGACCTCACCACCGAGACCGGTCTCTACCGCGCCATCGTGCCGTCCGGTGCCTCCACCGGTATTCACGAGGCTCTCGAGCTCCGTGACGGCGAGACCGGCTGGGCCGGAAAGGGTTCGTTTCTCTTTTGTGTTACTCACCTGGCATTCACCTGCTGACCGCACCAGGTGTCCTCAAGGCCGTCGCCAACGTCAACGAGATCATCGGACCCGCGCTCCTCAAGGCCGACATCGATGTCAAGGACCAGGTCGCGCTCGACGACTTCCTGCTCGCGCTCGACGGCACCCCCAACAAGGGTACGTATTTTTCTGCTGCGTTCTGTTTTCCCCGTGTGATCCGCGAGGGCCTCGTACCACCGGGTAACTGTCGCTAACTTGTGCAGGCAAGCTCGGAGCCAACGCCATCCTCGGAGTGTCGCTCGCGGCCGCGAAGGCTGCTGCCGGCGAGAAGGTGAGCTTTCCCCATGTCTATTGTCGATTCCGGCTATGACGCCATCGGCTGTCGGCTCGGCGCCAGTGCGCGTCCCCGTCCGGCCGGTGCGCCCCCGCTACCCCCTGAGTCCCGACCCGGTTCCGACGCGTTTTCGTGCCTGGCGCCGCTGCCGGGACCACCCGTGGCCTTTCCGACCCCGGTGGACGCCCACCCGACGCCTGTCTTTGTTCCTTCCGCTAACTTCCGTCCCCAGGGCGTGCCTCTTTACGTGCACATCGCGGACTTGGCTGGCTCCAAGAACCCGGTCGTGCTTCCCGTTCCGTGTATGTCTGCCCCCGCCTTATAGCCGCCCGTCCCGCGGCTTCTCCGGATTTTTTTTTGTCTTTTGACATCGTCTGACTAACATGCGCAGTCCTCAATGTGCTTAACGGTGGCTCCCACGCTGGTGGCCGTCTGGCCTTCCAGGAGTTCATGATCGCGCCCACCGGCGCTTCGTCCTTCTCCGAGGCCCTCCGCATGGGCTCTGAGGTCTACCACATCCTCAAGTCGCTGACCAAGAAGCGTTACGGCCAGTCTGCCGGCAACGTCGGTGACGAGGGTGGTGTTGCCCCCGATATCCAGACCCCCAAGGAGGCTCTTGACCTGATCAGCGACTCCATCGCTGCTGCTGGTTACACCGGCAAGGTCGAGATCGCGCTCGATGTCGCGTCGTCTGAGTTCTACAAGGACGGCAAGTACGACATGGACTTCAAGAACCCCGACTCGGACCCGTCCAAGTGGCTGTCCGGTGAGGAGCTCGCTGCGCTCTACGCGTCGCTCGCGAAGGAGTACCCGATCATCTCGATCGAGGACCCTTTCGGAGAGGACGACTGGGATGCGTGGGTCCACTTCTACAAGACGACCGACATCCAGATCGTCGGTGACGATTTGACTGTCACCAACCCGATCCGCATCAAGACCGCGATCGAGCTCAAGGCCGCCAACGCCCTGCTCCTCAAGGTCAACCAGATCGGTACTCTGTCCGAGTCGATCAAGGCTGCCCAGGACTCGTTCGCTGCCGGCTGGGGTGTCATGGTTTCCCACCGTTCGGGAGAGACCGAGGACACGACCATCGCTGACATTGCCGTCGGTCTGCAGACTGGTGAGATCAAGACCGGTGCGCCGGCCAGATCCGAGCGTCTTGCGAAGCTCAACCAGCTGCTGCGCATCGAGGAGGAGCTCGGTGACAAGGCCATCTACGCCGGTACCAAGTTCCGCACTGCCGTGAACTTGTAAAGTGTCTGTTAAATGTCTTTTGATATTTAGTCGTAAACTCTTTTTTTCTCGAAAGAGAGTTGGGAATATAGTTCCTCAAATGTAATTTTCGATTCGTGTTGACATTTTTGGTGAGTCGGGGATCCGTTGAAGGCGCTGGTCGCGGACAACGGTTTTCAAGACGGTTTTTTATAATTTAGAAATCGAGAATGAATAAAATGTGATTTCAAAATCTATAAATGTACATACACAAAGAGTTGTAAACTGTTTGAGAATCCAAGAAAAGTTGGAAAACAAGACCACTCTAAGCCTGGTTCACAAACGAGTCGGTAAAGTCCTTTCCGAGCACATGCGCGATAAGCTTCTTGTATCCAACCACCGAATCCCTGAGTTCCTCAACACTAATCCGTTCGTTGTCCGCATGCGCAAACAAAATCGATCCAGGACCGTACAAGTACCGCGAATGGTTTCCGCGCAGATGAGGAATATCGGTACCATACGAAACGGCGGTTGACTCGAACTCGGGGACTTCGTAGTCGCATAGCACGGGATCGTAGCTAAGCGTGATGTCAAGCTCGACGTGCTCGACTTCCTCGACAGCTTCCCGCATCTTGGACTTGACGAGATCCATGTCCGCGGCGACGCGGACGGTTAATTCGGCGGACGCGTTGGCGGGAATCACGTTTGCTGCGACACCGCCGGACATGCGGCCTGCGTTGAAGGTGGTTGGTCCGAGAAGCGGCGACGAAGGGTACTCGATGTGCTGTAATCCGTACAACGCCTCGACGAGGAAGTAATTTGCGTTAATGCCGAGCTCAGGGTATCCCGAATGTGACGCGCGGCCGGTAGAAATCAGGTCAGCAATCAAGAGACCTTTATGGCCACGAGCGAGCTTCAGCTCCGTAGGTTCACCGAAGATAACACCGTCCCATGAAACCCCGAGTTCGTTCGCAGTGATCATGCCAATTCCATCAGTCTCCTCGCCAACGACGTAGAGTAGTGCGATGTCGCCTTCCGCCTGAACGTCTCCGGCCGCGAGAACCTCTTCCGCAGCAGTAACCTGCGCCGCGACGGACGCTTTCGCGTCCACGCTGCCGCGTCCCCAGATGAAGCCGTCGTGGACCGAGTATGGGATATATGGCGGGACCGTGTCGATGTGGGAGGTCAAGAGCGCTTTTGTCTCGCGCACGGCACCGCGGTAGGCAAACACGTTCGCGCGAGGAGGGTCGGCTGATACGGTCTGCATCTCGACAGTCCATCCCTTTGACTGGAGATACGACTGCAAGAACCGCGCGGCGCTCATCTCGTTCATCGTGACTGACGGAATCTCAACGAGCGAGCGGTGCAGCCAGAGCAGCGTGTCCGAGTCATCAACTGGCGACCCGGGAACTCCGGCAATGGGACCATGTTTGAAGAGGAAAAGAGAGCCGTAGATGACGAGGAAGATGGAGAAGAGCGGGAGGAAGACGGTGTAGATTTCCGAGTACTTGCGGAAGAATTGGCGGGCGCCGGGCATTGTGGACCGCTGGTCTGTATCAGTTTCGAGAAGTGTGTCTATGGAGATATATCTAACTAGATATTACTATCTGCTGGATATATTTGAGACTTCGAGATTCGATAGGTCGTGATCGGACGGACAATTCGCGATGCCTCGAGAGATAAAGGCTGATCGTGAGCCGCACGTTTATAGAAACTCGTAATTCTAATTCCCGTCGAGATGTTGAGATAGATATGGCCTTTTGAGAGACGAGCTGGATGATACAGACTCTCTTTTTGATATAGATAGACTGTCAAGTGTTATATTTGCAGCTAGAGCCTGGATACATGGGCCAGTAAAACAAAGATGCCCGACTTTGCGCTGGTGGCCGACTTCGACGAGACCCTGACCTCGGCCGACACGCTCTCTCTCGTCGCCGAGGCCGCCTACTCCAGCCAACAACCCACCCACAGCATCCCGTCATGGGCTTATTTTGGCGAGGCTTACATGGACGACTACTCTGCTTTTATGTCAGCGCATCCGGCATCAGAACGCACGACACCGAGGGCTGAATTGGACTTTCTGGCGGCGCTGGAGACGGTTGAATCGGCATCGGTGCGACGTGTTGAAGAGTCCGGCCTGTTTAGAGGAGTTACATCGGAAGCTATTGAACAGCAAGCCGATCATGTTGAGTTACGACCGGGAGTTGTTGCCGTTCTTCAAAATCTAGAGTCTCGAGGCACGGAAATTGCAGTTCTCAGTGTTAACTGGAGCGCGACACTGATCTGCACAGCGCTGCGCAACGTCGGGATTTCGGCCGCCCCAGATGGAAACAACGACACACACAGTGTACGGGTATTTGCAAATGAGCTCGAGCTCGATCAAAACGGTGTAGGATCCGGTACTCTACGCCACGACCTGCGCACGGGAGCAGACAAAGCCGCCGTACTCTCGCGGCTGCGTTCTGAATCCGGGTCCTTGAAGATTATGTATTTGGGAGATAGTACAGGCGACTTGGCTCCATTGCTTGCTGCGGATATCGGAGTGATTGTGGGGCAAAAAAGGAGTTTGAGAGAGACTTGTGAGAGGATTGGCGTGCTGGTCGTGCCCTTTTCACAGGTTGGGCGGGAGAAGAGGGGGGAGGAGAATGTGTTGTATGAATTGGACCATTGGACGGATTTGTTAGAAGTCGGTCCATTTGCCGCGAAATAAAACATCTATATGTAGATTACAGAAGCATTCTATTTCGAGAACCACTCAGAACCAGGTATTTCAGATCGAGAAACTCAGCCTTTAATCCAGGTTTACGCATTTTGCTGCCAATCTGGACCATCATCGTTGAAATCAAGTGTGAATTCAGCCGTATATAGCGCAACTGTTTTAATGATAAGTGCTATGCATTTTGGATGATTTGCTTGTGCTTTCATATATCATAGAATCTATTGCGGCGCCTGAAGTTGCGTCGAGCGCGTTTTTCCATTTTAGGAAATACATAAATATCTATCACACACCCCGAGCTAGTCACGCACCAAGCCACACTGGCTGTTCGTCACCCATACCATAAGCCTCGGTAGTATCTCTTGCCAAACCAATTAAAGTACCGAGGCCAGCAAAATAGTTAGATCACTAGCTTAGAACTTTACCTTTTATGAGAGATCCTGAGCAAGTACCGAGGAACCGAACGCCGTTCACTAGCGAGAAGACTCTTATTTCGACGCTAATCGCATCTCGAACCTCGGCTTTCGGCTGTGTATAAACACACAAGCTTTACTAAAAGAGACAAAAATAGCAACGATTTTTATGTTGGTGATATCGTGATAGTGTGATACTTACAGCGCCTGGACGACTATAAAATCCCCCTCCGTCCCTCTCTTCCTCCTTTTCTTTTTTCAACCACTACACAATACTTCCGACTTTACTTCAAGTTTTTATACTATATACCATAACTTGAATAACAAGTCTGCAAGCCATACTTAAGCTGCAAGCTATTCGAATACCTTGAGTATTTGCTCGCGTTCACAATCTTCCGCACTCGATTCCCGTATACTTTGACGAAGTCCTACGGCGTGAAGCCCGCATATCACACGGTTCATCACTTTGGATCAGCACCTACCAAATCTTTACGTATACTCTGATTACTCTCATATACACTGTGTACACACATTATCCACGCATCTTTACAATGTCGCACGCATACGCCGAATTCTACGATCTTATCGGCTGGACCGGCAATGATCCGACTGGCGAGACTGATACGGCAAACGCCAACGTGGCAACCGAAGCCGCTCAAGTTGTGGACTATGATCCTGTTCAAGGGGACTTTGATTCCGGATGCGATCTAGATCACGGATTTACTGCCGCCGAACAGCGCGCGATGAAAAGATATCCTACGTATGATGCCGAGCTCCTGGCCGACGTGATGAAGGACTTGGCGAACGACAATTACGGATGCGACAGTAGCACGGACAGTGATTACGAGAGACTTGAGCCTCGTGATACTTTGAGTGGCAGAATTGATGCCGTCAACGAGAGTCTGGCTGGATTCGACGGGCAAAATCCAATCAAGCCTTGTGCGTCTATCGTGCCCTCGGACGAGGAACTTGAGGCTCTATTCTACCCAGCATCCCCAATTTCCGAGATTAGCAATGCGGTCACCAATGTCACAGTGACGGAGCCAACCAGTATTCCAGAGTCTGAGCTTATCGTTATCTTTGGCAAGCTTGAAGACAGTCTCAGCAAAGCAGTTCTTGCCGCTCGTGTTGTGAACCGAAAGTACCCTCCATCATTTGGATACACGAAACGCAGCGAGACCGCGACAGTAACTACGAATCTCTCGGCGGCGATCAATTACGCCGATGCCTTGATTGGAGCGGATATGTCTAAAGATTACGACGAATCTTCTGAGAAAATTGTGGCTATCGCACAGAATATCAAGGCTACAATCAGCTCCACGTCTGACAAAATCAAGAAGCTGACGGATGAGGATGAGAAAACAACGTGCGACAATTGCAAGCTCATTTTTGAGTGCGCGATCAAAGGAGCAACTTCCCTGATTGTCGAAATGCACAAGATCAGAATGCTCTTAGGACTTCCGGGAAGTACTGAGCCGTTCTGGGTTGTAGCCTCAAAGGCGTCCGAGGCCGCCAGACATGCGGGCAAGGTGTGGAGTAAACCTTGGATCCAGGATCAGGCTGAGATTGATTTCTGCTCGTCGTATATCAAGAATACGCCATTCATTGCCGACGGTCGCAAGCGCGAGCTGAATGCTGAAGAGAAGGCTCAGTTTGAAGAGATCTTCAAGACCAGAGTGATCCAGCGCGAGAATCTTCTCTCGATCATTGATACATATGTGTATTATAATGCGTCGTACACTGGAGATACCGAGCGAGCTGTCAACGCTTGCATCAAGGAATTCATGACCGATGGGACCGCGCAGGGTATACTGTTCAGCTACCACACGAAGCACTACGAGGAGTATGCCAAAGTGCGAACTCTGAACCTGACAGGAATGTACTACATGCGAAAATGGTATGAGAATTATCGCGGACCTGCGCAAGACGACTCATTCGACGTTTATCACGCCCAGCTATCGGTTCGATACGAGGAATTGATCATGAGAACTCCTGTTATGCGTATTGTCCATAATCTCAAATGGACTCCGTATCGCCAAAGATATATCTTTGCCAAGTATCATCAGAATACTAAAACTATGGCTCTGAGGTTGGAGTATCTCTTGGTCGAGTTTGCGATTGCGGACCGCCAACTTGCAAGTTTGCCGTGTGTCAAGCAGGCGGTAGCGCGGATTGTTATGAAGATGGTCAACGACGGCAGATTAATGTGCAATGCCGTTGGATACCTGGACAAGAGGCTGATGTTGCATCCCAACGCACGTTTTCACTATGAGACCATGTTGCCTGAGAATTGGCTCGATGAAGCGCGAGTTGTTCAGTCTCAGGAGAAGGTCATGAATCAGTCTCTCTTCTTCAAGACTGCTACCAAGCAGACGCTCTCGAGCGAAGAAGAGCTTGCAGTCCGCAAGATCTTCAAGGATCAAGACAGCATGTTCGCGGGCCTGGACTTTATCGTCCACAAAGTCTTGCTGGGAGGACAGGAATCTGAAGTTTCTCCGGCATTTATCCGAGCCAAGAACAGATTCCTCGCCAGCCTATCTGGAGGGAATGGCAACGATATCAAGTTGCTCGCGCTTCTTTTCAAGGAACGAGCAAACCTCGGCAACGCGTACTATGAGGAGGCGTTGACTTACGATAGTCAGGATAAGAAGTGGGATGCACAATATTTGGACCGCATGGCGCATTTGACGAACGAGGGGCTCATCGAACTCGAGGACTAGACTGCGTGGGCGATTGGATATCGAGATACCATATATGAGAGGCGAGAAGAGTTATACCCGTACTGAGATACCAGGAAATAAGCGAATGTGAATAGTTGTATGCATGAATATATTAAAATTATACTCCAAAATCAACTGTACAAGCCTAGTCATAGTAAAACAACCAAAACGCTTGGCGTCGACCTAAAGATTTGTAAATAACCATTCTCTAGTCGTGACACCCGATACGCAGCCCTCATCCCTCATCTAATATAAACGATTATTGAAAACCAGAGATGTAAACCACCGGCAGTCACGAGATGGCGAGCGCGAGTCTTGTGCGAGCCTGATCTGGCGCCTCGCCAAATAAAACACAAGGCAGCATCGTCGCTCTCCATGACATACCACTACATCCACCACACCCACGAAGTTGATGCATCTCAAGGCCCACTTATCCATTGCTGAGGCTGATGAAATACCATGTATCGCTGATTGCTGAGATACTAGATGGCTGCCGTGTAACTTCTGTGCTCTCTCGCGATTCAGTACTCGAGCAACAACCGCGCTTGCAAAGCAAAACGGAAGAAAATAGGGTAACTTTTCAACGTTGCAGAGAGAAACGGTCAGTAATACCCAACCCAAGTACATACCTTAAGTGAGTTCGAGTCTTCAGATGAACAAGAAATCACGTACCGACATACCGTCTGCAATCTGCAGTAAGAAGTCCAGCTCGAGTGGTACGTCAGAGCACAGCAAACTATCGTTCACGATTCCACACATTAACAAGCCCCCCTTCGCTCCCTTGGTCTTGCTGATGGTATACAATCCATTTCTCCAGTCTTTGAATGGTATCCAGCAAGCACACTGATAGCTCTGATAGCGCTGGAGCTGTGACGGGTTGGAAGACTCGCTATCGAGATGCAGCTGTCAATTCTCGGATGGGGTTTGTACCACTATATACGCCATCGCTGCTAAACTAATCGACCACGATTCAACTGCGAACACACGGGTCTGGTTCAGCAAGAGAAGAATGTGCAGATAGAATACGGCTACTGATATCCTACTGGAAACCGTTAGATCAACTGTTTAAAGCCTGCATGCGACGTGATTCCGAGCCAGCTGTATAGGGGCGCGATCCGGATCCCGCGAACAATATCTACGCTGAACAATACGATGGAAAGTCGGTACAACCGCACGCGGCCAGAAGCAGACGTGTGCCCCACCTTTATTTGCCACGTGGTTCAATACGGTTCTGTGGACCCTGTTGCCAGGAAGATTACGGTTCAGATCAGCCGGTTAATTGGCAGTCCTGTGCATACCTGCTGGCGTACATTTACAGATTCCTCGGTTCCAGTCGGTCTTGCTAGTAATGAATATCTACAAACGATTGATATCTACGGCTGCTGTGATAGGAAAAGGAGGCATGAGATGTACACATCGGCTTGACCTCGTGATCGGGCTGAAGTCGAGCTGCTCTGAGTCAAAAGCCATCAACTGGACCGCGCGCGCGGTGCAGATCGCATTTAGCGCACGAGCAGCCACCAAACGCCGCGATATCACGGCAGCCAGATATCTAATCAAATAGAATATGTGCTGCAATTAAACCGGTTCTTGGCTCTCCGTGTAATTGCCAGTTGTCAATTAGATATCTGGGTTGTAGATACCAACATGCAATGTGTGAATGGACAATCGAATAATTGGTTACCTTGTAGTATGCGAGCCAACACACGCAATCTCGAATCCTAGCTGCTGTACTGCCACAGTTGGGAACGTATTAGGGGTGCGAGCCGAAATCTATGTGCTGTGAAGTGTGCGTGAGTCAGGTCGGAAAGCCGGGGCGGGGCGGCGCAGCCCCGGAGCAGAGATCTCAGCTCGGCGGGCAGGCCCGAGACGCGGCATTGTTGCCAGATATCCTGTTTTGGAACTACCAGGAAGCCCGCTGAAGCGTATCTGCGTACGGAAAAGATACTCTTGGCCGGGAAAAGGAGGGGAGATCGAGGGGGCGCAGTAGACTCGAGCGGAGGGGGCGGGAGAGGCAAGACCGTGCGGCGCAAGCGCAGCAGAACAATGCCCATCACAACAATACGATCATCCGTCTGATGTGCAAAGCCATCGCTCGTTCCAGCAAGAGTTAAGGGTGTCTCTGCTTGGAATTTACAGATACGTGAGCGATCGTTGTCCGTTTACGAATGCTGTCTTACTGTCTGTTCCGGACCCACTGCGAGAATTTGTCCGATTCGGTCGAACGCCACGAGTTCTTCGTCGTGATCACAGAACGATACCGAGTGCGCCTTTCCTGTGCGCACGAGGAGCAATATCCCCAAAGATCCCGGAATTAATTACCTGTCAATTGCGTTGCGGCCATGCGCCCAAGTGGTACCGAGCGCGAAATAAAGGAGTACGTTAGTGAGCAAGCGCGGCACATGGCTGCCGCGTGGCATGCCACACGACGGCCCGTTGCAGGAACGCACGATCTTCTTGCGCGAGGTTGCACTGTCTCGGGTCGGATTTTGTGGACGCGGCTGGGTTTACAGGCATACTAATTTGACTTTTGTGCGGGTTTCTCGGCGAGCTGCGTTGGCAGACCCGAGATGGTCTCAGACATGAGCTAGTACGAACAACAGGCCGTATGTCTCCTATTTCTCTTACTATGATTGTTCATTGTTCGCAAGTATTGTCTGCCACCCAAATTACACCGAAACATGGCGGCAGTCCAGGATCCCGCGAGCCCAGCTTCCTCGAATATAAAAGACCAGCCGATTCCCGCCTCCAGTCTCCTCTTTTCTTCTCCATCCTCACAGCCTTCTTTCGCTCTTACTTCTCGCTCTCGCCTTACCGCAACCAAAAACCAACCCAAACCAATCTTTCGAAATGCAGTCCACCACGAACATTGTTGCCAAGCCGGTCGGTAAGTTGCTTTCTCTGCCATCCTTGGGATCCCCAGTCAGATTTACTAACCCATCATTAGCCACCGTTGCTGAGGCCGACCAGTGCATCATTGCCTAAGCGCCTCGCGCGCACCTCCAGTCGACTCAACGGACACATTATCTCTTTTCCCCGGACTCGACGAACATGTTATCTTAACCATCGACAAGGGCCTTTTTGGTACACGCCCCCCGTACGATGCGATCGATCTGGAGAAGAGAATCATTGGACGGAGAGGAGTCGCTGGTCAAGAAAAGTGGGGGCTTGTGTTTGATTTCTTCAGAAGTCGATGGGGTTGTACTTTGATGATAGCGAATGCAAGCTGGAAAAAGATTTACTTGTGCACCTGTAGAACGTAGCCTCCCTCTCTTAAGATGCTTTTAGTGAGTTGAACTAAATCCACAGTCTCAAGAGCAGAATAGTCCGACTTTGTCGACAGTTTTGGTACATAGAGCACGGTGCAAAATGATACAGTAGAATACATATTGTACAGCCAAAATAACTAGTCTACATCCTAAAACCCGTTCCGCTTCTCATCGTCCGAAAGCCCATCACTATCTACATCCTGCTGAGGCGGCTCGGACTTGGCCAGCTGGATACTCTGAGGCCCCCTCTTCGTCAACCAATGAGTCCTCCACATCTGATCCCTCAGCCGTCGTTTCTGGCCAATGTACGCGTTAAACTCGACCGCTGAAGCAGCAGACTCGACCATTTGACCCAACGAAGACCGTTTAGTCGCGTCGCTTTTCGTGCCCTTTGACGCCACCGCGGTGAATTTCATGGGCTCGTCTTCGGGATCCGTGGTACTGTTTGATGAGGCGGTGAAAAAGTTGACTATCCGTTCGACCGGCATGTCGAGAATCTTAGGGGCGCCACGGGTTCCAAAAACGATTTGTCCGCTTGAGTCGCGTGAAGCTCCGAGGAACGTCACGCCTTCGCTTCCCGGAGGTGGCGGTGGTTCAGCCTTTGCAGCTGCTGGGGCGACCGGAGCGCGGGGTGGTGGTGGAAGTGGTTTTTCGATAGCCCAGTCGTTATCTGTGAATCCTTCGTCGAGCGCACGTTTTTCGAAATAATCGTCCTTGACACGACGGCCGTTGGCAACGATAAGCGACCCGAAATGACGAAACATACTCCGCGCAGAGACGATCGCGATCTGACGAGACCGGTAAGCATACGGTAAATGGCCCATCTCAATCAGCGCTTCTTTGTCCGCTTGAGACGCTATAAGCTTGTATAAACAACGATTTTTGGCAAAGAGAAGGTATGAATCGCGGTACTGCAGTTCTTTTGCGCACTCAGTCGCCATCATGAAATATTTATCACCGTGATGCGGTAACAAAAACGATCTCATACGGTATTCCCGACCACCGAGAAGACTTCCATTCGCTGCAATCTTGGTCTCACCAGCGGGATCAATGTCCCGGACAATGTACTCGTCGCCTGCTTCGTTGAGTTCCTCGGTCGTGTGCTCAGACTGCGGCTGTGGAGCTTGCAACTTGCTTGATCCTTTGTTGCCCGAGCTTGGCTGACCGTAGCCCTTGGGAGCTACTATAGATGGCGTCGAGGGGGTTCCTCCGGATTTCCTCGGCCGGCCGGCTGGTTTCCGAGTAGCTGCTGCAGGTGTTTGTAGCGGTGTCCGCGTACGACGACGAGGTATTGTCACGACCGTATCTTCATGCGACTCCGACTCCGACGACCCAGACTCATCCTGCGTGTCCGCCGCATTCGCCGCCGCAACCGCATCTTCCATATCCTCATCATCGTCCTCAATCTCGCCATCTTCGATATCATCATCCTCTCCAGCTGCTTCAGCCTGCGCTCCATACTCGTCTTCGTCATGACTCTCGCCCTCGTCAGTCGACCCAGCAACCGGACTCCGCGTCTCTTCCCGTTCCTCGCCTTCTTCTCTTTCCTCGCCTTCTTCCCGCTCCTCTTCCTCCTCTTCCTCCTCTTCCTTCTCTTCCTTCGGCTGGACCTCGGCGTCGTCAGTGTCGCTGTTCAGCTCGCCTTCCTCGACGCTCGCCGTGGCCGATCTCGAGCGACTGCGCTTCACGGCGCTGCTGCTGCGCGGCGTCCGCGTGCGCGACCGCTTGCGCGAGCTCATGGTGCTGGAGCTCGAGGCGCGGTCTGTGTCTGCCATTGTGTGTCGTGTAGCAGTAACTGTAACTTGGTAGTCGTAGTCGCCTATTGTTTGTGATGCTGAATAGATGGAATAGAGTTATACAAGTAAGGTGTACACGTGACTAATTGCACGTGACGTTACATAACCGCTGACTGGCAATTCCTATCAGACGTTATCGGACGGGAGCGCAAGCGTCGCGGGCGTGTTGTGGTTATGCCGCAAGCGTGCTGGCGCGGCGCGCACCGCCCGCGCTAGCCGCGTTCGGCCTAGCGCAGGATAGCTCGGTCGCCAATCGCTGGACCGACTTTGGCCGCCGCCGCTGCTTCTCCTTCGCCGCGCAGCCTTCTTCTCCTTCCTCGTCCCCCCCGTCCCCCACCACCACACCCCCTCCCCCCTTCTCTCTCCCAGAATGCTCTTCTCTACCTCCGTCAAGGGCGCCGTGCTCGCGCTCGCCGCGTCGCTCGCGTCCGTCCAGGCTTTCGAGGACACCTCGCCGCTGATGCTGCTCGCGTCCAAGATGTATGTGTGGACTCGCACGGGTTGCGTTATCGTCGGTAGTGCTGTGCTGGTTGCTGTGCTTTTTGGCTGGATTCCGTGATTCCGACGACATGCGGAAGTGTGTTGTTGCACAGACTGCTGGATGAGGAGTCAATGATTTGATTGGATGCGATTTGTTTGTGCTTCGCCGAGAAGAAAACAGGAAGAAGATTCAGCAGCAGCACAGCACGACCGCGATACCACCACCACCGATGAAAACAAAAAAATACAGACAATGCTAACAATTCCAGGGTCCCCAGCGTGCACGAGCAGATCTCGTCCGCGTCGATCGTCTCGGCCGCCCACTTCCACGACCTCGCCCGCAAGCTCGTCTCGGACTGCGAGGCCGAGAAGTACATCGTCGTGTCCCAGCCCGGCCTGCACGCGTCCGACTTCGCCTCGACCTCGGACCGCAGCACGCCCAACCTGCGCCAGATGTACGAGAAGGCCAACACCGCGTACGCTGTCCGCAACGCGCACGGCGAGTTCGACATCGAGGCGCTCGAGAAGCACATTGTCGACACCTGGGGTGCCGACACCATCGTCATCGACGCCGCTGCGGATGCGTTCACGCTCCCGCAGTCCGAGAAGCCGCAGGTCGTCCGGGTCGAGTTCCCGGCTCTGCCCAACGACTACTCGCGCGCCGCCGCTCTGTCGGAGAACGACGCGTTCCTGAGCTCGGTCATGTCGCTCATCAACTCTGAGAACTTCGCTGTCGTGTACGCATCGACCCCCGTCTCGCGCCCGTACTCGGTCACCAAGCGTGGCTCGGACGAGATCTCGGCGACCAACACCACCGAGGTCTACCCTACCGGCACCTACGGCTACCCGACCGGCACCAGCACCTTCTTCCCCACCATGATTCCCGAGGGCGCCCGCACTGACGGTTCCATCTTCACCCGCTACCAGTTCTTCACCGGTGGCATGTTCATGGCCATCATTGCCTCGCTCGTCATGCTTGCCATCCTCGGCTTCGGACTCAAGTCGATCTCGTCGATCAAGATCTCGTACGAGGCCTTCGAGAAGGAAATGGGCCCGCAGACTCTTCAGAAGAAATAAGCGCGTTTGGAGCCGTATTTCTTTGTGAAAAGTTCCAGTTCCATTTTGCTGTTCTTGTTTCCATATATAACTACATTTTGACGTGATACATTGACGTGACATAGTCATGACGGGTGGTAGATGCGGCTGGGTGTTGTATTTTTTCTTATTATTCGGGTTGGTGGGTCTGCAGACGCAGACGTATTTGCTTAATGTTTTGTTTCATATTCATGGGTTGGGTTGGGGAGTAGAATAGACGTCGTAGCCATCTATATCTGTTAAGTAGAGCATGTAGGCATTCCTTTTGCCTCGTAGTAAAGTCTTCTTAGCCGTAGACGATGCGGCGCGCCAACGAGCTCCGCCTCGTATTCACGAAACGAAGTCTGCAGTAGCCGATGCGAACAGCTGAAAACATCCATAAGTTGGCTACAATTCACATATACAAGTTATATAACTATACACTAGTGACTATATACCGCCAGACACGACTATGTTCACCGTCTCTCCCTAGACTTCCTTCCCTGTCCGTTCTCCCGACTCCTCCGCCGGGCATCTCCTCCGCCACTCCGCCCCGTCATCACCACCACCATCTCCACGGGCAATGCCCTCCGCCGCCGGCGCGCTGGCGGTCGCGCACCCGCACGCACCGCGCCGAATGACCTCGTCAAACGTACTCCCGCTCCTTCCCGCCGGCACAAGTCGCGTCTCACTACTCCCGGTCACCGTCTACGCAGACATTCTAGGCCTGCTCCCGTTGGCCGAACAGCTCGCGTGCGCGCGAGTGTGCAGAGTGTTTAGACAACTCGTGTATGACGATGCTGCGTGGATTGCTAGGTTGCAACGAATGGGCGTGTGGGACGACGTTGCAGCCGATACGTATTTCAAGGACGAACATGCGCGCGCGAACGCGAAGGACGTGATTGCGTCTGCGCTGGCGAAGCGTGCGTGCTCTCTTTTTTCTTGTTGATTTTTATGCGTTGATTTGATGATACTGACAATTAATGTAGGCCAGATATCGCCGCTGAATGTTCTCAAGTCTGTCCAATCGATCCCTGGCTACGCACGACTCGAGTTTGCTCGCATCTATCGCGAACTCTGGCCGCTCTACCGTGATCTGACCGCCCCGAACCGCGCTGAACCGCGAGTCTTCCAGCTCTACCGTGCGCCGGAAGAACAAGCCGTGATATTGCGCGCACTTTACAAATTTTCTAGAGGACGATTCGACGGCGAAGCCGACGAACGGAGGCAAAGGCTGCTCGGGATCATCGGGATCTTTGAGAATGCCGCGATTGCGGAACTTGAACGTGGTCTTGACGAGGGTGATATCGACGGCCGAGCGAAAAGATATGCCGCAGTTCTTGTGCGTCTGAATGATGGTGGAACAGCAGTGCAGGCATATCTTCAACGATGTCATCTGCTCACTACAATCGCGTCACCGAGCTCGGCAGCGTGTTTTCCGACTGATCCAAAGTCCGGAGCGATTAAAGTCGACATGGCACCCGTGGAAGCGTTCTTCAAGCTCGTGCTCGAGGGAATTCTGGAAGAAGTCAAGATCACGAGAACTGTGTTTGGCGTTGATCCCGAGATTGCCGAGAACACTGTGCTCCTACTGGTTGAGCGACTGATCGAAGACGTGCTTGGTGATTACTGTTCTGCTTTAGTCGAGCGTGCTCACTCGATCGGTACAACTGACGTTTATCTGGTACTTGTGTCGAGTCTCTACGAAGCTCTTCTTGAGTTTACGTTCAAGACGCTTCTCGACGATCCAGACACAGAAGACGAAGATCTGCGCCAAAGTCTCCGTCCATTCCATCTCAAAATCCACGCCATCATCGACCGCATCTACGAACCTCACGTTGACCTCTATCTACAAGAGGAACTCGACAGATTTCGAGAAAAATGCGCTACAGAACTTGATCGATTTGAACGGGTAGCGCAACAGCAAGAACACGAAAAGGAAGCCATACTGCGCAGTAAATATCGTGAATTAGCTGCTGCTGCGCGTGGTTCGGGAGCTGAAAAATTCGATTTCTTGACATCGTTTAAGAAAGTCTTGTTTTTACCCGTGGTTGCCATCGGACATTCTCCCGTCATGGGAATCTCATCGTCGTCGTCGCGAGAGTCGTCGTCTATTAAGGGAGATGATTCGATTGATCGACAATCTGAGAAACAGTATTCAACATCCTCAGCAGCTCCAGCAGCGTCCAAATACCCGCTTCCAGCAACCGAGCTTGCCGCCAACGCGGCCATTTTGAATTCCAGACTTGAATCAATCAAGACCTTGTTTTCACTCGAAGTGGCACTTGATCTCATCCAAGCTGCTCGGGAAAGTAGCGGTAGAACAGCGTTGTTTGTCATGTTTGACGGACAGACGGGCGCGGAGGCGAAAGAACAATGTGAATTGATTTTCGTGTCGTTGTTGGAATCCCTGGGTTTCCGGCATATTAAAAACGGATTTGATCGGGCGTTGACGCATTTGACTGATTACCGGCCGCCGAAAATTACAGATTCGGGAGAAGTTGAGGATGCAGGTGATGATGATTTTGATGACGAAGATGACGAGGTGGATGAAAATGGGGTAGTCATTGTGGCAGACGAGGAAGCTCGGAGACGGAGACTACATGAGCGGGAGAAGCGGTCTGAGAATGTTGAACCGCTTGTAACGTTCCTTGAGCTTGTGAACGTCGGCGATCTGATTCAACAGATGGTTGACGTGTTTTACGAAAAGGAGCTGGTGTCTCGTCGATTTGTCGATCGAACTGATTTCCTGAGTTCGGCAGTGAAAGAAAAACGACGGTTCGAACAGATGCTAGACGAACGCGTTGCGTTGGGACTTAACCGAGGAATCGACGTGTTGATTGAACAAGTTGAATATATCCTTGCCACGGAACAGAAGCCTAATGAATTCAATGCGGATAATTTCACGGTTGATAGTTCCGGTTTGAATTTTACGACAACGAATGTGGCGGCTTTGTTAAACCAAAAGCCGTTTGTGGATTCACGAATGGGACCGACTGACGCGGCTGTGAAAGTGGTCAAGACGGTTGGGACGCATACGAAGTTGTTGAACGGAAGCACGGATAAGCACACGCTTGACGTATTCCTCGGTGAGGTCGGATTGCGATTATACGGTTCGATCAGCAAGCACATCAAGCGACAAACAATCTCAGTCGACGGTGGTGCGGTTTTACTAATTTCCGATTTAAATTACTACTATCGATTCGTGGAAACCACGCTCCGTCAACGGCCGTTACTTGCCTATTTCGCAGCGCTTCGTGAAATCGCACAGTTGTACCTTATCGATACTCGAGCGGCTAAGGATATCGGGCTCGTGGTAACCGATGTCGTGCAGAAATTTGCGGGTATTATCACGGCTGAGGATGTGTTGGAGTATGTTCAGCGAAGAGCAGATTGGCTGTTGGTCAGGAGACAGGTCGAGAAAGCTGTGTATGGGCTCGGATTAACTGATTGCTCGGTCATGTAATCATCTGTAATGGTCATGTTTTAATGTGTATAAATTAAAATGCATTTTCTTGGTGTACATAAATAAATCTAGTTCGTTCAATGTTTCCATAATTTGACCTGTTTATCCTTACCCCCGCTCGCGACGCATTTGCCATCCGCGCTCCATTCGACGGCATACACCTCATCCTTGTGGCCCGGCAAATCCATATACAGTCTCCCGGTCCTCACATCCCACACTTTAACCGTACAATCCTTCGAGCAACTAGCCAGCAATCTCGAATCCGCACTCCACGAGCACATATAAACCGCCGAAACATGGCCTCTTAGCGTAGTCAGATACGAACCCGTGGTTCCGTCCCATAGCTTTATACTATTATCAAATGAACAACTTGCCATGATCCTCCCGTCGGCTGAGAATGCAACGTGATTGATTGCCTTTTGATGACCGACCATTCTAGCGACGGGGGTAGTTACGACCGAAGTCGGCGAAGGATCGTCCAGTGAAGCAAGCCCGCGCGGGAATAAATGCCATAAATACATAGTCTGGTCATCACTCGCAGTCACGACCCGTTCACAGAGGACGCCATTCTGCGTCGCAGCCTTTGTAAACCTCGGTCCCGCGTTCGCTTGTACCGCATCCTCGTCATCTGCGTCGATCTTGTCCTTGCCTTTCAACACAACTGGTTCAAAGCCACCAGTCTTGACCGCGAAATCAGTCGATAACGCTGCGAAATTAACCCAATGCGCATGAGCCTTCAACGTCGTGATGATCGAAATCTGAGGTTTCCGAGCATCCCATACTTTCACGCTCTTATCCTGCGAACAGGAGTAAATAACGCCCAATCCACCCCACTTCACAGCCGTTACTGACGCGGTATGTCCCGATAACGTCTGCACGCAATTCCTGGACGCGACATCCCAAATCCTGACTGTGCCATCCTTCGACGCACTCGCAAGTCTCAACCCGGCACTTCGTCCGTCAAGTAAATGCACCGGTTCAAACGCCAACGCAGTCACGAATTTACTATGTCCTCTCATGGCACCGCCTAGCTGTTTCCCGCTCTTTGCATCCCAAAGACGTACTGAACAATCCATGCTTCCGGTCGCAATCACCTTCGCGTCCGCGCTCCACGCGACTGATAACACCCATTTCTCATGACCCTTCATAACAGCCACAGGTGTCCCCGTATCCGTATCCCAAGCCCTCGCAGTCCCGTCCCCACTTCCAGTCACAACACGGCTAGCGCCCGGTTTAGGCGAAAACGCGGTAGCGAGAATGGTACCGCCGTGACCGGACATTGTAGCTGAACATCTCGATACGGAAGAGACTCGGAATACGGCTTGCGGGACGTACTCGATCGTTAGGACGTCTTCTGTCGTGCGGATCTTCGGACGGAGGACGTTCGTGTATAAATCAGTCGTAATCGCGACCGGTGCGTCGCCAGCCAGCGAAAACTGATACGGCGTCGGATCCTCAGACTATCCCATTAGCCCTCATCTTACTTTCCAAATCATCCCCTCATATTGCAAAAAAAAAGAAACATACACTCTCAAGAATCCCATTCAACAACAACTCAAGCTGCTGCGCCGTACTCCCACCAGGCACTCGCACCATACCATCGGCCACATTGCCCGTATCAGCAGCCCGGAACTGCACCTGCACGAACGGCAAATCGGACGGAATCACGGTCGTCTCCTTTGGTTGCTGCGCTAGTAAGCGCGCCCTTTTGGACGGAGGCGGCAGTGTTGTCGCCATCCTTTGTTGATACGAATATGTCTATGACACACGTAAGTCAAGAATCGAATCGTCTTCGAGATCTCAGATGTGCTCTTGCAGAGCTTTTTGGGAAAATTTTGGGAGTTGCGACGGAATAAGGTTTGCAGAATCTCCCAATTCAACCATCTCGTGTCACTCAACATCTCACGTGATTGTTACTGTAATTGAGCCGGGTAAGTCCGTTGCGTCGGCAAAGTATACTTTCCGACATCGACTTCCGGCACGAGTTAACTCGGCTGCATCATATCTCGAGAGCTTTCAACAGCTTTTGAAATAAAGCGTTCGTATATATAGTTATCAAGGTTTTGAGTGGTAGCTTTCATTTGCATTTATTGCTTTACAGGCTACTTGCCAAATTGGAGTAATTGCGACTGCGGAGCGTTGCCAATTGCAGGTCTCTTAATTATCGACTGTGACGATTTCTGGCATATTTCAATAACTGTGCGTGTGTCTTGTTTCTTTTGCGCAATATCTTCGCAATATCTTAAAAAGGAACCAATTGTGGGCTAATTCTGAAGTAGCTTTCGAATCCAGCATGTCTTTAACCTCGCAAGAAGAAGTCGACGCGGCTAGAGTGCGGACGCTCATCTACGAGAGCGTAAGTTGTCTATATACATCCCCTAAAGTCCACATCTCACATTTTATAGCTCGAACGCAGCCAATCGCTTCCCGTCGTTGTCACTGCGTTAAACGTCGCAGGTGGATCCAAGACCCGCGCATCATTTCTCAACACGAACGCAGCATCGAGTTTTATCGGCAAACCGTTCACGATCTCGTCGCTTTTATCTGAGCTGGATTCGACGTCGAAAAGACTAGATTCGTTTGGAATCTTCAAGTCTGTTAATTTCGGACTTGACGTGGATCCGTCTGCGACTGGTACTTCTGCGTATCTGCCGCTTACTGCTACACTGTTGCTTGAAGAAGGACCGACAAAGAAATTAACCACTGGCACCGACGTCGGAAACGGCGAGGTTAGCGCATACGCTTCCGGCGCGTTGAAGAACGTGTTTGGCGGCGCGGAAGCGCTTACTGTTGATGCTCATTTCGGTAGCAAGAAGCAGTCAAATTACCTCGTGAATTACAACACGCCGATCAAGGACTCGGCTGTATGGAAAGCAGATATCTCGGGAATCGTGTCCTCGAACGAACGCGAATGGGCTTCGCATGACGTGACTGCTCGTGGGATACGTGTCAAGGCTACGGGTCCTGGTGTTTTGGGTGGTGTACAGGAACTAGGCTACGAAGCATTCTGGAGAACGATCGGAAACTTGAAGTCTCATGCCAGTTCAACTGTTCGTGCCGGTTCTGGTGATAGTTTCAAGTCGTCAGTGTTCAATTCTTGGGAACTTGACAAGACAAACGACTTATTTTTCCCTACGTCGGGGTTTAAGCTCAAAGTCAAAAATGAAATTGCAGGGTATGTGCCTAACGACCAAGGTGATATTCAGTTTATGAAGGGAGAAGTCGAAGGCGCTGCCGTGAAGTGCTTTTGGAAGGAGAATTTCACGGTGTCGGTTAAGGGACGCGGAGGTCTGTTATGGAGCTTGTCGCCTGATCATAAGACCAATCTGGCGGACCGGTTTTTTCTTGGTGGATCGAATGATGTTCGCGGGTTTTATCTGAACAGACTCGGACCTAGCGATGAAGGTGTGTCTCTTTTTTGTCTCCTTTATTTTCGGGCGTTACTAACTAATAATTACAGAGGACTCGATAGGAGGCGAAGCCTTTTTCGCCGCCGGCCTAAGCATTTTCTCACGCCTCCCGCGCGTGGCCCGAGACTCACCACTCCGTCTGCATCTCTTCGCCAACGCCGGAAGTCTTCTCGGCATCAACTACTCCGACCCGCGCGAGACGTTCCGTAAATTAACCACCGAACCGTCGATCGCTGCGGGTGTGGGCCTGCTTTATAGTCATCCTGTTGCTAGATTCGAACTTAACTTTACGTTGCCTGTCGCTGCTCGTGCTAGTGAGTTTCCTAGAAAGGGGTTTCAGTTTGGATTGGGTATGTCGTTCTTGTGAATGTCGTGCTATGTACTTGGATTCTTTTGTTTGAAGCTACATTTTTGCATTGCTGAATATCATTTTTTGTTTTGGCACTTTTCATATTGATCTTATCAACCGTCTCGTATTTTACAGGAATTCTATTGAATAGGTTTTAAAAAAACGCCAATTGCCGGAATGCGAGATAGTAATATACAAGAACACCGAAAGACTTGAACCGAATTAAACATCCTTATCCTTCCCAGCGCGTTGTGAAGATGGCGCGTTAGTAGGATCCGCTGCGTGAGCTTTCAGGACACCCGACGCGGATGATTCTCCTTCTTGTCCCTCTTGCTCCTCTTGTTTGATTTTGATTTTGATTTCTGGTTCTTCAAGTTTGATAGATTTTGTAGACGTAGAGGGCTCGTCTGTTTCTGATTTTGTCTCACTCGTCGAATCTGAAATAGGAGTAGCGGTCTCCGTCGTCGTGTCATCCAGCGACGCAGGCGTCGACAGCCCGCTTTTTCCTTTTTTAGCATCCCGTCCGGCTTCCCGAACAAGCCTATCAACCCTCCTTCTCCGCTGTGTAACCTCATCCGTCGCGCCACCATCACCAGACTCGCCAAACACCAATATCGCAAGCACGCCCCACACGGCCGCTGCAGCCGCTACTTCGGTCCCCCAAAACAGCACAACGGCGACTACAAACGTGGTAAGTTTGTATCGCCGCATAAGCCACCGGATTCCTTCCCATTGCACTTCACAGACTACAGTCGCGTCGTAGATTTGTACGGTTCGGTCGAGTTGTGCTGCGACGAATTGGGGAGGTGTGGATGGCGGGTATGTCCATTTATGCGCCATGTCGATGTGTATCGGGTCTGCTTGTCCTGCGAATCCGGTGACGAGGAGGGGGAACTTTAAAATCGTTTCCAGAGCTTCGTACAGCGCTGATTTGAAGGGTAAAATAGCCGGTCTCCGTGCTTCAAGCAGCGTAACATTCCGTAAAACACCAGCAACAAGTTCTGAATTCGACGCCAGCAACGCGACATTCTGTCTGTAAACCGCGTCTGAAAGGCGGCTGATGGGGATCTCGGTCGATGCCGCGATCGCGGCAAGCGGGTCGGCCGAGTACAGTTGGAGGGAGACCATGAAGTTGCCGAGGTGTGTGTTGTGGAGTGTGCGGGGCGTCGTCAGGTGGATTGAGATTTTGTACGGTTGGTCTGAGAAAAGAGAGAGATCAGCCGGCAGGGATGCGAACGCGTAGGGTGTGTGTCCGACGCTTGATCTGTTAATACTATTTTACACGCGTTAAGTCGTCAGACAAACAGGAACTCACGAGTAGTCAAAATAAAGCGGCGTGGAGACCTGGTCAAACGGGATAAATGCGTGGTATAGAGCGAGATAGGAAACCACGGCGAAGGCAAACATGCAGGAACCAGCGACGACGGCGAGCGTGATGCGCAGGTAGTTTCTGAGCATCGGTTTGGAGGCTAGGAAGCGGAACGGCCGCAGGAGCGGCGCCTGGTTGTTAGTAAGACTATAGAAATACAATTAAAACAATCAAACAGAACACGTACGAGAAGGCTGACCATGCCTGCGTTGTCGTGATAGTGGTGCTCTGCTCTGCTCTGCTCTAGCGATGATCTCGATTGTACTGTTTGTTTAGATTACCGCATGTGAACGTCACGTGGTGTAGTTACCCGGCTGAAAGTGTTGAGTAAACCCTAAACCCTGATATGAAGTGAGTGAGACGGGTTCGTGAGTTTTTTGTCACTGCTCACAGCGTCGCAACTCTGCTACGACGGCTCATCTCCAGCAAATGAACACGTTACAGCTCAATTTACTTAACCGACAATAATTACTCGTCTGGGTAAATGGCCTGAGAACTGCTTCACGCAAAACCCGGTCTAGTCCTTAAGAGCAAGCACGTGCGCAAGAGACTTTCACGAAAAGAAAAGAGATTGCGCACGTTGGCGGTCGTTTCACTAAAGAAAAAGGCCGAGCTGAGTTCGGCTCAGACCAGACCAGACCAGATGCAGCTGACGTCGACTATGCAATTGTAATTGGCGATGCTAATTAGTGCAGATTAGCGAGGTGACAGGATAGTCTTAGTCTTAGAGCAGCTGATTGACTATAATAATTAGCAGTGGAGTTATAGAACCAAGTGAGTAACCACAGGCGAGTGTAGCCGGAATGTGTGCACACTGTTGTGTTTGTGTAGTCGGTTGCCGCGGCAACCGACGGCCGCAGTTTGTTTACCTCTGCCGGCCCCAGAATAGTGTTTATCACTGCAAAGAGCAACAGACTGCTCTTCTGGGCCATTTCGCGAGATTGCGCCGCGCGCGCGCTAGCCGCATCGGGCCCGGCTGTTCCGCGCTAGCCGCACGCGGCCTAGCGCGCCGCGTTTGTTTACTCGGCGGCGCCCCTTTGAGCGCTGTGTGTGGCCGGGCCCGTCGCGGCCGGCTGCCAAAGCATTAATGCGCGCCTCCGCCGCCGCCGCTTCGCGACTTTTCGTGCCTCCAAAGCCCGTTTCTTCTCTTTCCCTCTTCCCCCCCCCCCCGTTCCCTCCCTATCCCCCGATCGCCAGCCCGGTGCCACTCCTTTACCGCCGGACCAGTCGCTCTTTCGCTCCTTCTGCACTTCTCGCCAGCTGCCCCTTCGCTCATTCGTACCAGCACCACCAGCTCAACAACCACTCTCCTTACGCCTCCGTCAACATGAGAGCCGCTCTCGCCCTGCTCGCGCTCGCCGCCGCGGCCGTGGCCCAGCCCGTCGACGTCGTCCGTCGCCACGCGCACAACCTGCACCCGCGCCAGGACGTCGTCGTCGTCACCGTCCAGGCCGTCGTCACCGCCCAGGCCTACCAGAACTCGGACGGCGTCGTCGTCGTCACCGCCGTCGTCGACCAGTGGGGAAACACCGTCAACACCGGCACCTCGACCTCGACCACCGCCTCGCCGACCTCCACGACCGCCGCCTACGTCGCGCCGACCACCTCGTCCGTCTACGTCGCGCCCGTCGTCGCCGCCGTCGCGTCCTCCTCGTCTGTTTACGTTGCGCCCACCTCGACCTCCATCTACGTGGCCCCGACCTCGACCGCCGTCTACGTCGCGCCCTCTTCATCGTCCTCGTCGACCACCTTCAAGACCTCGACCTCGACCACCTCGTCGGCCGCGGCCGCCTCCTCCTCCGCCTCTTCCTCCGGCTCGTTCTCCGCCCCCGTTCTTGGCATGAGCTACTCGCCCTACAACGACGACGGCACCTGCAAGTCCCAGTCCGACGTCGCGACCGACCTCGCGGCCCTGTCCTCGTACGCGGTCATCCGTCTCTACGGTGTCGACTGCTCGCAGGTCGAGAACGTGCTCGCCGGTCTCGCCTCGGGCCAGAAGCTCTTCCTTGGCGTCTACGATGTCACCGCTCTCGACTCTGAGATCGCTACCATCGTCTCCGCCATGTCTAGCAGCTGGGACCTCGTGCACACTGTCTCCATCGGTAACGAGAACGTCAACTCGGGCGCGTACACGGCCGACCAGATGGTCGCTTACACTTCTACTGGCCGTTCTCTTCTCCGCTCTGCGGGCTACACCGGTCCCGTTGTCTCCGTCGACACCTTCATCGCCGTCATCGAGAACCCGGCCATCTGCGCCGGCTCCGACTACGCCGCCGTCAACTGCCACCCCTTCTTCGACGGCACCGTTCTTCCGGACGCGACCGGCGCGTGGATCACTGAGCAGGTCGCTCGTGTGCAGGCCGCTTGCCCCGACCAGACCGTCCTCATCACCGAGTCCGGCTGGCCCACTCAGGGAAACAACCTCGGCGTCGGTATCCCCTCCGTTGCCAACCAGGCTACCGTGCTCGCGCAGATCGAGGCCGCTCTCGGACAGGGCCTCATGCTTTTCACGGCCTACAACGACATGTGGAAGTCTCCTGGCGCGTACGGCGTTGAGCAGTACTGGGGTGTTCTCGACGCGTAAGTGTCTTGATGGTTCTAGGCTTGCCTTGACTGTCTTGCCATGGGTCAAATGGACTGGTTTTCTAGTGTGAAAAAAAATTATGGAAGCCAGAATGACGTGTTATGTGATGTTATGTTGCTTTGCTATTTTATAATTGGTTTTACGCTTTAGCTTATACCACGGTTACGCAGCTTTTTACAACTGTGTCGTTGTGCTAGCCATGTTTGTTTATTTGGTATATACTCGCGAATATTGAATATCTGTTACTTCTATTTTGCAACACCGTAACTCATACAGACTTGGAAACTCGCCTGGTTGGCGTCCACTACGTTTACCATTCCCGACGGTCACTATCTGCACCTATCCAAGCACCATCTAGATCTTAGAGAGGACAGGTCTCTTCTGAGTAAGGACAGGTCTCTTCTGAGTAAGCCCATCTAAAGAGGAGACAAACCACTTTCAATTAATCCCAATTGAGACTAGAATCTAAAGAATACTATGGTCGCAACGGAAAAATCAGCAGTAAACTTGAGAGAAACCCTATTCCACGCAATTATCCGAAGAGCCTCGAGGAATAAAAACAAAAACTTCAGCAACTCTACATCTTTCCGACAAGACACCTGTATATTTCGAGTTTACCTGTCGCATTCAGTAAGTTTTTTTTATTGTAAAGCCCGTGTTCTAGAAAGAGAAAGTATTTAACAAGTTTTAAGAAAAAAATGTTACGGCGCACAATCGCAAGCACGATCCGGCAACGAGCCACCGCTCGCGTGCTCGCCTCACCAGCATCATCAGTATCAGTTTACCGTCCCGTTTTCACCCAATTCGCATCCCGGAGACTATACGCCACCGACAAGCCCGCCGAGGCCGCCAGCTCCTCCTCCGAATCTACTGAGCAGAAACCAGCAGCAGAAGAACCCGCGGCAGGCGGCGAAGCCGAGAAGAAGATCGAAGCGCTTGAAGCCGAGTTAGAGACCAAGGGCAAGGAATACGCCGAGCTTAAGGATAGATTACTACGACAGGTTGCTGATTTCAGAAACTTGCAAGAGACTACGAAGCGGGAGATCCAGGCGGCTAAGGATTTCGCTATTCAGAAATTCGCTAGGGATTTATTGGATTCAGTTGATAACCTCGACCGCGCACTTTCAACCGTCCCCGCCGCCGAGGAAAAGACCGCAACGCCAGAGGCGGAAGCGACAGAAGCCGCGACCGATTCTGCGTTAATCGCGCTTTACGACGGCGTCAAGATGACGCAGCAAGTTCTCGAAAACACGCTCAAGCGCCACGGACTAGAGAAAATCGATCCCGTGGGCGAGAAATTCGATCCGCATAGACACGAAGCTACGTTTGAAGTGCCGCAGCCGGATAAGGAGCCCGGGACTGTGTTTTTCGTGCAGCAGACTGGATTTACGCTGAATAAGCGCGTGCTGAGAGCTGCGAAGGTTGGTGTTGTGAAGAAGTGAAGTAGGTTGCTGTGAGATTCTTTTTTTGTATATATCACCTCTCGTAATCTATCACTTGTAACTACTCATTTTAACTAACATGTCTTTTAACTCGAGATGAATGGGACACAACGGGATAAAAGTTGGACCTAAAACCCTACAGCCCTGTAAACCATATGCGCCCACACTACTCTCGCAATTTCAGTGTCTGAAATTGGCTTCTCTGGTGTCGAGTTACTGAAACTACTATTAAACCGAACCAACCGAACCAGTTAACTGTTAACTTAACTTAACCAAGTTATGAGTAGTTCATCCTATACCCTAACTTGGATTATTTATCTTACATATCTCAGTTTGCTCCAACAAACGTCTTTCACACTGAAGAACCATTAACTAGATACCGGGAAGGCGGATATCACCCTGTCACGCTCGGAGACTGGTTTGCAAACGGAAGGTACAGGGTGTACCACAAGCTGTGATTTGGCGGGTCTTCGACCGTATGGCTCGCAAAAGATACAAAGTCAGTCACCAAACATGTATCTTCTGTGTGTTCTAGCTAACGGTTGCTCAGAAAAACGGAATGGGTCGCGCTAAAGATCATGACTGCGAGATCGTCTGCAAGCTCGACCGAACTGGAAATACTGAAGTTTCTACAATCGCGCAGCGGTGGAAGTCTGGCATCACACGGAATAGTCGAGCTGCTTGACGATTTTACCCATCAAGGCCCAAATGGAGTTCACCAGTGTCTTGTCTTTGAATTACTTGGGCCCAGGCTTGCTACTGCCATTGAAATTCGCGCGCTGAGGGCGAGGCACTTTGGACTGGAAGCGGTGACTCAGGCGTCCACGCAGCTTTTGTCGACTGTGGATTTTATTCATAGTGCTGGAGTGGTTCATGGAGGTAAGTATGGTTTGTTTAGTCGAGTGCTGGACGAGGTGCTTACAGCTTGTATAGATCTCAGCTATGGCAACATCGCATTCTGCTGCACTGGCCTATCTGTAAGCGACGACGATATTTTCAACTTTATCGGATACCCCTCGCCAACATCAGTGACTAGGCGCGACGGCGCACCACTAGCCATTGGGCTACCGACCGAACTGGTCGAGGCGGTGTCGTGGCAAAAGTGGGCAGACCCAGCTTGCGGATATTGCAAAGATATCCGGGTAGTTGATTTCGGGGAGAGTTATTTCCTGGGGCAGGAGCCTGAAAAGCTGGCTCAGCCTGGTGATGCACAGGTACCGGAAACAGTATTTGCTGATAGCTTTGACTATCGAGTCGACCTGTGGCGTACAGAGTGTTTGGTACGTATCTGTTCACTAATTTAAATTCTCTGCTTTGCGCATATGGTCTTATAAAGCTAATACGGGCACGACCTCTTAGATTTTTGCATTTTTATTCAAAAGATGGCCTTTTTATACCATGGGCGATGTCCGACAATATGCCGATCAGCTAGTCAAATTTATCGAGGATGTACCTCTTGAATGGGAGTCTCGTTGGCATACCTTGTACACTGAATATAAGAACAAGTACCCCGAGGAATGTGATACTGTAGAAAAATGTTTGAGTCTGCAATGATACGGAATACTGGTATAAAGCTAACTTCTCGATAGATATGCTTGAACATCCCCAAAAGTTGCTTATCACCGAGTTTGAGAGTGAAGTTCAAACGGTTCCCGAGATTGAGATTTTCTACCCTGTGATTTTCGGATTAATGCGATTACGTCCAGCGAATCGGATTTCTGCGAAGGAGGCGCTGAAAATGCTTCGGGATGGCTCGCCGACGAGCTCGGTCGATAGTGGGAGGGCGCGTATTTGGGACCATTAGTGAAATGTATGGCATATCACCAATACTTGCTACAATCGATTGGCGGGTTCTGCGTTCTGATTTGCCGCGGGCTTGCTACTTTTGAATCTGTCAGTGCGATTCTTGTTTAATACTTACTCAGCTACATCAATACAAGCTGTCACTTCGCCTACAGCTTTAACAGTTCGCTGCGAGTTTGGGACCTTCTACGAGTGCGATTCTCATTATTTGTTAGTCTTACACAATACAAAGCCATTTCATCCATATGACTTTAGCAAGTATTTTAAACTCAGCCGACGATCAAGCGTTACTTCTTGAAGTGTAGCGTCACGGCGCAAGCGGATGCGTCGGACGCGGAGCTGAGTTGTGAAATCCGTATCCGTGAAATTCCCCATCCGTATCCGTAATCCGTAATCCGAAGTCAAAAATTGGCAAAAAATCATCCGAATATCCGTTATCCGTGACATCCGTAGGAGACTCCTGTCTGGCTATAACTGCTTGTACTTTTGGCTTGTGTTGGGCTTGGTACAGTTGTAAATTTCCGAGCATGCCGCTAAAAGGAATCAAATGCTCTATTTAGAAAGTGCTTTCCGTCCCCGGATATCACCTACCACCGGAGCTCTTTCACCGCCTATTTTGGTAAACGACTAGCTCAACTCACCAAGCGACCGAGTACCGACTATCACATCACCACACTAGAGTATAATCACACAAATGACAAATACAAGGCCGATTACTGGGACACAGCAAATTCGACTAGCGCGGCCGCGTCCGTCACAAGGCCGGCTTAGCTCGAGGGACGACTATATATGGCCACCCCGGGCCCCCGGTCTTGCTTCCTCTCTTTTCTTTACCCCCCTCTACTACTACTTCTTTCTACTATACTGACTTCATTGATATACTGCAATCACTGCGATATATAACTGAGCTCGGCATACTCTACGACTGTCTACCATCTACCGCTCGACAGCCCTCGGTCGATCTACCTCCTTCCAATCTCGACAATCACGCGCCTCGTCACGACTATTCACAATGGCGGAAACAAACGCAACAATCAACACCACTCCGGCCTCAAGCTACCAACAACTAATCCTCTTTGGCGCCAGTTTACCATACGACCACGGTATCGTCATCGACGCCGAAGAGCAGATCGTCAAGGATGAAGCTACAGACTCGGAAGGACGTCAGGATTTGATTGATTTACGACGTGAATGGGATGACGAGCCATATGATCGATATGGTGTTAGTTATAACGCTGTTCCTGAATATGCTCTTGAATTGGAGACACCTGTGACGGAGGAGGTTGATGAGGTTGAGCTCGAGGATCTGTTTGAGCCTTTGGATCCAGTTCTCCGGGAGCTTGCCGCTACTGAACCACCACCACCCGCGACCGAAGAGAGACGTGCCACAGCAAATCGGGACTTGGCATCGATCTACGATGAACTACGCGTCAATTTCAGTTCCGTGTACCGAACCGCTCGCATCGCCATGCGCCCCACGGAAACCTACAATTTCCCATATCCGAGAGCGAACGATGTTCACGAGATGGCCGTCTCCGTCAAGAGTGTCCTACAGTCCGTCATCGACCTTGCAGCTGCAGCCAACCCGGAGACAGATGCGGAAATCATCACGCTCGCTACGCGAATCAATCATATAATCACTCTGATGCGCGCAGAAGTCGGGCCTATGGTTACAGAAAAACGATTCTTGGTTGCCGGGTTCCACGTCACATCTACGTTTTTACGCATGCGTTCGCTGGTCGAGGAAATCAGAACCATTCTCGGACAACCTCAATGTCTTGAATTTGACTGGGTTAGACCGATCCCGGAGTCCGTGCTGCATCCCGAGTCTGCGCCAGCTCCTATTTGGACACCGCCATCTACCGAGATCGATCGCGACGAAGTCTGTCTTTTCATCACTGCAATTCTGCACACGCCGTTTATCCGCGCTTCGCGCAAATACGAACCGACCGCTGTCGAAGTTATGCATTTAGATGAAGTCTATGGTACCGCGGAGGCTCGACGCGCGGTTCTTTTTAAGGTCATTGTCAAATACGTTTTTGACGAGCAATCGCGTACGTTGGCTCAGAAAACGGCGGTTACTCATTGTCTTGATTTATTTACGGAAGATGAAACCGCGTCGGGGATTATTACCAAGTATATCGCCACACATTACGAGGACTACAAATCCGTACGCGCGGTCGGTGGACCGAATGATATGACTGGGTTACGACATTGGTACGAGAACTTCCACGGACCCGCAGAGGATCATATGTTTGATATCTATCACATGTGTCTCACGCTCGAATACGAACAGTTGATCACCAACAGTTCAACCTTCAAAAAGGCCCGATCGTACGAACTCACGCGGGCACGTCGAACCGCGTTGGTTCGCAAACATGTTACACTTGGCAATTTTCTCCATGTTGCCGAGTTTCTGATTGTGCATCATATACTTGGCGATCGTCGGATTGCGAAACTGCCGTGCGCGAAGCGTGCTATCGCGTCTGTTCTCGAACAATTGACGACGACGATGGAGGTTGTCAACGTTGTCGCGTACTTGGAGTCTGATTTACGAATGGATCGACCGGGTGATGTTCCGCATTATCCTTTGTATCGCTCATACGCCGTACTTGTTGACGCGCGAAGCGTGACAGTCCAGGATACCATATTGTCTCATTCACGACTTTACAACCAGATCCGGAAATACAAAGTCACGGAACCCGACCGTGAACTTATCGCCCAGCGGTTCACGAATCAGGAACAAATCAACACGACGGTTGAATTCATGGTTCGCAAATGCGTGCCGGGATACTTATCGAACGAACCACTTTCTATGCCGAAACGTGCCGCGATGATGAGATTTGTCGCGAGAGTGGTATCGGATAAAGAGCTTGAACTTGCGTGTTTGGGATATTTTGTCTCGGGACGGGCTACAGCTGACGCGAATCGGTTCAAGCCTTTGAGTTCAGAATAGGGCGATACCTGGAGATACCCTGAATGTGATTTTTATACCTTGAGAAGACGGAATGATACCTGTGCATGGGATACCCGATATGATGGAGAAGCGGCGATACCCGGTATGATGGAGAAGGGCGTGTGAGGGGTTTTTGGAAGCCATAGTGGGCTTTTCCTCTTTAAGTGTTTTTAGTTGTGAAATTTAATTTTGTTTCTTAAATCTTGCGAAAGCTACCGGAACTCTCACGACCGAGTTGCATATTGAGCGACAAATCCTTAAGCTATTAGATCCATGGAATCTCCGTCTGCGTAGGTCCATTTAGAAATCCAAACACGCCTTCGCTCGCTGCAAATTCTCCCAAAACCATTCCGTAAGTCTTTTCTGCTTTTTGAGCATCCTCGGTGTCACAGTGTTGTCGACTTTCAAATGGAAAATTGGTATCCACTATAATATTGAGTCGTTTAAAGTGGCTCTCGCAGTCGTACTTTGGGAGTTCACCGGGGGCGCTCGCCAGTGTCCAATATGCTAGTTTCCTGTTTGGGGAATGCGTCAATAGATATCACGTTATCACATACATGGCCTGCAAGCCCCACAGCCCCACGCGAGACGCTAGCTCCGCCTTGTTCCTTGTTCCTCCATACTTCTACAATTCTATTTTTAAGTTCTAGTCTTTAGAGTCCGCCTTGTTATAGTCCGGTTAGGTTGCATACTTGAACAAGGCGCGATTGTGCAGCGGTGCCGCGCGTCTATAAATAATCCGATGTCCCCCTCTTTCTTCGACATCCACTTCCTTCCCAAATAACTTTCTACACACAACTTGACAGCTCGACAGAGATATTAAGTAAATAAACGGCATATCGACTCTATACCTAATACCTTCTATCGTCTACCGGGTCTATATACCCAACCCAGTGACTATCCCGACTTTTGCAACCATCTACCGACCAATCACACAATGGCCAAGATAATCACCGCCGCAGTATCCAAGGCATCTACCGCCACGCGAGCCTTGTTAGCTCTTGACTCAAACGACCTCAACAAGTCTAGCGCGGCACTTGAGACAATTCTCGATGCCGCCAGGACCTACGTCAAGTCTGGCCGCGACAATAAATTTGAGGTCGCACGAATTCGAATGATGTTGGCTGAATTGCAGTTTTCGTTGCCTCAAGATGTCGAGTGCAAAGGGACAAGGGCTATTAAAGCAACCACTCAAAATATTTACGCGCTCCTAGCAAAGTACCAGCGCAGCATTCAGCCGGATATTTTTGTCGACGCGCAAGAGGATCTAGAGGACGAGCAGCTTTTCTTTGATGCTGAAGAAGAGTTTGACGAGATCTTCATGGACGCAATACCATTGTTCACAAACGACGACATTGAGACCGCATTGGAAGAGATGAAAGGTCACCTGCACTTGATGTTTAAGCTGTCAAACTGCCAACTTGGTCTTAAGCATGGCGTCATGTTTGCGCATCTCTCGCGCGATGAGAACGCATCGCTTATCCCGTTTGTAGGGTACAAAGCCAATAATATTGTCTGGAGCCTGATGGCATATGGAACTCCAACTCTCGAGGGCTCCGAACTTCAGCAATACAAGCAGGCATTGGATAAGCTCTTTGATGCCTTTGAGAAGTTTCATACTAGACTTCAGAGAATTGGTCAAGGATTTGTCACGGAACGCTGCAAGGCTTTGACTGTGGCGGCGTATACTTTGCAATGCAAACACCGAGAGCCTATGTTTGAACAGATTGACATTATCGAAGCGATTCTGCGCCGGTCGAAACATCTTCGCGCAATTGCGGACGGATCTATCCAGATCCCAGCCGTCGGTAGCCTGAATCGAGAATGGAATCCCGTGCAAGGTTTTAACGCGGAGCTCGAACCAGGAGTCATGGAACTGTACGAAGATTGCGATCCGGTAGAAGAGGAGCACGACACTTCAAACCGCGAGATCAGGATCGAGTTTTATGAAGAATTTAGTGACTCCGACAGTGATGACCACGACTTTCTCATAGATATTCTGAGATTGCAAGAAGAGCTTTCGCTAGGATTTGACGAAGAGAATGACGCGGATCAGGATGGCGCAGGTCAGAGCGATGACGACGACAATGATCGCGATGGTGATAATGCCATCGTGATTCAATCGCCATTTGAGATCTGTTCATACTTCACTCGTCTGATCAGCGGCAACTTGCATCTTGCCTGCGCGCGTGCCCGCACCACGACGTTAACGCCTGCAGATATTTCGCAGTACAGATCAAAAGCAGGAATCTACAACTTTGATGCAGAGTTCTCTTCCTTAGTGCATGTTTTGACTATGGCAATTGGTCATTTCCCAGAATACCCCATCGAACTGCGTGATTACGCCATTTACGTTCGTGCGAGAGAACTTTTCAAAGATGGATCTGCATATGGCATTTTGTTTTGGTACTTTTGCGAAGGCGGTGCTGATACGATCAGCGAATATTTGATGGGCAAGCAGCTCTTGCTCGCGTTAGTCAATGCTTGGAATACGGCAACGACGCTCCAAACCGCTGAGTCTAGTAGTAGACAGCAGGCGGTCACGGATCATTGACTCAACATGGCAACTGATGCGCTGAGAGCACGACTCTGACTATACCTTCGCATACTACAGTCAGAATTACTTTGCTCATTACTTCTATACCCTTCGCTTGTTACCAAATTGTTCAAGATGTTGTATTATACAATATACCACATGCTACAAAGTCATATCGTGATACCAGGCTTGGATTGGGAACCGCAATATGCGTGCTCGACGTGGAACGATCAAGATCGAAGTTTTCTTGTTAGGTGTTAAATATTTGAAAATGTGTAATAATATATAAAGTCCATGTGACAACTCCGTCCAACCCCAACGATTCCCCGTAACCTTAACCCGCCAAAGTACTCCCGGTCCTATTCCTATTCCTGGTACACTGATACAATACAAAACCCGATGCAAAAGTTATGCCACAACTGAGACAATCACGCACCTAAGTTTATCAAATCAAAGGACGGCGCCTCTCCCCGCTCTTGACGCAACTCATTCTCAGCCCAATGCGAAGTCCTTACAAGTCTGAAGAGCTTGGCTTCCTGGAGTACGCCTTGGGATTCCAGGATCGCTTGATTCACTTCCGACGCAACTTCCCTGCGAAGCGAGGGATCCATCAGTTCAGCGAGTTCGGGAACAAGATGATCCGCTGGAAAACAAAGCAAAGCCATAGTGCGCTCAAGATCGACAAGAAACGCTGGATTGCGCTGAGCGCGAGATGCGAGATGTGTGGTTGCAAAGTTGAGAGCTGGTTGGATGTCGTCGCTTTTGGAAGCAGAGCATTTCCGAATTAGCTCAACAAGCTGTAGTCGCAGCAATGCAAAATGAAGCACTGGGTTCGTATCAAGAAGCTGGAAGCAAATTAGCGGTTTGGTCATTCACAAAACTATTTCGCAGCATAATCCAAGGTTCAATAAAAAGCTCATATTGAAGACTGAAGTAAGGTTTTATGTTCTCATCACAGAAAGTCTATGAGTGGTGCATGAAAACGATTTAATCATAGCTGCACGAACCTCGGATACGCTGAAATCATGAAAGAACATACCTCAGGATTCAAGTCATTGATCCGCTCAATAGCCGTCTGAATGTCGCCGGAGTGAATAGCCGCGCGAATGTCTTTGCGGTCATCAATAGAATCCAGAGGCACAGACGACGAGATGTGAGCCTCTTGGGAGAACTTCGCTGCAGCAGATTGGTAGCCCTCAGTAATGAGGTAGTTCATCACCAGCGCATTGAGGTTCCTAGTCGCCAACGTTAGCAAATAGCTCTTCACAAAGGCACAAAGGTCTGACAGGCATGTTTAATCAGAAATCAAGTAAATTTTAAAGTTTCTTCACGAAATTGTCAGAGAGATTCCCAACTTGTAACAAGAATCATCATTGTAAACCAGCCTTCACCCTCATGTAGAAGTAGGAGTCGACTCACTCTTTATCGACCGGAACGCTGTCACATTTCGCGATCCATTGCTCTTGTGTGTAAGACCTCCGCATAGAGGCACTCACAGGCGTGCCAGACGACGCAAGCGTCGTGGATGACGATTGCTACAGAAAGCTGTTAGAACAAGACAATAAAAGCAGGGAGCGATGATCCAACAATTGCACTTACCATCGCACGCAACAGATCTAGCGCAGCAGATCCCGACACTTTGCCTGAGTGACCAGTTTTGTGAGATGCCCTCTCGAGCAGCCGGAAAAGCTGTCGGGACAAGCTAGACGGGTCGGGGAAGAATTTGTAGAGAAACGAAGAGATTTTATAGGCTCGAGAGGAAGAGGTCGTGCGCGCGGATGCGGTCAAAAATCGACGTCACGTGCGCTAAGTTAGGGCTAGTTAAAGTTTAAACATGTAAACAAAGCTGGGGTTAGTTCCAGTTGATACTGGCTCGACTGCCCAGCAGTTCATCGAGTACAAGTGTTACACCCAGGCTTAGTTCACGAGCGGCAATTGACGATCAAGTCTCCTGAAATAAGCAATGGATGCGGCCGCGGATCCTGCGCTTGTGTATTCTGCACTTTCGGGCCACGCTGGCGGGATAGAGTCGTCAGAAGCGCACTTCGTGACGAGCGCGATACCACAGGCCCCGACCAAGCGCTCGAACTCTCCGCTGCCATACTTACATTTCCCGTCAAGTAAGGCTCCTGAATCTACACCTGGAACGGCCGACTTTGCCAAAGAGGAAGTGCATGGTGGAATACCAGACAAGTCGTCTGTCGCAGATGAAGAGGACGCAGAAGCCGAGGTGGATGAGGACGAGGATGAGGACAATGACGACGACGAGAGTCAGTTCGGACCAGATAGTTCCAATGACGTGACGTTGAACCGGATGTGCAAATATACGTTGTACGAAACAAAGACACGTTTTTATCTTATTGGGTCGAATATCAATGACACGCGTTTTCGAGTGCTCAAAATTGATCTCACATCGGATCAGGACGTGCTATCGTTGACGCAGGATGACACTATCTACACACACCCTCAAATAATTGAACTGCTAGAAGCAATCCAAGATGGCAATCCGGTTGGTGGATTGACTAAGCGGTTGACGTCCTGGGGTGTCATCGGGTTTATTCGGTTTACACAATGCTACTATATGTCCGTCATCACCAAGAGAAGCGCAGTGGCTCTGTTAGGCGGGCACTATGTCTACCACATTGACGCAACCGAACTTATTCCATTATGCTCAAGTGCGACATATCGGAAACCTCACCGAAACTCCGGTGAAGCTAGATTTTTGAGCACGTTTCAGAATCTTGATCTGAGCAAGACATTCTACTTCAGCTATTCATACGATATCACGCATACGCTGCAGCGTAATCTTGATCGTGAGCGAGAACGCGTCCGATTAAATGTTCCGCCTTCGCAGTGGAAAGTCTATTCAGATTACAACGAGATGTTTGTTTGGAATCATTATCTTCTCAAGCCCGCGTTTGAGTCTAATGTCGACGTATTGGCCTGGTGTTTACCGACGATTCACGGCTTCATCGATCAGGCTAATATCTCAGTTTACGGTCGAAACGTGTCAATCGCCATTATCGCACGCAGATCTCATTATTTCGCTGGCGCGCGATTTCTGAAACGAGGCGCGAATGACCAAGGATACGTCGCCAACGATGTCGAGACCGAGCAAATCGTATCGGATTCACTCACAACCTCGTTTCATTCGCGTGATGGGAATTTGTTTGGAAACGAGTCATATACGTCGTTTGTGCAGCATCGCGGCAGTATCCCGCTCTTTTGGACCCAGGACGTGAGCGGCATGTCGCCCAAGCCGCCGATTGAGCGTGAGTCTTGAAACAATTTTTATCCCTGAAACATTAGATCCAGAACTAACAAAGGCAGTGAATGTGGTTGATCCATTTTTTAGCTCGGCTGCTTTGCATTTCGATGACGAGTTTCGTCGGTACGGGACCCCAGTGGTCGTTTTCAATCTAATTAAGACTAGGGAGCGAACTCCTCGTGAAACCGTCTTGCTGCACGAATTTGAGCAGTGCTTGCAGTATCTTAACCAATTTCTACCCGAAAAGGCCAAGATACTGTATACTTCATGGGACATGAGTCGAGCATCGAAAGGTCGCGATCAGGAGGTCATCGAGTTTCTAGAAGAGTATGCGGATAAAATCCTCAATACCATGAAAATTTTCCATAATGGCGCTGAGCCATTGTCTTTGCAATCCGGAGTGTGCCGGACAAATTGTATTGATTGTTTGGATCGAACGAATGCAGCACAATTTGTGATTGGAAAGCGAGCGCTGGGATATCAACTACATGCACTCGGAGTGATTAAAGGAACAAGCGTCGAGTATGACACTGATGCTGTAAACTTGCTTACAGAGATGTATCATGACCATGGAGATACTATTGCTTTACAGTATGGCGGTTCTCATTTGGTAAACACGATGGAGACTTATCGTCGAATCAACCAGTGGACTAGTCATTCGCGTGACGTTATTGAAAGTATTCGACGGTATTATAATAACTCGTTTGTTGGTAAGTCTTTTTTATTTTCAATTTTTCGAGAAATCTGGGTTTTAACATTTTGTGTAGACAGTCAACGACAAGAAGCCATCAACTTGTTTTTGGGCAACTATGTCTTTGAAACCGGTCAACCGATGTTATGGGATCTAAGCACAGATTATTATTTACATCACGGCGTACCCGACGGCACTAAGAAGTCGCCTCGTCGAAGCTATCGGAAATGGTGGACTCCCATCCACGTCGAGCGCTCACTCACATTGCGTGAAGTCGAGAATATCAGAGGTGAGGCGGTCCAAAAGAATGGAGGCCAGATTCCAAAATCGGTATCTGGGTTTTTCGATGATTATTGGATGGAGTATTATAAGCCAAAGATGCTGTCGTCGTTCTCAAAGGTGTTTCAGTATAACATGAACTCCACACAGCGATACCTTCCAAGCACGTACGTTTGAATTGCTTTTTTGAGAAGAAGTATGTTTTGTGAACTGGCTAACAATTTCAAGTGTGGTAGGAAATAGCAAGTATAACTTGAGTCCATTCGAGCCACGCCAGGTTCACATTGAACCCCACCCATCCGCACGAGATATAATTGAACGCGAGCGCATTCAAGACGACCGAAGCAGTATCATCAGTGTCGTTAGCACTCGGCGCACGCGCAAATTTCTTGACATCAGTTTCATTGATTTCTCATCTAAACGCGATGACCGAAGTCCGTCGCCTATTCCGGAACCTGAAAGTGATGAGGAAGGAGATTTAAAGGCTCGTGAGGACGATTATTATAGTCAGGTTGCTGCGTTGCCGATCGATAATGATGACGGATTTGATGATGAGTTGTGGTGTTATGGCGGTGAAAAGGATGAAAGAGGACGACATGGAGAGTTGCATGAGATTCCGGAGATTGTGGAACATTCCATGCACCCAGCAATCACAGATACTCAAAAGTACAAGAAATACCTGGCGCCGCCAGACCTTGCGCCACTGAGTGCGGCAGAGAAGAAAGCATTAGCGGTGGATCCGCAGCATATTGACTTTGAAAAGTATCTTACAGTACAAGTTCCCAGTGCTACGAATCGGATGGATGAAGTGAATGATGAAGATAGTGTATTATACGTGCAACATATATTAGCGCCAGAGGTGGCGACATCGTTGAAGGTTACAGATGACGAACAGTCAAAGAGGTTTAAGACGTATCAGCATTGGATTAAGGGGAAGTATGGCAGGCAGGAACCGATTGCCTAGGTGGCTCTCTACTTGGATTTGGCGTTTTACCGGGAACTCGGATTTATACATATAACTATCTTGGATAATTAAGAGCTTATACAAGCATATGTTAACAATTAGTTACAACTTTTTACCAAAAATAATACAGCAGACCATACGCCAATATGAACAAAACACTGTGCCAACCCACGCACGTAGTCGATCGTGAATCTATAACTTTCCCCACCCCCATCCAGCAGCAGAAATCTCTAGTTATTCGTGCTGAACTTGTATCCGCAGTCTGTGCAAGTATAGAAAATCGTAGCCTAAAGAAAACTCGCTATTAGTCTTCCCATTTTCTCGAATACACCAATGAAAAATTAAGAGAAACACATACGCCTTCATCCGCACTCCGCAACTGCAGAGAGTAATACTGCATCTCTTCCTTTCCGCACTGTGGGCATTTCTCGTTGATCTGAATAAAACCAAGTCAGTATAAAAGTCCGCAAGTAGTCATTTAAGCGGCTAACGGCAAGGGGTCACTCACGGTAGCACCTTCTTCGGCTTGTTCTTCACGATTCAGGATCGTCTTCACAACCGACCGCTTCTGGCGTAAAACCGAGGGGAAAGCAGTCTCTGCAGATTTTGTGGTGACTGTGAGATTCACAAAGTCTGTACATTAGAAAGTCATGTTAGCAAGCCTCGTAACTTGAATAAAAAAGATGTTCACAGTGGAACTGGGGGTTATGTAGTACCTTTGGACGGGTAGCTCGCGCCACATTGAACACAGCTGAGATGGCTCGAGTTTGAAGCGATGTTGTCAAGTAGCGTGCCGCAGTCATTGCAGAAGATTAAACTACCGACGACGGACATCTTGTATCTCAATATAAGTAGCGGACCTGGTTTGGTGGTGGGTCGATAATCGAGATCGTATTCTAAAAGCTCATCTCCAGGTGATGCAAGATCAAAAAAATATTCAAAACCCGCCGCGTGCGGCTCAGCCGTATTTTCTGCCATACTTCATCAAATATGCACTTCCAACGCCAGCGAGGCTCTATAGTTATTGGTTTGCTATTAACTAGTTAATAAACGATCTGGCATTATTTTAACTCTTTGCATGGCGCGATAAACCGGCATGCTACAATCAGATCGGTTTTGTTTAGTATTTACATTCAAGACGCCGTCCGGCTCGTTTCTAAGTTACGCGCCGCGCGCAGACGCGCGGCCCACCCGCCATCCTCAAAAAATAGAAATGCGAAAAAGACTTGCTTGTGTTACTTTGATCATATAACTATGCATTTATTGCATTACAATATATAACTCTGGCCCTTAAAGGCTTGAAAACTTTGGCTATTTATTACTCGGCGCCACTCTTCGTCCCTGCACCAAAGATGCATACGCTTTTCTCATAAGTGCCGGTGCCAACCCTGCGCGCTCGCTGGGCACTAAATGTTATCAAGCGTTCATTTCCAGCATCTTTGATCCTTCTACATATACTATGCGGGCCCGTATGCGGGCTCGGCCATTGCGGCAAAGCAACTCTTTACTCCGTCTATACCCCAGCACTGGTGTTTGTCATTCACGGAAGAATGTAATACAAACAAGCCGCAATAGCCGAGCCTGCATACGGACTCACGTAGTACAAAAGTATGCTGGAAATGGACCCTTAATAATATTAGTGCCGAGCGAGCGCGCGGGGTTGGTGCCGGCGCTTGTGAGATAGAACCCTAGGATATGGAACAGAAAATCTCTGCAAGACCAGTTAACGCAATTTTGGGTGTCCTTACCCGCGACTTACGCTTGAGGGCGTGCGGCAAGCTCCTGCAGGCCTGCAAATAGCGCCTGCGGGTGCGCGGTATTGGTTTTCCGGCGAATAGAGAGAGAAGCGCGCAGCAAACCAATGCCGTTACGAACATTTCAACGAAAAGACCCTGGGTGATAGAAACTCGTGTGGGGCCTTCGTACCTAAGATCTTGCTGAACAGGACCTTTCCGGGTATAATAGCATGCACGTTGCTGCTGCAGCTATCCCAGCGATGAGCTGAGACGGCGACAGCAGTGCTGCCTGTGCGGGGGGAGGTGACGCCGATCAGCGCGAAAGCGAACACCAGTTGAACCAACCAGGGGAGGCCTTGGAGAAGAACGCGAGGTGTGATACCAAAGAAGCCGTAAAGGCAGCCGAGATGAGAGCCGGCCGAAGAGTGTCCAAGATAGTATATTGACAAAAACTGAGTCGACGATCTGCGCGGCCGCGAATGCCGAAGCGAGATATATAAATGTGCCCCAGAATTCTCCGAACACTAAGTAGTAATACCTCCGCGTTCTAGGAGAGACCACGGCGGCCAGTGGCCGCGATAGTATCATCATAGTAGTACTGTACAGTGTACACATAGAAGCCAGAGAGAAGTAGGAAAGGCTTGAGAGACACGCTTCTTTGTGCGCCGGTCAAACACTTTTTTTTTTGATTAAATTTTTAATTCATAAAAAACACAAAGAAAAACAAAAAAAACAAAAAACCAATTATTCGACTCCGACTCCAAATCCAGCTCAGTTCCTTATGATCCCGCCTGGTTTTGGATTCTCGCTAGCTACGAGCTTCTTCATTTTCTCCCAGGTCTCTGGTAGTCAGTTTGATCCGTGCGTGATGCTTTCTTTTGCGCTCGTCGGCACTATCTCGTCTATGCGAGCTGCACGGCTATCCGTCGCCCAGCTGGTCGCCGGAATTGTAACAGCCTGACTGCTGATTACCTTGGGCTATACTTCTTGAATCTTTCTTGTTATACCAATGATACTAACCAAAGATGCAACGATTTGAAAGCAGCAGGTTATGTAAAGATAGCAAGGTGGCCGACAAGCGTGACCCCAATATCGACGAAGCGGAGGGAAACTTGCTCTTCGACAGCTTCAATCTACGGATGGCCCAATGTTGCATGCACGGATTCTGCTATCATGATGCAGTAACAACGGATTATTTGGCCCGAGAGATGAACACGCTTGTGTTATTGTATCATTGGAGAGAGTGCGTTTCCCAGACCAAATCATCTAAGAGCAAGTTTGAAGACGAACTCCAGATATTGGCCCCGAGATCCCGACAGATTAGCTTGAGCAAAAGCACTGCAGAAAGGACATGATCTGTGAGGCAGTCTGATGAGTGGGAATGCAAACTTTGCAAGGCTCATTTGCTCGTCTGACTGTTCCTCTTCCATTTGGCACGACATTCAGGGCTGACATTATCGATGCATGTTGTCGTTCGTGTATCAGGTAAGAGTGCAATGGATTTGAGTCTCGCAGATTAGACTGAAATACTGGGAAGCAAGAGAAGACTATGGCGAGACGATGCTAGCCCCAGGCAGGAATGAGCAATTTGGTGACTTCTTGCGACGAGATAGAATTGTCTTACACCACCATATTCGTATTGTAGTTTAAAAATATAATCAATTGAAACCGTATACGTAGACTTAGATAAAAAAAATAAACATGTAAAAGGAAAGATACAAAACACAAGCGACTCTGTTTAGAGCTGCGCGACAGATGGATTTGAAGTTTCAGCCCGCAACTTCCCAGCCTCCGCGGTCAGGCTTTCTACTTTTGCCTTCATATTCGCAATTTCCCTTGCCGACACTTCTTTCGTCTGAGCAGCAGCCTCACTCATTCTCTCTAGCTTCTGCTCTAAACGCAGAATATCGAATGATGCCGCCGCGTGCTTTTTCTCGGCATCTTCAAGCTTACCCTTCATTTCAACTTCTTTCTTTCGAAATTCGGCCTCCTGCTTCTCCAAAAGCCTCAAACATTCAGCATCCTTCTCATTTCGCAAGAGCTCGATCGCTTGATTCTTTACGTCGTAAAGATTCCACATTTGCTGGTTCTTCCTCTCCATCATTCGAATGTAGAGCGTGCGCATCTGCGCTTGCAACAATCCAGCATCACTCTCCTTCAACCAAGCATTCATAGATTCAAGCTTGTTAAGTTCGCTTCCAGAAACAGACCGCTTGGTTCCCCTTCTTTCCGAAGAAGCTGGTTTGCTCACTCGTTGCGTGATCGCTTTCGACGTGGACATTCGAGATGGTCGCGAAGGCCTCGATCGAGACGTTGCAGTGGAAAACGATTTCGTGACTGGAGTGGGAGTGTGCCACAAAAGAGCGCTCTCGTCCTCATCTCCACCCTCGTCCTCATCTCCGCTCTCATCCTCATTTCCGCTCTCGTCCTCATATCCGCCCTCGTTCTCATCCCTGCCCTCCTTCTCCATCATCGCCGCCATCGTGATCATCATACGGCGTCGTCTGGATCGAAGATGCCATATAAGCATTTGCATTTCCTGATTAAATTGCATATCCTCTTCATAGTCCGAGTCGTCAGTCATCGTGTCTATAGTTCACAGCGTGTTACTGCTGCGAAAATCGGAGGAAAACAACATTGTTGACGCGGTTTTACGACGTGTTTGTTTAGAGTTTGGAGGTTATATATTTATCTGAACGTGGCTTCCCGTGGGCCAAATGTATAAAAGACAAATGTATATTTCTATTTAGCCCACCGACAGACACCACCGACAGATACATACTTCCCTATAAATCTAGAGAGCAGATTCAGAAAAGCAGCGCGGCGCGCGCTGTTTGCATAGGTATCAGCTATGGTTGATCTAAGAAGCTGCAGAAAGTGCGGTTTGACTTTTGAGTATATCCCAACGTGTGTTTGTATCGTGAGTGTTTGATCCCAAGTCGAGATTGCGGGTTGAATTGCGAAGGAGGACGGAAGGGAATAATAGGGCGTGCCGGATCACCCAAGTCCCAGTTCTGTTTAATTTCGTACCACTCGTCGCTCAATTTCATAGCAAGTGAGCTGTAGTTACAGCCTACACGGTCTGGAATGACTGGATCGAGGGTCTGACAGTTTCAGGCTTTCAGCTCACTTCTGTTTGACCAAACCTGTTCATTTCTCATACTTGCTTGATCTACTGGGCAATCTATCTCAGCATCTACATTCATACACTTCTTTTACTGTCTATAACTATTCACTGTGGTTGCGCCAGGACACGTATGGAGCCGTACGCTATACCGTACAAAGTGCGTACTGCGTACGCTCAGGTCGTGGTGCTGCTATGCGAGTTAACGTATCTGGCTTTTCTCATTGGGGAGTTCACAGTGCGTACGCAGCGTACGGGTGTATATAATCTGTTTTCAGACTGCTTCCTCGGGGAACCTCTACTGCCAATACCAAAGTCTCTGCTTACTAGCGTCTAGCAAGGCCAATCGCGGCTTGACTTGATGGATTCAGACGAAAAATCTTCGGAAGTAAGTAGACTGCGCATCTGTTGTGCATGCTCGTCATGCTTGACTTTGGCTCACGGTAGCAGGGTGCTTTTGAGCATGAGCTGCCTATTTTAGATTCTGCTGCAGTGAAGTTCGAGCATGAGCCGCCTATTTTAGATTCTACGGCGATAGTACAGCCAGATTACACTATTCCTGAAGTGAATGAGTCTCCTCGGGGCTCAGGTTTCCGAAACGCGGATGAGTATAGAGCTGCATTGCCGCCGATTAAGTCACTACTTCTTACTACGACGGTCGACGGGTCTCGGTACCGGTCTCGGTGGAAAAAACGAGTGATAATTTGCGGCCTGTCGGTGTCTCTGATTTGGATCATCATCAGCGCGAGCTTGACATGCGCGACCGCGCTCGGTGTCGGACTGGGCGTGGGTCTGTCTAAGAAGTCGTCAGCATCTTCTACCAGCACCCCATTGGCATCGGCCACGTCAAGCTTGGCGACTTCAGTGCCAACATCTAGTGCGGTATCGCCATCTGCAGTGATGAACTGGGCAACTGCTACAAGCAGCGGTACTCTGGCCGAAGCGACGTCGGACGGATCAACTGTACAAGACCAGTTCTGCGTTCCTGATGCAAACATTCTTTCAAATCCTCAGTTTGACGACCTAGGTTATTGGGACCGGGTTTTTTATTCCAACAGCTATACAGATAGTGAAAGCTTTATATACTCTTATTGGATGGACCAGTCGCACGCGGGGTTAGCTCTTTATGAAGACAACAGTAGATCAAACACCACGTTGCGCGTATATCAAGCTTTAGCATTGGCTGCGGGCACCACGTATACGTTCAGAGCTGCCATGTTTCTCGACATTAGGAGCTCATACCTTCCCTCTGACGTGCGTGTTCAATGGATTCTTTTAATCCCACGTACATCAGACGCAAACTGACGAGTTTGAATCTAGGATCTCCCAGCATTCGAGCTGACTCTCACTCATGGCATCGATCTCACCGATCGGTTCTACACGTATACACTTTTGCAAGATGATGCCGTTTCACAAGGACTCAACTACTCGACATTGACATTTGAAGTCAATTATACAACTTCTGCAGATACTGATTACTCTGACACGGTAGTCAATTACCAGGTGAGTTAGTTGATGTGACTGCTTGTGGTATACTAACAGTTCCTATTCAGTTTGGTTGGGGGCACCAAAACTCCTATTTATATCTGGCTTCGGTTTATCCTGCGGGAAACAGTTCTTGTCTAGATCCGTATGTCGACTATGAAAGTGTTGCTACGACTCACCTTTTGTCTGCAAACATTGAGCAGGATGCCAGTAAGCTCGCCGCGGCGAATCTCAACATATCATCCCAATTCTGTGAGCCTGCGACGAATCTAACGCCTCTGAACTCCTCGGATTGGTACTCGACGGACATATTCGGTGCATACTACGACGAGTCGGCCCTAGGGACAGATGATTACTATTACAATTACTGGAGTGACGGCTCTTTTGGAGGCCTTACACTATTCCCGATCGAGTCCTACGTCAACGACACTAATACGTATGCGCTTGCTAAATTTCATATATCCCCAGACTTGGATCATAACGAAGAGTACGCTATTCGGATCTCGCTGATTGTAGTGCTGGCAACCGACTTTCAAGATCAAGTATGCAAATGGTTTTCTATTTAATATGTGCTCGCTTGTAAGTTGTAGCTAATTAGCGACAGGACATTCCTGCGTTTCAAATAGTTCTCGAGTGGGCCAATAAAACTGCGCTCAGTTTTGTTATTTGGCAGTCCACAATAGAGAAATTCGATTGGAATGCAACCACGCTCACAATCACGTTTCCCAGCGTTAAGGCACCGCCTGGGATTGACACCACCCTAGATTCCTCCTTTAATTCATTCCTAATAGAGGTAGGTTGCTTTCATCTGCGGATAAAGTCTGAAGATCTAGAGCTGATTGTTATATAGGCTTCTCCGCTTCTTCAGCAGACATTTCTTATTGAGGCCGCGATATACGACGCACAGGACTCGTCATGTTCGTTCGAAGATCCAAGTCCGCAGTACATCAATGAACTCTCTTTAGCAGAACCGCTTGTGGCCTCGTAATGTCTGAGCTGCCTCCGTCTGACACATGTGCTGGTTTAGGATGAGTGTTTCTTGAAAAGAATTGTTGTGTGTTTTACGGCGGAATGATATCCTTGCGATGCTTGTTGAGTATTGATTTGTCATATATAAGGTGGAATGTAACGATTGGAGTTGCCACCAATCGCTAACACTCTGAAGAGGACTCCAGAGGTGTGCACTTAACCCTGTACGGGGATCAGATAAAGACTGGATGAAGATCCGAACCACCTGCAGGGAAGTTCGGGCTCCTATATATTGAAACACCTAGCTATAAAACCTAACCTCAAGAAGATAAACAACTACAAAATCATGCCACTTAGAATCATGCAACGTTCAAATAGAGATTACCAAAAGTAGGAGCCTCGGCTATCACTACATGGAATAGTTTCCCGAATATGCTTGTTGAGCATAGATTTGTCACATATGTGGCGGAATTAAATTGTTTCTTTATGAAGTTGGTATATGTTTTATGGGCTTCTTCAAGTAATAATGAATATATAAGGAGCTCGGACTTCCCATTAGGTTGTTCGGACTTCATCTAGTCTTCATACAGTCCGCACTTGGTATTAATCCCTATTTCAAGATGCAGTTAAATTTACCACGTAACAAACCAACACTCGACTATCCATCTTATTATTCAGGATTCTTAAATAGTTCTGTGAATTAATTAACAGAAACTTCCAGAATCGGAATCCAGAGCGTAATAACAGAACAGCCGAGCAGCCGAAAATGCTCATGAAGATCCAAAAGACGTAAACGTTGAACACCGACGATCTTCACAAGTGCGAACAAACATACGTATAGCAAGCACCCTCCGGCCGCTCCTGGGCCCTGACTCTGATTACCTTGCGCCCTTAGGCCATTCGGCAAGTACCGACTGTTATCGAGCCCAGCTCCGCTATCGTCAGCGCATTCGTCTTCATCGCGACTCATGAGTGCAGGTAGAAGAGTAGTATAGCAAAAAGACAGTGCCAATTCGTCATCGCTGCGGCGCCAGTGTTAACGAACGAGCTCCGGGCATTCTCCCAAACGGGCCGTCCAACAAACTCACTTCCGAAGCCCGCCGCCGCCGCCGCCGGCGGCGGCCATGCGCAAACCTTTTCCGACCGACGGCTGTTTACACTTTCCTCTTTCCTGTTAAATACCAACAAACAAACTTCAGACCACACCACCGCCAAAGCTAAACGCGTCGTCGCTTTTCCCGCCAAAGCGGCGCCTGCGCAACCCAAAATTCCGGCATACGCCATCGCGGCCGGGCCACCAGAGCTGATCTAACACTATACGGCAAATATATACCGACCAAGCCCACCGGCCCCGGCCGTGCGCAGGTCCTCCGGCGGCCGACGCGACGCGTTGACTGTCAGTTTACTATGGCGAACAGCGGCGGCTCGCGTGGTCTTATATAAAGCCGTGATCCCGTCCTGAGATACCAGCCCACAGAAAAATACCACTGTTCTCGCATCTAAGAAAGACCAAATGAGCGACATCGCGCTTCCTGACCTCGTCGACGGCCGGTCCGTCGATTCAAAGACCGACACCCTGAACCCAACCGACACCGAGAAGATGGCCGGTCTCGCCAACGACGACGCAGAAAAACCCGCAGAAGACATCGTGACCTACCCCGACGGCGGCCGCGAAGCCTGGCTCGTCGTCCTCGGATCCTGGTGCGCCATGTTTGCGTCCTTTGGAATCTGGAACTCGATCGGGCTGTTCCAGGCATACCTTGTCGAGAACGATTTGTCGGATTACACGGACGGCACGGTATCCTGGATCTTTTCGACGTTTTCGTTTTTATTCTTCTTCTGCTCCGCGCAAGTCGGCCCTATTTTCGACAAATACGGACTCAAACCGCTCGCGACCGCCGGCTCGCTCGGGTTCGTCGTCGCGCTCATGACGTTCTCGGTCTCGACAAAATTCTACCAATTCTTCCTCTCCTTCTCCGTCCTCGGCGGCACCTCATGCTCCCTCCTCTTCACCCCAGCGGTCACGGTCGTCGGCCAATGGTTCAACAAGCGCCGCGGCGCAGCCACCGGCATCGCCGCAACCGGCGGCTCCTTCGGCGGCATCCTGTTCCCGCTCCTGATCCGCGCACTCATCCCGCAAATCGGATTCCCCTGGTCCGTCCGCGTCGTCGCCTTCATCGTCATGTTCCTCTCCTTCCTCTCCGCCTTCCTCATGCGCACCCGTCTCTACGCGACCTCGGGCTCGGCCGCAATCGATCTCAGCGCGTTCAAAGACCGCAGGTTCGCGGCCATGGCGATCGGCAACTTCATGATCGAGTGGGCGCTGCCGATCCCGCAGACGTATTTCATCACATACGCAATCTCAAAGGGCGTCAACACCAACTTCGCATACACGCTCATCTCAATCATGAACGCGGCTTCCGTCTTCGGCCGCTGGCTTCCGGGATACGGCGCAGACCTAATCGGCCCGTTCAACATCCTCATCCTAACCGTCTTCATCTGCGCCATCTTCACCTTCGGAATCTGGCTCCCCATCGCCGCCTCCCACGCCACAAACCAAGCAGGCGCGATAATCTACATGATCCTCTTCGGCTTCGCCTCCGGCACCGGCATCTCCCTAACCCCCGTCGCGTTCTCCAAAATCTGCGATATCCACGACTACGGAAAACGGTACGGGACCGCGTACTCGCTGGCCTCGATGGCGTCGCTGACCGGCGCGCCGATCGCGGGCGCGATTTTGAAGGCGATGGACGGGTCGTATGTCGGGCTTATTGCGTATTGCGGCGCGTGTTATTTGGTGGCGGGCGTGTGCTTGATTTTGGCGCGCGGGTTTGGCGGGGGGTGGAAGTTGAGTTCTGTTTTTTAGTCTCGCTTGTCCCACTTTTGCATCACTTTTTCAACAGCACGTTCGCATTCGACTCACATTCGCATTCGACTGACTACTCACATTCGCACTCGCATTTGGCATTTGGTATTACTGGCGTACTTGGTTGGCATTATACATAGATAAAATCATTCATCAGTCATCAACTTTAACAAACTAGTCATGTAAAAGTTTCATTATCTTGCACGAGTTGACCTCACTCCACAACTTCAGTTGACAACTTACCCAAATAGGCAACCATTACTTCCAAACGATTACTTCTCCACTTGAAGATTGAAGACTAAAGAAAGATAATTAGATAATTACGACTCTATTGAACCGACAGACATAAAATGATAATTACATTCCATCATTTGACATAATTATATGATGATTTTTTTTCTTCCATTTTCGAATAAAAGTTCCTCTCCTCATCTCATCTCGAACATCGATCATTTGCCATACCAAAAAAACACTAAACACACAAACAAACAAACATAAAAAGAACAAATTACAAACTTATATTAATTTTTGCCTTCTTTAGTCTATTTGTGCAGCGTAGCCATCTTGTTCAGCGCCGAGCCGAACTTGAACCACTCGATCTGCTCCGCGTTGTACGTCTGCGCAAGCTCGGTCTCCCACGTCTCGCCGTCCTTGGGGTGCACGACCAGTTTCAGGTTCTTGCCAGGCGACAGGGTCGTCACGCCGACGATGTCGACCTTGTCGTCCGGGTTGATGCGGTCGTATGCGGCGGGGTCGGCGAAGGTCAGCGGAAGCAAGCCTTGCTTCTTCAAGTTGGTCTCGTGGATACGCGCAAACGAACGCGCGATGATGGCGAAGCCGCCGAGGTAACGCGGCTCGAGCGCGGCATGCTCACGCGACGAACCCTCACCAAAGTTCTCACCGCCGACGACGACCCACTTTTGGCCCTTGTCGCGGTAGTACCCGGCCACGTCGGGAACGCCGCCGTACTCGCCCGTCATGTAGTTCTTGATCGTGTTGGCCTTGTCGTTCTCGGCGTTGATGGCGCCGATCATGTAGTTGTTTGAGATGTTTTGCAGGTGGCCGCGGTACTTGAGCCACGGGCCGGCCTGGGAGATGTGGTCGGTCGTGGTCTTGCCCTTGGACTTGATCAGGATCGGCAGGTCGAACGCGTCCTTGCCGTCCCACTTGGCGAACGGGGTCAGCAGCTGCAGACGGTCGGACGAGGGGGAAACGTCGACCTGGACCGAGGCGCGGTCGGCAGGCGGCGCCTGGTAGGTGTCGTTGCCGGGGTCGTAGCCGAGCGCGGGCAGACCGGCGCCGGTGGGCGCGGCGAGCTTGAACTCATTGCCCTCAGAGTCCTTGAGCGAGTCCGTGAGCGGGTTGAAGCCGAGGTCGCCGGCGACCGCGAACGCGGTCACGAGATCCGGCGAGGTCACGAACGCGTGCGTGGCCGGGTTCGAGTCGTTACGGCCCGTGAAGTTACGGTTGTACGACGACACGATCGTGTTCTTCTCGCCCTTGACGATGTCGCGACGGTCCCACTGGCCGATGCAGGGGCCGCACGCGTTGGCGAGCACGAGACCGCCAAACTTCTCAAACACGGACAGCTGGCCGTCGCGCGAGATGGTGGCGCGGATCTGCTCGGAGCCGGGGGTGACAGTGAACAGCGACTTGGCCTTGAGGCCGTGGTCGAGCGCGTCCTGGGCGATCGAGGCCGACCGGGACATGTCCTCGTACGACGAGTTGGTGCACGAGCCGATCAGACCGACCTTGACCTCGAGCGGCCAGCCGTTCGCGATCGCGGTCTCCTTGAGCTTGGAGATAGGGGTCGCGAGATCGGGCGTGAAGGGTCCGTTGACGTAGGGCTCGAGCGTGTCGAGGTCGAGCTCGATGAGCTGGTCGTACTCGGCGCCCTCGTCGGCCTTCAGGAAGGTGGCGTACTTGTCGGCAAAGTCGGCGACGAACGAGCGCTTGGTCGCGTTCAGGTAGTCGGCCATGCGCGCGTTGTAGGGGAAGGTCGAGGTCGTGGCGCCAATCTCGGCGCCCATGTTGCAGATGGTGGCCATGCCGGTGCACGACATGGAGTCGACACCCTCGCCAAAGTACTCGACAATGGCACCGGTGCCGCCCTTGACGGTCAGGATACCGGCAACTCTCAAAATGATGTCCTTGGGCGAGGTCCAGCCTGACAGCTTGCCCGTGAGCTTGACACCGATGATCTTGGGCGCCTTGAGCTCCCAGGGCAGGCCGGCCATGACGTCGACCGCGTCGGCACCGCCGACACCGATGGCGAGCATGCCGAGACCGCCGGCGTTGGGCGTGTGCGAGTCGGTTCCGATCATGAGCGCGCCGGGGAAGGCGTAGTTCTCGAGCACGATCTGGTGGATGATGCCGGAGCCCGGTCGCCAGAAGCCGATGTTGTACTTGGCGCAGGCGGTGGCCAGGAAGTTGTAGACCTCCTTGTTGATGTCGATGGCGCGGGCCAGATCCTTCTCGCCGCCAATCTGGGCCTCAATCAGATGGTCGCAGTGGACAGTGGTGGGGGTCGCGACGGCGGGCATGCCGGCGGACATGAACTGCAGGATGGCCATCTGGGCGGTGGCATCCTGGCAGGCGACACGGTCGGGCCGCAGCTTGAGGTAGGACACGCCGCGCTCGATGTCCTGGTTGACGGGGTCGTCGAGATGGCCGTAGAGGATCTTCTCGGCGAAGGTGAATGGCCGGTTGAGGCGGCCGCGCACGATCTCGAGGGTCTCGACGTTGTTCTTGTAGTTGAGGTATGACGCGGCCTCCCAGTTGTTCTGGTTGACCTTCTCGCCCTCGACGATGGTGGCGAGCGAGCGGGACGCGGTTTTTGTGAGCCGGGCGGAGTTCTGGTTGTTAGTGTTGTTCTATTTCGACTATTTCTATCACGCCGGATAGCTGTCACGGGCGGCGCGGAGCGGAGCGGATGGCGGACGTGAAAGTGAAAGAGAGACGTACCGACTTCAGGGCCGCGAGCGGGGCGCGGGCGGAGAGCAGCATTGCTGTGCTTGCCCGGGGGGAGGGGGTGGTGAGGAGGGGTGAGGGGGTGGTGAAGGTGGTGAAGAAGAGGTGAAGAAGAACAAGTCGCGAAGCTGAGCGCGCGGGCTGGATCGGCGCCATTATTTATTCGCGGCGAGGCGGGGCGCGCCGGCCAATCAGCGGCCGCGGGCGCCGTGGGGAGGTCTGCAGGCCATTTAGGGCCATAACTCTTGGAGACTTATGCAGTGCCGACCAATCAGAGCAGCCGCGTTGCCGCCGCCCGGCGCCGGCCCGGCGGTGCGCGGCCAATGGCGGGCGGCGCATTAGTTGGGAACCCTCCAACCCTTACACTATTAAGCCAAACCCTCAAACCCTGCTCTTATGCTACTACTCCAAACCCTCTACAGACTAGTACTACAGACTAATCAGTCACAGCGAGTTGCGGCTGAGTGGCTGCTGCTGCTGCTGCTGGTCTGGTCTGGTGTCGTGTCGTGTCGCTGTTGTCTGTCTTCTTCTTCTTGTGTCACATCCCGCCATCAGAGTGCACGTGACTGTCAGCGCGGGGTTTGTACCGGCCACGCTTCCGACGAATCCGGGGTAGCGGCGCGGCCGGGTAACTGCAGTGCCGGGTAAGTGTGCACGTGACGCTCACTTGGGCTCCGTCCCGGGACTTTCTCGTTTCGTTTCGTTCTCGCTGAATGCAAGCGCGATGACTCGCGGCTTCTGGAACCGCTCTTCTCTCTAACAAGTACACCACACAACAACTTGACCTTAAGACTAACAATGAGCAGAGAGCAGTAACAAGTAATAGACAGCAGTAACTAGTAACTATAGTATGTAGTAATTAAATGAATAAATACAAGAAATAAAGAACAAAGAGTGACGTAGCACAAGTAGAGTGGCAGTCTCGCACAAACCACCGTCAGCAACATAAAACTGACTCTACTCCCGCCTCTCTTCCTCTCCCATGCGCAACACCCCCCGCGGGCCTCCCCACCCACATAGCATGCCACCATAGTCCCACCACCCACCATGGTCTTCAAGTCCTTCGCCGCCATCGCGCGCCAGTCCGCCATCGCCAAAAACCTCTTCGTGGCCTCCACCGCGACCTCCGCCCAGCCCGCCTTCTTCGTCTCCACCCACCAGCTCGCGCGCCAGCAGGCCACCGTCCAGGCCCAGCAGCTCATCACCCGCGGCTCCCTCAACTCCTCCTTCTCCGCCGGCCCCGGCTCCGGTGGCTCCGGCGCGCACCCCTCCGCCAACGGCGCCGCCTTCCCGTCCTACGCGCCCTCCTACTCCGCCAACCCGACCGTCTCCGCCGCGTCCTCGTCCGACGACGACCGCCGCCGCGAACCACACTCGCCTAGACGACATGCTCTGAGCCTCTCGCTCTCCGCGGTTGTTGCACCCGCACAACATGGCCGCATCCTGCCGACACCGTCCTCAGCGTCCGCGTCGTCAACACTCCAAATCACGTCCGGCGAGAAGGGCGACATCGACCTTGCCGCACGCGACCTCGACCTCGAGCTCGACGACCGCGTCGACACACGCGCCTCCATCCCGGGCGATCGCCTTGTCGAAGTCGACGATGAGACCGCCGCAAGCATAATAGAGGCCACCGAGCAGGTATGTCTGCTCTTTCCAAGCCGTTTCTATTCATGTTCACGACTAACAATCCAGGCGCAGATGCAGCATCAGGAGCTCCAGCTCTACCGTTCGTACAACCACTTTACACCGTCATCACCCGCAATCGCACCAACACAGCCCAATGAAGTCTTCAAGCAGCCCGAGCTGGATTCTCTGGCCGTTGACCTTACCGTCAACAACAACAAAGACCCGCTCTCGCCCGCCGCCCGCTCCGCGCTCGAGTCCGAGGCCATCATCAGCAGCTTTTTCGACGCCGGCGACATGGCCGGCATGCTCGCGCACTACGAGGCAATCAAGTCCCTACGCATCGCGCCGACCGCAAAGACCTTCAGTCTGCTTCTCGACGCGCTCGCCGCCGCCGACGCCGACGTCATCGCGCCTGAACGCGTCGGCGTCTTACTGCAAACGTACGTGCACATGCTCACGACCGGCATCGTACCCGACGTGCAAACCTACTCGGTCGTCGTGGTCACGCTCGCAAAGCGGTTCCTGGCTTCGCACAAAGCCCTCGTCGAGACCTTTGAGCCCGTCAAGAACCGCGTCGAGCAAACCGACCCGGCATTCGACTCGCGCATGTCCGCCGCCTCGGCCGATCCGTCGCTCAATCTCGCGCTCGAAGTCTTCTTCGCCAGCGTCTCGGTCCGGCCGCAGGACTACCCGATCGAGGTCTACAACATCCTGCTGCAGGCCATCGCGCACTCGGCTGTCCCGGCTGAACGCGCCGTGCAGGTGCTCGAAGTGCTCGACGCGGCAACCGAGTCCTCTGCCGTCAAGTACAACGCAGACACCTACATCAACCTGATCCGCGTCTTCAAGTCCGACGTGCGCGCGGCAGTCGAAATCTACGAAGCCTTCAGCGACCGGGCCACCGAGTTCTCGGCACGCGAGCAGGTCGCGATCTACATCGAGCTCATGCGCGCGTTTTTCAAGTCCGACGACGCGGCGGGCGCGGCCGAGTTTTTTGAAAAAATCATCAGTCTCGAGTCGTTTGACAGCGAGTCCATGTTCCTGCCGTTCTGTAACGCAATGGTCGAGGGCTTTGTCGAGCTCGGCGATACCCAGACCGCGTGGTCGTGGCTGCAGCATGCCGCCGCAGACCATCTGCCAATGCCGGTGCCTGCGCTGCTAGCGCTGCTCACTGAAGCTTCGCGGCAGGAGCAATCCGCCATGGCGACCGAGATTTACAACATGCTTGTCTCGAGCCAGGGCCTCAACAGCACATGGGCAAACTCGATGGCCGACTACCTCGAGCTCGCGCTCAAGGACCACACGCAGACCGGTCTCGCGCGCGTGCTGGACTTGCTGGAAAACATCATCGCGTCGAAAGTCGAGCTCGAGCTGCACAGCGCGCGCGACGTCGGCGTTTACCTCCTCGACCACCCGTTCGCAACCGAGGACACAGTCCATCAAGCCTTCATGTTTTTGCAGATCCAAGCCGGCGGCCAGCGGTTCAGCGGTAGCGCCCGGGAGGACGTGCACATGTACGCGCACGTGCTGGAATCGACGCTCGTGCGCATGATGTCGCTAGTCGTCTGGAGCTCCGTCCGCGACTCTTCCGCCATCCTCTCGCGCGTGCTGACGATCGTCCCCCGTCTCCCGTTCGAGCTCGTCATGCCTCCGCGGGCGGCGGCGGAAGGTAGCGAAAGCATGTCGTTGATCGGCATGGTTCTCATGCAGCATTGGTCTGACGTCGCGCGCGGCGTGCGTCCGCCGATCGGTGATTTGAACCAGATTGTATACTTGCATGCGCGTTATTTGGTGGCTGTGGGTGGTATTGGTTCCGCGTTTGCGCACGAGGTCGCGGCGCATCTGGGACAGTTGCTGAACGTGGTCGCGTCTGAGAACATCGCGCTTTCGGAACAGACGAATTATTTCATCACGTTGGCGGCGCCGATGATTGCCGGACCACCTGCTGTTCCGGCCGACGTCTTCGCGCCTGTACCCGAGCCCATTCTCGTGGCAGGTCCGGCTGCGGCTCCGGCCGCGCGCGCGCAGACGTTCAAGGAGGAGCAGAAAGCGATTTGGGAAATGCTCGGCTACGACATTGACGCCTCGCAAAACATCGTGCGCATGATCCTATCTGACGCCGCCCCGCGGGCCGTGCTGGAAAAAGTCCGCGAAATCTACGCGTCGAGACTTACAATCTCGCCGGCAGCTATGGTGAAACTCATCGCGCACGCTGGCGCGCACAAGGATCCCGCTGTGGCTGAGGACATGTTCAGGTTAGCCGAGCAGACCGTGCCGCCGGTGAGCATGCGGCCGTCGCTGCATTTCGTGTGGCAGTCGATTTACAAGGGCATGATTGGCATGTATTTCCAGTGTGAGGAAAAGGACGCGCTGGCGCACAAGTCGAAGCTGGTTGAGTTCAAGAGCAAGTTGCTTGACATTGGCACCGCGCCGGATCCGACCGCGTACGCGAATTTCATATTAAAGTTGAAATGCGCGGGGTCGCATGACGAGGCGACGGAGGCGATCGCGTTGTTTAACGAGGCTAGAGCGTATGGCGTGCAGACGTCGACGTATATGTACAACGCGCTGTTATCCAAGCTCAGCAAAGCGCGCAGGTATAAGGAAGCCCTGATGTTTTTCGACGAGATGGATGACGTGAACGTGGTCAAGACGTCGGTCACGTACGGGACCATGATCAGTGCGTGCTGCCGGGCGGGCGACGGCGGGATGGCGGAGAAGATGTTTGCGGAGATGGAGAGCGCGCCGAATTACCGGGCCAAGATCGCGCCGTTTAACACGATGCTGCAGTTTTACGTGCGGCATAAGCAGAACCGCGAGATGGCGTTCAAGTATTACCAGCGCATGCGGGATTTGCGGTTGAGCTTGTCGTCGCATTCGTATAAGCTCATGATTGACGCGTACGCGACGATCGAGCCGGTTGATATCTCCGGCGCGATGAAGATGATGCAGCAGATCGGTCTGGACGGACAACAAGTCACGACGCAGCACTACGCCGCGATCCTGAACGCGTACGGATGCGTGCTCAGGGATTTCGCGGAAGCGAAACGGTATTTCGAGTACGTGACGCTCAGCCAACGGGTCGTGCCGGACGAGATCATGTACCAGACCCTGATCGAGTGCTACACCCTCAACGCGCACGTCCCGGAAACCCTCGCGATCGTGAGCGAGATGCGGAACGTGCACGGCGTCAAGCTGACCGCGTACATGGCCAACACGCTGATTCGCGGCTGGGCGGCCGTGAATTTAAGCCAGTCCCGTGCGTTCTTCGATGATGTGGTCAACAGGGGCAAAGCCGAGCCGTCGACGTTCGAAGCGATGATTAGAGCGTATCTCGGTGCGCATCGCGTGGACGATGCGCAGCGCGTGTTGGCGAGCATGATGACGATGGGGTACCCTTCCGCTGTCGTCAAGCGCGTGTCGGATTCGTTTAGGTCATATTCGACCACGACGCCGGAATCGTCGACCGAGTCGAGCGAGCTCGATGAGCAGACGCTCATGGACTCGAGCTTCCGCACGAATTTCTCGAAATAATCCCCCCGGCGCTCTTGGATGTCTTTTTGCTTTATGAAAACGGGAATAATTATTTGGGTTAAAGTTGGTGCAATACGGTGTCATATACATAATATTTTTGTTTGTTTTTTGAACGAAGAAGAGAAGGAAAAGAAGAAAGGAAAGGAACAAGAAATTAACGGATCTGGAGGTTTTTTTTTAGATGGCTTTTTTTGTTTATTGTACATAGATTTGGCTGACTGGGTCAGTCGCACTCCACTTATACTTGTATCATAGGAATCTTTTTAGTAGCTTTATCGGAATATACAGATATATCAACATAAGTTATAGTTACTCGAAGTGATCTCGCGATCTTGAAGAGGTTTGATTTAATAGCGATGCCACGATCTTGTCGCCGGGGCAACGATGTATGGCACAGCCCCCTTAAACAACAAAATTCTAGCTGCACGTGAACAAATTTATTCTTCCCAAGCCTCGAGTTGTTTAATCGAGAATTCATTTTTGATCTATACTCCAATTCCGGCACGAGTCGAAACGAAAACCGCAATGGACAAGATCCCGGGATTTGCTTCTTTCTTGCTTGCGAGCGAAGTGTCAATCTCCCCGCGCCTCGAAATCACGTACACGTCAGCGCGCGGATACCACGTCCTGCTCTCCCAATCCAGCACCAGCACGAAACCAATTCGCGCGGGCGCCGTGCTCGCCCAGATTCCCAAGACCGCCATATTATCGACCAGCACGAGCTCGATATGTAATTTATTCTCCGACGACGAGCATGGCACTACACCTGGTTTGGTGGTGTCATATATGGTGGAACGGGAAGTTGGCGAAAAGTCGCCGTGGGCGGGGTATCTCGCGTTGTTGCCTGACCGGGAAAGCGCGTGTTTGCGGTTCTGGAGTGCGGAGGAGCGGGAGTGGGTTAAGGGTACTGATGCTGCCGATCTTGTGAATGCTGCTGAGGCTGATTTGGAGGAGATGTATGAAGATGTTGTTGCCCCGTTCTGGGACGCGCATAAGGATATTATCCGGGCGTTGATTTCGGCTGAGGAACAGGAGAAATGGGACAAGTTTACGAGCCGTGAGGCATTCTTTGATGCAGCGTCTGTTGTCGCGGCACGGTGTTTTGAAATTGACGCGTATATGGGTCTCGGATTGTGTCCCGTTGCGGATCTGTTTAACCATTCGGACGACGAGAACGTGCGGTTTGAAAGTCAGTTCGAGGTGTGTGAATATTGCGGGGTAGACGGGTGCGAACATGACGCGTTCATAGTTCGGCAAGCTGCGATTGAGAACGGTGAAGATTCAGACTCTGACGAGTCGATTCCCGAGTTACTAGACTTTTCACCCGCTTCTGACGACGAGGAGGAGTACGAGCAGGAGAAGGATACGTGTGATATTGTTGCACATAAGCGGATACCGGGGGATAAGAGCGTGTTTGGGAAACGGAGGGAGCTGTTTAATTCTTATGGACCGCTTTGTACTGCGCATTTGTTGGTCAAGTATGGGTTCGTGTTGCGGAATAATGCGCATAACTACTTGTCGCTGGAGAGGGAGGTTAGGGCTGTGTACCGGGAGATGGGAATCATGTGGCATGACGGCGATGAGGATGACGAAGAGGATGATGAGGAAATGGATGATGCGGAGCCGGAGAAGGGGTGTGCTGGATCTGGATGCTGCGATGATGGAGGATGTAAGGAAGCTTGTTGCGATGATAAGGAAGAGGGAGGCGGCAGCGAAGACGGATGGGAGGACGACGAATCTGATGCGGGTTCTGGTGGCGATGAAGAAGATGAAGACGATGACGAAGACGACGACGAAGAGGACGAAGAGGACGAGACTGAAGAACTCAAAATTGACCCCCAGGGACGCATCAACATCCACCTCTGGAATCGGCTCATGGTCACCTGTCTTGTCGCCAGCGGCGCGAACTTACAGTCCGACGACATTGATCTTTTCCACGAAGACCTCCAACTCTTCAACACCTCCCCAAAATCCCTCTCAAAGCGAATGCGAACCGTAACGCGCCAGGCGATCGCGCTGCTGTATACCTTAATTGGCCGGCGATGGGAAAAGTACCCCGACGGAGGGATTACGTCGGCAGAGTACGATTACATCATCGAGGACGAGAAACCGGAGTTGGTGGTTAGTGACGCGGAGAGTAAGAAGCGGATGGCTGTGATTCTTGTCGCCAGCGAAAAGGAGATGCTGGAAAAGGCTAGGAAGCGGTGTGAAACGGCGTTGGGGAAATAGATTATTGGCATTTGCATCTATTCATCAAAATTGTATTAATTCTATCTCTAAATGATCAAGTCTAAAAGTAAAGACCCTTGAGCTTGTCAGAGTACTTGTACCCAATATATCCAACGGGGGACTTATTAACGTAAAACGTGCTTCGATCATACGGATCCAGCGCGATGTTCTCCTTATACTTGGCCACGAGATCAGGATTCGAGATGAAATGCCTGCCAACCGCGACAATCGTGTTCTCATGCGTCTCTGCGTATTCACGCGCAGTCGCCGGAGTGTATCCTCCAGCCGTGATCCAGACGCCGTTCCATAACTTGCGATACGGCTCCGTCGTGTCTCCTTCCTCCGGCACCTGATCGTTGTTTCCCGCAGCTCGCGGCTCGACCATGTGGACATACGCCAGCCCGGGAAAGTTCTCTTGCAGCTGCTTGACAAAGTACGAAAACGTGGGGAACGGATCGCTCATTCTCATCGCCTGCACTTTCGAAAACGGCGACAACCGAATGGCAACCCGGTCAGCGCCAATCGCTTCAACGCATTTGGCAACGACCTGTAACCCGAACTTTGCCCGGTTCTCAACACTTCCGCCAAACTCGTCCGTCCGCTTATTCGTCACGTCTTCCAAAAACTGGTCAACAAGGTACCCATGTGCTCCGTGGATCTCAATCCCGTCAAACCCAGCACGCATCGCGTTCTTGGCCGCGACGCCGTATTCTTCAACCATCTCTGCAATCTCGGGAATCGTCAACGGACGCGGTTTCGGACGGTCCGGCATCTGCACGTCGCTCGCGCTAAACACGTCCGGATTCTTGGTCCCGGGATTCACGCGTCCCAAATTCCAAATCTGGAGAAAGATGAATCCGCCTTTCGCGTGCACCGCGTCCGTGACCTTCTTCCACCCTGCAACCTGCGCATCCGAGTAAATTCCAGGCGAATTGGGGTACCCGCCACCACGAGCGCTGACATCGGTGGCTTCAGCAATGAGTAGAGTACCCGGTACGAGGCAGCGCTCGGAATAATACTGAGGCGCGAGGTCTGCGTTCGGGGTACCGTCGTCGTCGCAGCGGTAGCGGGTTACGGGCGGGAACGCGAGGCGGTGGCCGAGCGTCACGGCACCGACTTTGATGGGCGTGAACAGAACTTCTGAAGCCGTCATCTAGTTTCTGGAAGGTGGGTGAGGTTGGTTTTGAGTGTGTTCTTTGAGAGCTCGAGGTTGTGTAGGATTTTGAATATATTATTCGAGGTGGCTTTATTTATCGATCGAATTGTGCAGGGGCCCAGAGCTGTTCTTACAACTTGCAGTGCCAACCCGGACGATTACAGTCATTTTGCTTTGATTCAATCATCAGAACAAAAGCATATCTTCAGTTTTATTGAATTATAGATCAATTGACTTACCAGGTCATTTGTCGGTCGAGATTTACGGCTGCTTAAGCTTATCGTCTTCAGCCAAATCTCGATAAGCTATAGAGCAGGGCTATTTTTTTTTTTTTTTATATGTAATAGTTTTAGTCTCAAAATGCAGCGCACTAGATCAAAAAAAAAAAGGGTAGACATGACATAATCACCGGCCCGTATATATATTCCTACTGCAACAAGATCCTTATGGAGATAGCAATACTATACCCAGTACCAGATCGCCTTATGAATAGTGTATTCCGCGCGGGTATCTAGAGCGAACACTGGCCAAAGCTATAAACCTCTGCCACGGCTTCTCCAACTCCCTACTGCCACTCGTATTCCTGGCTCATCCGGATCATGGAAACAGCGCGATGCACACGCAGAAATCGATCGCACGGCGCATCAGTATCCAAAATCCCAAGCCGAAACCAGTTGCCTTACAGCAGGCAGAACTGTGCTTTGATTCCGCCTCGGATCGACCGTTTCTATGGCGTACAGACCAGGGACGTCTGCGCTCTCGATCTCAATAAAAGTAAACTCAAACTTGCATCAAACAGCTTGTGCGTCGTGCAAGAAAGGTTGGCCTTTCATCAAAGAGAGCTTGTGCCTCATGCAAGAATGGGAAAGCCCATTTTTGGGACTATCGATACCTAGACGATTGATTTCGCCAGAATTGCTGAGATCAAAACGATACAAAAAGTGTCCAACGAGGTTTTCTGCATAGCGTGCTCACGAAAATGATAATTAGAATGATATGCAAAAAATCTCGTTGGATTTTCTAAATGTATTGATGCTGAAGATCTAGCGCAATCAATTTTGGTCGGCAGCGACAGTCCAAAATCGGGCTCACTCTTTCTCGTACGAATCCACCAGCTCTTTGACAAGATTCACCGAATTTTGGGCGTTAATATGAAGCCAGTGGTACAGAAGCAAAAACAGGCGCTCAAGACAAACTTACCCAAAAACCAGAAATGAAGAGCCATGGTATGGACAGCAACACAAAGAATCATAAATGAGAGGTGAAGGGATCAGGCAGGAGGAGATCGGTGAGTGGTACGCGAGCTTTCAAATCGCGTGAAGCGCCGCACGCTTAGTCATCAATACTGGGACCGGGAGTTCGGAAAATGTCCCGGCTTTAAACTGTACCCCTGATATTTACACGCCCATCGAAACACATCGGACTCGGTCTGATGCTGTTCTATTCCCTAACTTTCATTGAGGACTATCATTTACATACAGGATTGCTACTTATGTACATGAGTTTTGAATACAAAGAGACCGGCGAGCAAACGATCACACCACACAAACCGCAGAGAAGTACATGGCAATGGCTTTCCGTCTTCCTACGATAAGCGACCTTCCCGCCGTCCCGCGGCCTCACGCTCCGGGAGAACAAGAACGTAAAGAGCTTATGCGTTTAGTAGCTAAACTTGGCGAGACACGCCTGACTTCGGATGCGTTGGCGAAGCTAATTCAGAAGGCATCGGCTGAGATAGGAGTTGATCACCTTCCTGATTTCTCGCAGTCTGGGACACCGATGCCGGACGAGGACGAGGACGTCTTGGTTGATACTTCAAAATTTCCGAAAGAGTTACTGGAAGCTTTACGGAAAGTAAAGTCAGAGTCCTTAAACTCTCGTTTTATGGCAGGGCAGAAGAATGCTACTGATAAACCGCCGGAAACTAAGCCGTCGCCGCGCTATGTTCAGCCATACGAGATCGAAGAAGTGTCGTCGATAATCGCAGAGCCGAAAGATGGTGAAGAAGCAGCAGAACCAAGAGAGTTAATGCCGATGCCGCGATTGCCAATACTGAGAGGAGGCTTTCTAGAGGATCGGCACAAATATCTGTTGAAAATTCGACGGATTCTTCCTCCAACAACAGATTACGGTGATATCGGAAGCTACCTATTCAATCTCCAAAGTCCACATATTCAATCTGAGCTCCGATCTAATGCATCATATCTTGGATATGATCTCGACGTTCCACCGCTATCATGGGAAGTGTTTTGCAATATTGTTCAAATCAGCGATAAGCCCCATGAGCGACATGTGGAATACATCTCACGCCTGATCGACCTACAAAGCTCCGTGACTTCTCGCGAGAGTTATCTACCTCAAATAAGCAAATTCAATCGAGCAGCGTGCCGAATTCCGGATTCGATACTTTCAGAATTTGCAAAGAAAGTGTTTTTTCTAAACATGATGCCAGCAAAACTACAAAACTGCTTACGCGATCAACCGGATATGGCTTCTGTTTCACTATCAGAATTTGAGGAACGTGCAAAGAAATATATTCTTGTGATGTTGCCGTCTGCAGCAGGCTCGTCGGTCGCAATGAACACCGCATCGCCGACTACATTACCGGACTCTGCGGATTCACCGGTACAAGTGGCGTGGTGAAGGATGTTTGTTGGATTTGGCTTATTTTACGGAGTTTTAAGGAACGATATGTAGCTGTTACGGGGTGCTCACTCCTGCTCATGATGAATTTGTGTTTAGGAATCTTTATAAAGGGTCCAGTTGTACTTGAACTCCCCTCACAGATCATACGGAGGCGTATATGCGATTGGATGTACTAGTTTGTGTACTTAATGTACAATTCTGCACTTGACTACATATATGTTGATATACATCCACCCTGTAAACCAAACCCGATAATTGTATACAGACGCAACTAGTAAGAATCATAGTCGCGCCAAAATCCCAAAAGAAACCTAGCCAGAGCAACAAGCATTTATCCAAGAAGAGGAAGAATGCCATTGTAGCCATAAAATGTAAGCATCTCTCTACATAGCATGGAGTACCATTCCGAAGGTTCCCACTAAGAAATTATGTCAGTCAAAAAGAAAAGAGAAACTAGTAACCAGAGTCATGCGTACCTCGTTACAGCCTTGACGGCAGTGGTTATTTGGCATCGGCTTCTTGGTAGTGAAATGCACGATGACAGCCTCGTTCCAGAGACTGTCCCAAGTCCGCCGATGAAACTGGTACATAACGATGTTGTAGTTGTATTTGTACGGCAGACCGTGATATCTGAATCTGAAGTAAGCATTTAAAAATGCCTGGTCTGCGTCGTTCGGCTTGTGCATGCGCGGATCAGACACTGCGTGGACCATATTTCTGAATTCTTCCATTGACGGTCTGAAGGAGATAACACCAGAGTTAAACCGGTTATCTGTAAGAATATCCCACCAGACATCAGGTGCAGCCGCGATTTCACCAGGTTGGCTGAACAACTCGGCGATTGAACCCTTGCATAATGTATCGGCATCAATAAACACAATGCGCTCATAATTGGTGTATGACCATAAGTAAAGCTTGTTCAGGTTATATTTGTGGTAGGGTCTGATTTTGCCCTTGTCGACGCCTTCAAACTCGAGATCCTTCTCGACCATAATCTTCCATCCTACTCGCTCAAGCCGAGTAATGTTCTGCGGTGTAACTGCATCTGGACCTTCTGTGCGTACAAGCAAGATGAGTTCGGCATCTAGCGCGTCAAGGTCGTTGTGTTTCTGTAGAGTGTACGCGAGCATCATCGCATACTGTGAGAACCGCGCTGTCATAACACTCGATGAAATAGCGTAGCGCGGAGTTCGTCGTGGGATTGCATCGCGTATTATCACTGGTGGTGCATAGAGAGCTGTGGTATCATTGTTTATGAGTGCACGTTCGTGTGCGGGACGCCATACTGGTTCTCGGGGGGCGGAGTCTATGTGGTGGTCAGCGGACGTGTAAGGGGGGTGGTGTTTAATGCGAAAACACTAACCGAGGATTGCGTAATAATACACTATAAACCCTAGCAATAACACTACCGGTAATGCAATCCGTTTAGTAGAGAACGCGGCCATGATCAAGGAACTTGAGCAGCGTCAACGAGACGAAGGTTGTATTGTGTATCTGAAGGAGGTAAAGAGGGGCGGCGGGGCAACGAGGCGAGAATGACGGCGGACGGGTCGTGTGCGCTCAGCGCTCCCAGATCGACATTCGGTATATTCGTGATGGCTGAGGTCAACAAGCAAAGAAACGAGCGAAGCTGTAGCTGTAGCAAAAGTGCTTTATTCAAGGAGGGGATGATGTTGATTTCTTGATGTCGACTCCTAACGCGCGGATTAGGCGGCGAGCGGCTTACCCGGCGTTAATTTGTTTGGGCCCTTGGAAATGACTATGGCGTTTAATTAGCCCGAAACAAAACCTAGCTGCCGTTAGAGTTTAGACCCAGATCTCGCTTTATTTTATTTTTTGTCAAATATAAATTTAATCTGATGCACGTGACCTCAAATCCAGCTCTATATCCGACGATTTCGATAACCGTGGTTACAAGTGCACCTTCCTCTGGTTACTGATACACTGCATTTATAAATCAGTTCCCATCTCAATTACCCAAGCACATCTCCAATGGCTCCTACTATTGCAATCACCGGCTCCGCCAGCGGCATCGGCGCCGCCATCGCCAAGTTCTACGCCGCGAAGGGCTACAACCTCGTCCTGGCCGACTCTGCCGCGTCCATCCTGAAAACCACGACAGACTACATCCAGACACAATTCCCCTCGGTCCAGATCCTGTCTCGTCCGACCGATGTCTCTCAGGAATCCGAGCTTATCGCGCTTCATGATGCCGCGCTCGCGAAGTTCCCCACTCTCGACATGCTCGTGCTTAACGCCGGCGTGCCTGGAAACTACAAGACTGAAGCTGGATGGTGGAGCAACGCGGAGGGCATGAAGAAGCTCCTTGATGTCAACCTCAACGGAGTTATCCATGGAATTACTGCGTTCCTGCCTACTCTGCGCGCTCAGGCAAAGAGCGGAACCCCTGGTCGTATCGTGATCACCGGATCCAAGCAGGGTATCACCAACCCTCCCGGAAACCCGGCCTACAACGCGTCCAAGGCCGCCGTTCGTTTCCTCGCCGAGCAGCTTTCCTACGACCTCAAAGAGGAGGACGTTAACGTTCACTTACTCGTTCCCGGATGGGTCCACACCGGTCTCGCGGGCGGCAAGCCTGGAATCTACGAGATCGCGGTTCAGAACGCTCCCAAGCCCAGCGGAGCCTGGACCCCGAACCAGATCGCCGAGTACCTTGATGCCGGTATGACGAAGGGCGACTTCTACATCCTTTGCCCGGACAACGAGGTCTCTGTCGCGACTGACAAGATCAGAATGGAGTGGACCGCCTTCGACTGGATCACCCCGCGCCAGCCTCTTAGCAGATGGCGTCCCGAGTTCAAGGAGGAGTTTGCCAAGTTCCAGGCTGCTAGAGAGTAAAAAAAGTTATTTGGGTTGGCAATTACATATAGGTGGCCGCGATGCAAATCAATCTTTGAATAATATTTATTTCATTTGTATACCTTCTCAAGACTCCTTCTACTCCACTTTCCAGTTAAAACATTTGTACTGCAAATTTACTCCTCATCCGGTTCTCCTTCATAAGGCACCTCAGCCTGCGGCGTGAGCCGGAATGCATGTCTCCGGCTCTGCTCTCCACTCCAATCCACAAGCGCAGAGTGCGACGAACGACGGTTATCCCACACCGTAACAGTTCCTTCTTCCCAGGACGCGCGGACCTGGATATCGGGCGATCTTCCGAGAAAGTCGTATAAAAAGTTCAAAATCGCATCTGACTCCTCGCGCTTGAATCCCTTGATGTATCGCGAAAACTGAGGGTTCACGTAAAGCGATTTCTTCTTCGTGACAGGGTGCTCGCGCACAAGAGGGTGGAAATTCTCGACCGGTTCCCGACGCACGATACCGCCTGCATTGCGCGACGCATCAGCCTGCGCAACACCAGAATGCAAGACCTCCAATCCTCGTAGACGATCACGGAATTTCTTCGAAAGACGAGAGTACGCTTCCTGAGTGTCGACAAAAATCGTGTCACCACCGGTATCTGGTCCGTCAAGCATGCCGAGGAACGTCGTACCAGGAGGCTGACGCTCGTACGAGACGTCGGTGTGCCAAGCAACGGACGAGATGTGCTCTTTGAAGAACGAGTTCTCGTTCGCATCCTGTGACTTGGATCGGTACACAAGGTGGACCTCAGGATGACCACGCGGTGCACCAGAGGTAGGATGAATATGATTCGGCCCAAAGTGAGTAGTGTACTCGAGCAGCCAGTCAATCGGCTTATCCTTCAGATCCTGCTCACGAAACACAACGACACCGCGCTCGGCAACATATCTGGCAAGCTCATCCTTACCAGCAGAACTGAGAGCCGAAAGCTGCACACCGCGAACCTCACTGCCGAATTTGGGCGTCAAACGCTTGACCTTGAGTGAAGTGTTGTCCTTGTTCAGCAGATTGGGGTATGTCGGGTCGGCACGAAGACCGGGGTCTGAGAACTCAAACTCCTCGAGCTTGGGGAATTTCTCGGTGGGATCCCATGTAGGCAGGAAGTTAGCGTAGCGAGACTGATAATTGTAAGTATATGTGCTATCGTCACTCTTCATCCGCTTCTATAGAAATAAGTACCTCCGCGTCGTCGCCAGCTAGAACTAGTCTGCCCTTCTCATCTTTAGCGTAGATCTTGGATTTGTCGCCGTGGAAGGACGAGGCATCGATAGCCTGGATAGTCTGAGTTGATGCCGAAGCCATTGCGATGTGCAGAGGGAATTAGATAAGTAGGAGGATATGAGAAGCAGAAGCAGAAGAAGATAAGGGCGGACGGGACATCTTTATAGCTCGTCAGCGGGGGCACGTTGAGCGTGCAGCCCAAGCCACGCGAAATTCTATATCGCGGAGCACGAAAGATTGCGTGCTACGCGATCCTGCTCAGCGAAACGAACTTCTCATCCCCGCGTTCGGCTGCGCTTGCTTACTGAGCGAGACTCCTTTTTTGGGCTCTGGTATACCAGTACCGTATTAGTGCTCTTAACTGAATACATTAGACTGTTGACTCCAGATAATTGGCACGCACCGCATTATTCCGTCATATTGTGCTTTTCGTTGATCGTAACTCCCCGTTTCGCTAGACCAGTGTCCAAGCTCCCGCTCGTCATTCACATAAACATCGTATCGAACTTACGCAATCAAGCGAGCTCCCTCAGCAACCTGGCAAACTCATACCAATGATCCTTGTCCGTCTTCTGCACTAAAAATCGCCTTAACTTCCCTTGCTGCTGGCTGTGTTGTTGTTTACTCGTCGAGCAACGCGATATGACGTGACTGAATATCGCGGTCGCGTAACTTCACGTGCTGCGGCTCGATTTCTCGACGCGTCCTCCTCGCGTTTAGCCTTTGTTGACACCCGCTTGACCCGCTTGTGTATATAATCGATCCATCCCCAACCCAGCGATCTGCTGATTTCTACAGCCAGCAGTCACTATTGGCCGATCGCACCCGCGCTCTCATATCTACGTGTTTGCATGTAATTGAAGCAAGATGGCCACGCTGATATCAGATGTCGACCAACTCGTTGGTGTAACACGAGATCGACGCGCCAAAGACAGCAATATCAACAATACCAGCAACATCGCCGCCAACAATAAGAGCAATACTTCCTTTGTCGGAGAGAGTCTAGCATCCGCTGAGCGTCCAAACGACTTTCTTGTCGTATTTCTTCTATTGCGATATGTCCCCGGCGTCGCAGACTTCATGGACCGCGCCCCGGACGTATTCTCCATTCCAATCGCGCGCTTCTATTGCAGTTGGCTGGCATATAAGATTGGCTTGTTATTCTGGACTTCGGCCTCAATAAACCGAAACATGCTGCTTTGTGAGATCATGGCTATAGCCTTCCTGTTGCCTCGCTCATCCTGGACATCTCTTTCATCTCAATTCTGGGTTTGTTGTGAGCACTCGAGTCAACAGACGATTTTATCTTCATTTCGGATGATTCAGATCATACCTGATCGCACCCTCAAACTTATTGTACGAAGAATGCGAAGATTGGCCGATCGTACTCGTGCTCGCCGTACGGATCATACAGCCGCACTTTCGGATGCTGTCATTATATGGGAATGTACTCGACTGCAGTATTATCTGTGCCTAGCTTGGACAATTCTACTTGTATTCCTATTTTTGCCATACGTTGTTCGCTTCAGTCTGCGCTTGGCATCTCATCCCCAAAAGACGGTTCAGTCACATGTCGCTGCATTGTACCCATTTGGTGGTTACGGTCTTGCTCAGAGATCACTGCAATATATAAGCTGGGTCTTTAGTCTGGCAATTTACGCCTTTGAGGCATACAGCTGGTGAGTACTTAACGTTCTTTTTAGTCTCAACTCTTTCTGACCTTTATAGCTGGTCGATCTACTACATTTATCACGACAGTAAAGGTTTCACCTTGTCCGATTACACGATGTTACTACGTCGCACGTGGACTTCGCTTTTACGCAATGTAGGCCAGAATTTGAAACGCGATGCCTTCTTCGCGGCTTGTTTGATTGTCATGTGGCAATGCGGCTTATATGGTGCACAAAGACTACCAATCCTGATAGCCTGCTGTTCTTCAAATCGAGCCCACGATCTTATTATCGGTACTATCAATAATGGATTTGACATGCTAGCGTGAGTGGTTCGGAACCGGATAAGGATGTCTTGCTAACATGTCCTGACTTAGTCTATCTGGTAACAGACCGGTGTACTACCGAGGCGGCGTTCAGTCGAATGGTGCATTCCTGAATTTCTTCTTTTTTCGGTTCAAAGCCATAATGAAGCAAGAGTCCGGTATGCAGTCAGAATTAGCTGCGGCTCCGCTATTCTCACAAGATGAAGTGCCCTCCGTTCAGAAGGACGAGCGTGTCGAGATAATCTCCACGTCGTCCCCGGGATCGGTCCGTGCAGCGAATTCGTCTCGCTTGCCGTTACATTTGCCTACTCATTTGTTATGGACACCCACTCCCCGCAGTCGAGCCATGACTCTTGATTGCATCGAGGAAGAGGACTCGTTTATTCAGCAGATAGAGAGCGATGAGCCTATCTCTGCATTCCCTGCCGTATATTCGCCTACCCCCGATCGCCCTACTTCGACTCGTGTTTCCACCAAGGAAGCGGAATCGGTCGTCGAGCAAGACGATAGCGTCCAGATTATCTGTGCGTCGTCGCATGCGCCGGCCCCTATTGCACCCCCGTCGCCGTCGTCGGCTCCTTTGTTATCGTCACATGTATCCGACGGCTTGGTTATGGCCACGGAAGAATCTTATCGTCAGCAGGACGAGACCGCCGACGATATACCTCTGGTTATTCCCCGGCCGATTTTTGCTGCGTCTCCGACTCCTGTACCTGTTCCTCCAGTGATAGCAACTACTTGGGGCCGCAATGTGTCGCCTTCTGTTCAGCATATTGATCATTCGGATTTAGTTTCGACATCTTCACCGGAATCGACGTCATCAACTGTTTCGCTGTCCGAACTTGCAGCACGGATAGCGACACTTAGGTCAGGTAGCACTACGACAGGTAATATAATGAAACGAACCACTCCAGTTTTCAGGACCGAGGTTTCTCCATCAGATTTCATGTCCACCCGCGAGCACCAACAAACAGAGTTATTTGTTTCTGAAGCGCGTCCGGTAGAAATCTCAAAAATCGTGAAAGCAGGTTCATCATCATCCGCGATTGAGATTCCCGGTTTTGTGTCACCAAGTCCCGACGACAAACAGCCTGCGATTTTCGTACCTAATCTCAACACCAGCTTGGTACCAACGCCTGTAACGTCGGAACCATTGAGAATGAAACATAAGAGAAGTCGCCGAGCACATCACCGAGAAGATAGCGAGCATCACCGACTGGTGACGCAGGTTCGGGCTGCGGTTCAGGCTGAGGAAATTGAAGAGGCGTTACAGCATGCTGTCACTAATTCATTAGGTGGAAGTGGAGGAGCGGATGAAGGAAGAAAGACGTGGGAGTTTGACGAGAAGATTGAGCAAGCGCGTCCTCATCGACCGGCAAGTTTTGAGAATCCTGAGAAAGCGCGTCATCAGCGTCCGTCTGAACGTCCGATTGAACGGCCAACAGAACCCCTGACCAGTTCTTTCTACGAATGGTGGGCGCGCAAGCAGCGAGCCGAGCAGCAGCAGGAGAATAGTTACGCAGACCGCGAGAATTTGATTGCGTCTGTATCTACGGACCGCAATGATAGACCTGGACGGCCAATTTCATCGCAGCAGTCTCTCATTTCGCATACCTCATCTTCCACATCGTCGTCTGCAATCCGACCGTCTGTTTCTGTTTTGCCGAGCATAGTGGAAGATACCCCATCACCTACGCCTGCGTCTGCTGTGCGAAATATGGTAATTTTTGAACGGCAGACGAGTCGCCATCTCTTGCAAACACCTCGAGCACCTGAAGAAATATCGCCAACACGAGGATCGGATCCGTCCACTTCAGATCTAAGACATCTTGCCATCAACAATGCACAACGACAACAATGGCGGTTCCTACAGCAAGAAGATACAGCGGTTGGATTTGATGATGAGGAAAGTCCGACTCGGGCTGGACGAAGACAGGAGCAGGCGCGGTTCTATGGGTCGGTTAATAAACTTGGGTTTAAGGGGCGAATGGCGCGTAAACAAGCGCAGATGGAGAGCGAGGCTGGGGTTTAATGACAGGTCATCTTTCATGTGCCGGTACATATATACCTTATTGCATGGACCATAGCGTACTTTACCGGTTGATTATAAGAGGTAGTGTCGACTTTTTTTTTGATTTTGGGATATAGGGGCGGGGAAACTAGGGATTGATCTTACTGACTTTGGATTAGGATATCGGTCTCCGCTCGGCGCTGATTATATAATTTCAGGTTCTTCCTACATTCACCGATTTCATTACAGGCCTGGTACACTGGTTCTTACAGTCATCCATTTCACTATGCAGAGCTAGGCACACTGAACATTAGGCGTTTGAGTTTTTATTTTTCAAAACTGGTTGAATTTATAACTTGTTATACGATGGAATTCGATCAGCTGATGATGTGCAATACTAATCTAAAAGTGCTAAACAAAGCCCCATAATTTTCACCCGTAAAAGCAAAGCAAAAGGAAAACAACAAAAGAATGAATGAAAAAAAAAGTGCTCCGTAAGTGCCCCCTATGCAATCATATTGTACGGTTCCGCGTCCGAGCCAAACAAAAGATGTGGTTTCCTCGCAGCAAGATCGATAATCGTTTTCCCAAATTCCGAGTTACACCACGCAAACCAAGACCGAGTATAATCTTTCGAAAACCGGACATTGACGCTCTCATGCATAAGTCCCAAACCACCGGTTGTTGATTTGATTAATTGTAAAGCCGACATGATTTCAGCGTCGTCATCTGAAGTGCGAATCACGACGAGTAAGGACATTGGCCAGGCGTAACGGACTCCGATATGTGGTCCACCGATACCGGCGAATTCGGAACCGGAAAGGAAGTATGGGTTTCCTGCTTTTGAGAGAAGCATTCGACGCGTGTTTTGGTAGACTTCATTCTTGGCATCGAGGAATCCTAAAAGCGGTAACGATAATAACGACGGAAGGTTGGCATCGTCCATGTTGATGATACCGCCATATCCATCAACTTCGTATGCAAAGACTTTGCCAAATACTTTGTGTTCGTACACGCCATGTTCCCAGATTCCATGCTCAATCGTCTCACCACGAGTCAGAAGCTCGTCACCAAGCGCCGTAAACCCAGCGGCATGTAAAAGCTTTTGCGACTTTTTCAGCTGTGCAGAGATAAACGCGTTAGCAGGGATGAAAAACTGCAAAATAGTGGCGTCGTCAGATGGTCGGAAGGCGGAACGGATAAGTGATGTGTTGAGATTTGTCGGGTTGCCGGCTCCATGTAAGGATAAGGTCTCGGTTCCAATGTTTGTCTGCCGTTGGAACGTGTACCGCGATTTTCTGTCGTTTCCATTCGTGTCGTACGTCGTGAGTGCCTGCTCGTCCAGGACGTTCAAGAGACTCCGCAGGGCTTCCATGAAGAATGGATCTTTCTTGACAAAAGACGCGTCGTTTGTGTTTTCAAAGTATTTGTTGGCCAAGTCCAAAAACGAAGCTAATGAATCGAGCTCATATTTGCACTCAAACACAAGCGCGGGATCATAAGGCGGGTTGACGTGATCGCTTTGATCGTTCGACGACGGTTTGAGATGAGACTGTGCGGGTGGCTGGAATGCGTTGCAGTACGGTGAAAATGCAAGAAACTCGGCCTGTGTGTGGATTGCGCCGAGGACTAATTGGCGAAGCGCATCGTCGGTTGAGATGAGCGGTAAGTAGGGTGAGAGCTGGTTGGTCGAGTCGCGAATCCACTCTGCGTTGATGTCGCCAGTGACAATGAAGGATTGCGGTGATGCTCCGGGAATGTGCCATTGTACGGTGGTATCAAGCGTGTTGGGGAAACAGTTTTCGAATAGTCGGGACATGTCTGGATCGGCGGATAAGCGGTCTTTGACCTGTCCCACCACGCGCTCGACGGCCTCTGATCTGAAGGTGCGGCATTCTGGAACTGGTCTCTGATACGGCAATTTCAGAGAACCTTTATTTGTCAGTGATATTCTCTTAAAAAAAGCTGTGAAAAGACATGTACGTACCCTCCGAGATGGGAAGATGCCGCCTTGTGGAGTACGGCTTATAGTCGGGACAGGACACGTCGCGGACGGCCCACGGCTCGCGCACGGCCGTGGCGCGCAGCATGAAAGTGCCGAAAAGCAAAAAGGCGGCAAGAAGCATAATTGCGATGACAACGCGGGATGTTGAGAGCGAGATTGAGGTCGAGTTGGAGGAATGGCGGCGCGAGGCAGCACGCGACGGGGAAGAAGACGGCGAAGAGGACGATGGGCGCTGCGGCGCGGGCGGACGACGAGGCTGTGGATCGCGGGCGGCGGAAGACGAGGAAACAGAAGGAGCGGAAGAGGAAGACGACGCGCTCTCGCGAGTGCGGGTGCTGGCCGGGGGCGAGCGCGTGCGGTGGTACATACAGAACAACACGTAGGGGTCGAACAAGGCCGGCCGGGGAGTTTAGCGAGAAGTGACGGCCGGGGCCAGATTTAAATTTAAATCAGATTTAAAATTTAAATATGCCAGCGAACTCTAAATTGCAGCCGCGCATAAATTGAATTTGATTTAAATTAATTAAAAATAAATAAACTGACTCCTCGAGAACTTGTCTCCTGATCCCTCGTGTCGTTAACTTCTACGCCCTACATATATTGTGGTCTGAATTCCTGATCTACTCACTATAGAGCGAAAATTGGGAGTAGAGACTACTTACATTTCTTTTGGAATCCCGCTCAAACCGTCGCAGTCATGAACAAGGAACGCCTGATCTGTACGCCAGCCGTGCTTCCCCATACTTTGGGCTCCTCCCGCTAACCATTGAATATCTACAGTCGCTCCTGCCACGAAGCAGTATACCAGGGCCTCACTAACCCGCTCGGCACTCAACTCAAGCCCGCTTCTGCAGTTCAACGAGTGGTACAACGAAGCAGTCGAAGCAAAAGAGCCCATCGCGGAATCAACGACCCTGTCCACCGCTCAGCTCCCCTCCGGCCGCGTATCAGCACGCATTGTGCTCTTCAAAGAGCTCGACAAGCGAGGATTCATCGTTTACTCAAACTGGAAAACATCAAAGAAAGCTCGCGACGTGGCGTCAAACCCACATGCTGCATTGACCTTCTTCTGGAAAGGTCTTGAGCGACAGGTCCGCGTCGAGGGCAAGACTGAGTTCGTCACTCAAGAGGAGAGCTACGCATATTTTCGAACCCGGCCGCGTGACAGCAGGATTGGTGCTTGGGCTAGTCCACAGAGCCAGGTCGTGGAATCGCGAGAGGAATTAGACGCGTATGTGGCCGAGAAGCACGAACAGTTTAAAGACGTCGAGGATATTCCTCTACCGGAAGGATGGGGCGGTTTGCGCATCGTGCCGCTTGAGATCGAGTTCTGGCAAGGCGGCCTCAATCGTGTTCATGACCGCTTCACATTCACCCGCGACGACGAGAGCAGCGACTGGGAAGTCAACCGGATTGCCCCCTAGACCACCACAGATTTTGGAAAATTATGCATATATATTAAAGAATAACTCATGACTCCTTACTTCTTCCAAAAACTCATGAGCGACTTTTGACCAGCCGCAGGTTGCTTCGATTTCTTCTTCTTTGCTGCTTTCTTTTGAGAGCTCTCAGTGTCGCTCGTACTATCATCTTGTGAAGCGCCAGCAATCAATTCCGGTTTTATCGGAACCGCCAGCTTATTGGCGTGTGACTTTGCTTTCGGCTTGACTACCACCACCGGCCGTGCGCTTTCACCTTCGCTCTCAGAGTACGATTCCCACTCTGTAATATTCTTAAACACGGAAAATCCAGCATCGTCGGTTGTGCGCACTCGTTTTTCGACTTTGCGACGGCCGCGCTTTCGTTGCCTTGGCTTTTCTGTAATTTCGACCTCTGGAGCCGACACGTTCACGGCGCTTTCTAGCGAGGGTGCTTGCTGCATTTCAACATCCTTATCAACAGCTGTAGAAACCTGTGGAGCTGACTCCTCTTCCTCTGGCTCCTCAGGAACTTGAGCACTCTCCTCAGCATTAGCAATATCCTCCACATCGTCCGCGTCTGCGTCCACCATCTTCACATCGACAATCTCATCTTCGTCCTCATCTTCTGCAGCCGCCTCATCGTCGCCATCAGAGTCTGAAAACATATTCTTCAAATCCTCATCAATCTTAATTGGTTTCAACGGAGTCACTTTCACCTCTGCCTTTTTGATCTCTGGTTTGGTTTCCTCGAAATCAACTTCATCCTTGATCTCCACCGTCTCGACCTCGGCCGGTCTCTGTGACCCCTTCTCAGTCTTGACTTCCGATCCCGGTGTAGAATCTTCCGCTGACGTCGTGTTTGCTATCGCAGAAGCTGGTTTCTTAGGCTTTGTACTGGCACCAAACTTGAACGGAGATTGCTTCATCTGCTTCTTTGCTCCCAAAGCAGCAGCAGGCTTCGCCATCGCCGGCTTTGGCTCCGCTTTGACTGATGCTGGTGCCACAATCTCCTTCTTACTCCGATCAACCGCCGCAGGCTTTGCAGGCATAACCTTGGCAGGCGGCGCCTTTGCAGCAGGCTTAGTCGCGATCCTAATTGCCGAAACTCTCAACTTTGCCAATGGATTCATGATCGTTGCGTAGCCATAAAACTCTTCTAACCCCTCATTCACATCAATCTCTCGAGCCACTCTCTGACAATCTGACAATTCAATCAACTCATCTGATAGCTTTGTTGGTTCCACAGAGTACATATACACCATAAGCAGCTTCTCAAACGTGAGCTTTGCAGCTTCAAGATCTTCTTCCTGTACGACCAGAAACGTAATCTTGGATTTTGATTCACTATGATTCTTCGACTCAGTAGAAACACCTTGTGTGCTATCCACATCTGTAACTTGCGACGCGTCCTCGCTGTCCTTCATAACCACATCTTCTTCACCTTTCGCCGTCGCCGACCTTAAGCCTGCAAGCGCGTACGTCGCGTGCACTTGACCAGGCAACTTCGTAGTAGAAGACTTGTAGAACGAGTAAAGACATCTCTTTGCCTGCTTCGGATCAATCTTCAATTCTCGAGATAACAGTCTAAACGACACCTGATATTCAAATCGTTAGCACCGCGAGACGCGTCGCTCGATTCGCTCCTCTCAACACAGCTACTCACCGGCGCTTTGTCAAACACGACACGCGTCGACAGAAAATTCTGCCAATCCGGATCCGTCATATTTGGCAGTAGTCACAGACTTTGCAATAATTTGCGCAGCAGAGCAAGCCACGTCTCGAGCTGGGGAACTGTGGAACGCAGGCAACTCTGTGTTTGTAACTCGAAGACGCGTCGTTAAGATCATTACCCGGCTGTTATCTTGCGACGCGTCTAAATTACGTCACGTGACAACATTACACGTGACTGCGCACGTGCGCGCGGGACTCGCGCGATTTCGTGCGGCGCTAATTAACGAATTACGCGTTCAAATTCCAATCAATTCACCTCGATTAGCAGCCAACAACTCATACTTCAACTCTCGTCTTCCGGCTCACAATTTGCTCATGATTACATTCTTCTGTTTCATCTAGTAGTTACTGCGTTGTGTACAAGTTCTGCAATGTTTTCTATCGACGCGTCGCCTGCGCCCGAGGTCCGGCAGCTTCGGCGCGTGCTCACGACACGTTACGCAAACATCTCATTAATCGTCTCATTTGCAGTTCTCGCGCTCATTGCTCTTCGTGCGTTATCAGCGGCCTACTTACCGCGCAAGATTCGAAAACCGCTGCCGCTGATTGTCATTGTTCCGCTTGCTGTGGCAGTTTTGGCGCTGTTGTCGTTGTTGGAGACACATGATGATTATCTGTTTCTTTCAAAACGACTAGGAAGGTAAGGGAATTGGACTATGTTTCTTTACAGCCCAAGCGAATCATACATCTGACTGGCATTATGTAGAATATCCGCGTCGATGATGCCGGTTCTCGTGTTTCTTTCTCTCAAGCCTTCGCCTATCCCCCGCGAATCTTACTTACGGCTAATGCCTCTTCACATCTGGCTCGGTCGTATTCTTGTCCTCTTCTCAACAGTCCACGGCGTTTTATATTTTGTTTATTTTTTAATCGTTCACAAGCCTCAGAAAATTATCCAGCTTAATAATTTTGCAGGTGTCATCCTCACAGCCGGCTTCGTCATCACTCTTCTCGTCTCGTTTTACTTTGTCCGGCATTATAACCACGAACTATTTTACAAAACACATTTGGTTTTCTCATGGATCAGTGTTCCACTTCTTGCATACCATGCACGACCTCGTGTATGGACGATTCTCATTCTCCTTATGCTATTTCTCGGTGGTCAGCTATTCCAGAGGTTTGGATATAGCAAAGAGACGCGTGTCCGAGTCGAAACCATCAGTGCTTCACTTCAACTTGTCACACTTCCCCGCAAGCTTTTCTCTCGTTACTTTGAGCCTGGATCGCATATTCGATTATCTCCCACCAGCCGTGATTCAAAGGCCTGGTTTATTGCTGCGTCGCATCCTTATACAATTGCTAGCCTTGCTTCAGATAATGACGTGGTACAATTGGTAGTGACCCCCTCACGACGGTTCAAATTTGAAGATGATAGAGAACTAGTTGTTCACGGACCGTATCCATCGCTATCGTATGATTTCTTTGTCAACATGTATAAAGCCGATAAAGCGTTACGGAGGACAGTCATTATTGCCGGTGGTGCTGGTATTTCATTTGCTGCACCCATAGCGAAGACATTACGCAAACAAGGCGAACCGGTGAAAATTATCTGGGCAGTCCGTTCAGCAGAAGATATTGTGCTGCTAAAGACGATTGGATTAGACGATGTCGATGTGCGGGTTGCTAGTGAGTCGAGTAGTGCACGAGATTCGCCGTTCCCGCTATACGAATTAGACGAGACATCGGATGTCGTGGAATCAAAATTCGAGACTGAGATTAGTCCTGATAACCTTGATACAAAAGAAGTTGAAGCAGATAAAGCACTTTTGGGAGCCAGCTCAAGTAGCAACGATCTGTATGCACAGAAGCGGAACGTTAGAGTTCAATACGGACGCATGAACATTGAGCAGGAACTTCGGAGTTTTAAAACTGAGGCTGACTCAGACGCAGCTGGAATGGGTATGTGGCTGATTTCGTGCGGGAGTAGGAGGCTGGTTGGCGAGTGCTCGAAATGGGGGAAGAAGTTGGGCGCGACTGTTCATGAGGAGGTTTATGACGTCTAGAGCTCGTTGCGCATGTACTTAACTATACTTCCAGGTACTAACGCTGGATTTTAATTGCATTTCACAGGTCTCAGTTTTCAATAGAGCTTGCATCGAGTCAGATTTCAGACGACTATCAATGCTGAATAAACATAAACAAATTCCCCGATTTAAATAACCCTAATCCCATGCGACGAAAAATTTCACTTTTCAGGGGTCGCATCCTCGAGGCTTTCATCCCAAAATCACATTATTTTTCGAAGTTATCGCTTAAGCTCTACCTATACAGCAAAACGCTCTTAGCAAGCGCTATATTGATATAGTGATAATGCCGAAAGAGAATAAGAAAAGGGGTCGTTGGCTAAAGGAGAAGAAGGAGCCCTATGCAGGAGAAAAGAAACCGGTTGCGGTGAAGGAGCCCAGTCCTAAGCCTGAGAATGATCAAGACCTCTACGATGCTGAGGAAGTTCGAGGTTCGTGTTTGCAGTTGGGATCGCATTAATAAACTAGTTGCTGACTTACTTATTGATTTAGAACCGCATCAGCAGGCGTTTTATGGCATGCTGGATAGCACGCAGGTTGAATATTTTAAGGAGGCTACGGGAATCATTGATGCAGATTCGTTTGAATCAGAAGAAGGTCCGATACACGTAAAGAGTCTGTATACCTTTGACACATACTGACTTTAAACAAATAGAACGAGAAGCTCTTTATACGGCCTTATGGACAGAGTGTGCTGGAATCGAACTTAAAGTCGTAACTGACCCAGTCGGATCAAAAGTGTTTGAACGGTTATTGTTGGCTGCCTCCAAGGAAAAGCTTGAAGAGACATACAAGTCGTTTTCAACAAAGTTTGCAGAGTTAGCTACGCAGAGATTCTCGTCGCATTGCTTGGAAACGCTTTTGAACTGCTCTAGGATATTTATTCAAAAAGAGACCGTGTTCGATCCGGTCATGTTGGAGCAGCCTATTATTGATACAGTTAATGCGCCCTTTGTCAGCCACGTCATGGACCTGTATAAGGTAAGCTTTTTTTTGTTGGATTTACTTGAAGCTTTACTAACTTTCAACAGGAAATCGAAACCGATATCTACCGGATCGCTTTCCATCCGTTTGGCTCTCACGTATTCAGAACCATGTTAATAGTCCTCGCTGGAAAACCAATTCTCAACTCCAACACCACATCAGTTTTCAGCAGCAAAAAGACTATCGGTGCTCAAAAGCGCGCACCAAGAGCGGATTCATTCTTATATGACCGATATGACACGCCGGCATTGTTTAAACTTGCTATTGACGAGATTTTGACTGCAATGCTCTCTGGATTGCCAACCGAGGAAGCACGCAAAATGGCCGTGGAGCCGATTTCAAGTCCGGTTGTACAGTTGCTTATTGAACTTGAAAATGATCTTACACGGACGGAAATGCTGAATGTCGTGTTTCCTTCTTCAAGTGGTATGTTGCGATTTATAGCTGTTCAATTAATGATCTAGTACTAACAAAAACACTTACAGGCGAGATCGATTTCCGTACAACCTCATTTTTGGAAAGTCTTCTCTCGAGCCCTGTAGGCTCTCACTTTTTGGAAAACTTGCTACATAACTGTCCTATCTCGTTCGTCGAATTTATATTTTCCTCGTTCTTCGTCCCGCGACTACAAATCATCAGCAAAGCCCAAGGATTCAGCTTCTCAGTGAAGGCGATAATGGAACGGTTAAGCAAAAAACAAGCAACAAAATTTGGTCTGACGTTATTATCAGAAGTCACTGACTTGTCTCGTATGGACTCTATACCTTGAGCAATTGATTTATTGAATGGCGGCTAACTGTTAATTTTAGTGCAAAACGTGATTATGCTGAACACTACTATTCTTGCTGTGTCTCGGCATTCTGCCCTTGAAGAAGAAATTACAAAGGTAAGACTCCTCGCGTATAGATTTACTGAGACGATTTTAACAAGAAAACAGAAAATTAAAGAACTAGTCGGAGACAATAAAAATCTCTTACTTGCGTTACTTGGCATTGAAGACGTCGACTCGATTACTGAATCTCAACGCAGTAAACTGAACGATAGTCTCAAGCAGCGTGCTCTTCTGGTTCAAAGCCTGATATCGAGCGTTCCACTTCTTTCCGACGAAATCATCAACGCATTTATCGCCTTTCCTGAAGCATCAAAGATCAAGTTCATTGAGAATGCAGTTTTATCTCATATCGCAGAATCTATAATGTCGAAGGAAGGCCTTGCTTTGATCACGCGCAAGAAACTACTGAACGATTTGATGGGTCATTTCACAGAGCTTGCCTGCAGTCCCGGTGCATCGCGAACTGTGGATGCGTGCAACTTTGTGTCTATCGGGCTGAATCATTATCGCGAGAGAATAGCAAAGGAGTTAATTGGCAGTCGTGAAACTCTCATGCGCAGTCAGTACGGCAAAAAAGTATGGTTTAATTGGAACATGGATTTGTTTTCAAGGGCTCCGGCGCAGTGGAAGGTGAAACTTCCTAGCCGATGATTCGATTTGCAAAATCGTGTTATGTAGTGGGGCTTGGGCAAGGTGATTTTGAAAAATGCATATAGATTGGGTCGCGATAACTTGTTTACATGAAAATTAATTATGATTTGGATAACTCAGCGACTATACTTCTCGATATCTTAACCTAGATGAGACAAGTTCTAATTATACAGCCATGATTATAAAGCATCATTCTCTTCGTCGCCGTCAGCTTGTATTTCCTCTGGCGCGTCCCGTGTCTTCGTCTCATTATCCCTAAACAATGTTAATATACCAGCGTCATTAATCTATAAATTCAAGGCACCAAAAACCGTACCATTCGATGTTAAACCGCGTCACTCTCGGTTTCTCTGCCAAAATATTGCGCACCACATGTTCGATCTGCACTTTTCCCGGAGGATTATCACGCAGTTCTTCCGTATCATATTCATTATTCACATAATATCCGATACGGACGAATTCCTGATTATTGTACGAGCAGGTGAGAAGAATGACCGTTACACTAACGAGTTCTGCTGCCGGAATTAGTTCAGGCGCAGGCGGATCGGCCATGAACACGAATTTGTTGACACCGACGGGGACTGGACCGACTAATATCGAATCAAGAGTCTGGTCATGCTGTGATCTATATATTTAATCAATAAACGAGTTCGTCAAGGTGATGTAGACGACTGATCTAGTGTAGATCAAACAGGGTAGTACATACGAGGCCGACGATCCAACGTAAGTAAGCTTCCATTCCAGATCTGCAAAACCAGTAGTCAATATCTTAATCTATAAATCTAACGACTCATTCACGATACTGCGTACCATCTTTCAAAGGCTCCAAGCATTCAAACGTGATCTCAAACTCGTACGGCGCGTCAAAAGGCGCAGGATTGCTCAGCACATTGATTCCTAGCAATGAGACAATCGACATTTTGATGATAATAAAGCAAGCTCTCGGCAAGGAAAAGGAGAAGAGAAGTCGTAGATTTGACGCGTCTGTATATGTAAAAAGTGGCTAAAGCTCACTTGTTCGAGGGAAAGAGTCGCGATCTGAAGAGTTCTAAGGAGGACTTGTATATGCAGACGTTCCTATTCCGTTCTGCTTTTGCCTTAATGATAACTGTAAAACAATATGATCCCTGCAAGTCGCGAAAAGTGACAAATTAAATAGTAGACGAATGCAAGTAGAGAGCAAGGCTGTAACTGTAAGAGGATGCGAGTTGCCAGATCAATTCGACGCGTCGCGAACGCGCTCTAAATTTTAATTTACCGAATTCGACCCCTGGTCAACTCTGCTGTTTTCTCACACGCTTGAACGCCAGCACATACGCGCTTCCTTGTTCTCTATAGTTAGTCTATACTCTTATGTTATATATTGTCTAAAAGTCATCAATCAATCTATCAGACTGAAAAAAATAGCTGCAAAACGTCGAAAAAGTAAGGTCGTACCCGGGCTCGAACCGGGGTTACCAGAAACTTTGGACGATCAAAATCTGGTGTGATAGCCACTACACTATACAACCGTAAGTTCCATAAAAAGTTGAAAAACCGCAAATGAACCCCTTTTTTGGTCTCAATACAAATTTTTGATAAACAAATTAATTTATTAAAAATCAGTCATTGGTTTACTAGGAATAAAAAGAACATGAGATGATAACTAACTGTTAGATGTATGTCTCAAGCTAAAATAATTGCCGAATATATCGCATGGTGGTGGATGTTGCGGCGACTGGTAGCGATTGTGGACCAAACTCGGTCGCAGGTCACTGATCCGTCTGTAATGTTTGGTCTATATGTCTTAACAACAATTTGAATAAATTACTATTTAATATTTATGATTAACATTTCTTCTCATCTGATCGACCGGCCAAAGATCATGTGAGCCGGCATCATGTGGCTCAAAGAGGCTGTAAGTCCGGAACCCCTGCAGCCGAATTTCAGATCCCTGCGTAAAATCCGATATCCGTGCGACGGGATGTTCCAATATGGCATAGACTCTTGGAGTACTAACTTGCAACATAAAACATGCTATAATAATAATTAAGTAATCGATTCCAGAAGGGTGGCTGGCTTGTGTCGAGACGGGCCCTCCCATAGCAACGGGGTCCCTGAAATACCCACGAGATCGATTCGCGCCGTGATATCCTGAAACGCGCACTTCTGTAGATAATCTTGAAGTATTCCACAATTTTGTTCTTTGCTGGCTCTTTCTCTATCTCCCGCTCTCAATGACATCAAATAATCAGAATTTGAGTTATACAATCCTCTCATGCGGAAGTTCCACGCAGCATCTTTCGCTCTATTGGCGGGATCCGTCTCTGCCGTAACAATTTGCCAATCAACTTGCACCACTCTACTATCAAAATATGACTTCGAAGGCTGCGCTGATTCATCTACCGTTTGCTGTTCCAGCACGGCGTATTCTGGATCCTACACATTGTGTCTTGCAAACTGCGCTGCACGGGAGCGACTGACGACTTGGAAGCAGTATCAAGCAGAATGCACTTATTAGTTATGTGAGCTGAACGGCAGCTATGATTCATTCTATGCAGACGCTCTTGATGGGTATCTTACGGAATCAGCCGCGAGTGAAGAAACTGGCAAGTTGACGAGCCCAGTTGCAATTGACGAGGAGTCATTCGTTGCGCAGTATGCCTATCTGAACGCAGAAGCGAGCAACCATCGATCAAACAGCGCGTGTGGGTACGTATTTTGTTACTGTCGTCCTCTGTCGCTGGTCACAAGAGCTAACATCATATAGAATAGTTATAGTTGTCTTCTGGGTTGTCATAGTTTCGATTTCTGGTATTGCACGGCTTTACACAAGAATATTCGACAATGAGAAGCGTCCTCATAGTGGCGTTACACTGTCTATACAGCGCAATATCATGCTACCAGTATTTTTGGGAAACAAGCATGCGGAAGCCCTCCGAATCCGAGGAACGCCCGCCATGGCAATGCCGCTAATGTGGGAAGCATTCGTATTGATTGTGTTTTGGGCACTAAACTTGATGCTGATAATAGCTGAATTCAGCGTGTCCGATGATGCTGATTCTGTCTTATCGGTCTCCAGACAAGGTATCACGTTTGCTGAAAAGAGAAGCGGGGTTTTGGCTCTCGCACTGTGTGCGCCATTGTTTCAGTTCTCGGGAAGAAATGCGATTTTGATTCTCGTCACCGGGTGGTCAAATAACACGTTCAAGCTGTTTCATCGTTGGATCGCTAGGGTATGTGTACTAGAATGCATAATCGTTTTGCGCGCACGCTGACTTAATTATATAGACTATGATGTTCGACACCGTTATCCATGCTATTTTGGCATCCATTCGGTTTTCTCAAGCTGGGACGTATATGCATGTCATATTCAAGGTCAAAGCAAACCTAGTAGGATTTTTTGTGAGTGATTGCTGCTTGTCGGTTGAGGTAATGATTAAGGTGTCAATGCTAACTCTGGAATAGGCTACTTTGATTGGATTTGCAATTCTTGTCGCAGCATTTCGAGGGTTCCAGCATGCTTGGTATGAGCTATTCTTAGCAGGTCATATACTACTATCAATTTTATTCCTGATCCTGCTAAAATACCACGTGGAAAGCTACACCTATATCAGCTGGGTATATATAGCAGGAGCGGTATTTGCAATCGACCGGGTATTACGCTTACTCCGTGTGATCCTCGGGAATATTTCAGGACAAGCAAATCTTATCGCCAATGAAGATGCTACTCAAATTGTTGTCCGTCCACTAGTGCCTTTCAGATACAATCCCGGCCAATACGCATATCTGTACACTTCGCGGTTCAACTTCTGGCAAGCAAATCCGTTCAGCATTGTCCAGGCTCACCACAGTACATATCTCTTCGTGGCAAAGCGGTTCGGGCGCGTGACATCTCGACTTCACGCACGCGCTGTGAATCAGCCTGCAAAGCAAGCTCGCGTTTGGATCGAAGGTCCGTTTGGAGCTTCAGAACCGCTTCACTTATATGACAACGTGTTGTTATTTGCAGGTGGAATAGGAATCACGGCAGTTATGGCTTACGCCACCGAGCTGAGCAAGAATATGCGGTGCCAGAGAGTATCTTTGCATTGGGTGATACGATATAAGGAAAATCTGAATTGGATATCGTCGCAGCTGGAAATGCTCTCTGAGCGGGAATTCATAGATATTCAAGTGCATGTCACATCGCAGACTGACGGGGAATCAAGTATCGCCAGTGAATATGAAGCGCTGCACGATGAAATTCTTGAAAATATCAGGATTGGCCAGGATTTATATGTGACTGAGAAGCAGCAGAATCGTAGCATTCCGGGCCGCGTTTCATTCAATTCTGGACGACCGGATATCAGGAGCCTTGTGCTGGACTCTATTCGTGATGAGTCTGGAAGTTTGGCAGTGTTCACTTGCGGCCCGGGGATTATGGTGGATAGTCTTCGAGCGGCGGTAGTCGAGGGTCTATATCTCAGACCGGATAGGCGGATTGACTATTTCGAGGATGCATTTGCGTAGCATAGTGCGATTATTGGGCTGATCCTGTGCGATCAGCTGTAAGTAGCTATATGTACAATACATTTATTAATTGAATAGCACGTATGAAATTATATTAGCCGGGTCCGATCTAAATCCAGTCAGCACGTGAATTTGAATTAAAAGAGACATATCAGAAGAAAAGCTACCTTGGGCATGTCGTTGTGCTCGGACATGTTGGACAGATACTGGTTATACTCTTCAACCGCTTCTCTGTGTGACTTTGATGCCTTCTTTTGCAAAATATTTTCCAGCTAAATAAGAACGAATGGTAAGTATGTCGTCGTAGATCGGACAGCAAATGCACACGTACTCTCTTGCGCCGAATCTCCTCAAATTTGCGCTCCGCCTCTGTCCGAGTGTCGTCTAACGGCAACTTTGTCTCAAGGGAGACAGCTCGCTCTTCCAGCTCTACGGACTTCTGCCGCGGGATGGCAGGCTCTTCTGAACGACTCTGCTTCTCGCTGGTACTTGTGCTGGCGCTGGCTGCCTGATCTGCTGTAGTTTTTGACTTCGATTTCTTCTTCTTCTTCTCGACCTTGCTGCCTTTAATACGTAACCCACCACCCGTAGACAGGCGGTACGCGTCGCCGGCCATCCTGGACTATGCTGAACTGATACGACGTCACGTATAGGTTGGCAGTTGTACATCTCGAGGATGCCCGCGCGTGCTGGGACGATTGGCTGTGCAAGCGGCGCGGGTCTCGTACCGGCGTCCGAATGCGGTGCGCGCCGGATGCGGGTGTGCCTGCCGCAGCTCATTGCGGGCGCCGGGGCTCGAGCCACACCGCAGCGGGCGCGATGCGCTGCGCTGAGTTCGACCCGTCACCGCTATATGCTTTCCAGGAAACACACCGCCTTCACCACCGCGTCGTCCGTCGAACTCCCTGTTCTCCCTTCCCCTCCACCCCTCCACTCCACTCCCATCCCTTTCTGTTTTGTCTACTCTCTGTATTCTGTGCTCGCGTTCGCCATGAAGGTACGTCCTCCCGAGTCCGCGCCGGACGTGCGACCCCGCATTGCCGCGCTATCTACGCGTTTATCCCATCCCCTCTTATACCACAGCCGCGATATTGACATCTATTCTTCCACAGTTCGTGGAGATCCAGGACCTGGAGATGATCAACTCCGCTCTGGAGTTTGATACTGCAGACTGCAGAGTTCTCGGCGGATGCGACCTCTACACCACGAAGGCTGCCGGCGGCGATAAGAAGCTCTACAAGTCCATCGACAAGCAACTGCACACCATGCACCAAGATTCCGTCCTCCTATCTACCTCACTCAGTCCTCCGTCATTTTCTCCTCCTCTTGAACGATCTGGTTCACTCATGTCACGATCGTCCGACAACACACTAGCTCCCGCGTTTGCCGGCGCGTCTACATCACTGGGGTCGTCTCCCTTCGGACCTCTCGATCAAGTCTCGTCAAGGAGAACATTTGCCTACCTTATCGCTGTCCTCAATGCCAGTCATCCAGATCATGATTTTTCATCGTTACGGCCGATTGATTTTAAGCGCGAAAGGAGTGCTACTCAGGTTGTCAACGCGTTCAATAATACTCTGTTTGGCGTGGGCATGCCGGTTCCGCCGCGGCTCTGGGAAGTCATTGATAGCCATATTGATCTGAAAGTGCGTATTTATTGGCATTTTAACAACTCATTTCGGCGATTCTAACATTTGAATTTAGGACTGCGTCATATATAGCCACACCCCGTCCCCATCATTCCTGGCTGATGAGCCAGGCACGATCTGGTCAATGATGTGGTTCTTCTTCAACAAGCGTCGCAAGCGCGTGTGTTATCTTTTCCTCAAGGGAACTCGCTTGTCATTCCACAATTCCAACAAGCAAAGTCATCGAACGGACGAGGAAGGCACTATCTCAGACGACATGGACTACGACTCCGATGGCGATAACGAGATTGTTGGCGATCTGGAGCTGGAAGACTAGTCTCTCAGAGATTTGTCCCACTCCAGCTCCGTGTATTTTTATATATTGTGTTTGTTATTTGTGTCTCAGTTTGGATTTCCTTTCTTCTCTTCGTTTGACTCGGTGGTCACGTCGACTGACCTTCCCGACTCTTTTCTTAAGGATGTATTTGGCTTGCGCGCGTGCTTTATATGTCAGATCTTTAAGCGGTTCAACGGTGTCTAATGGAATGCTGGGTTGCGAAAGGTCAATTGTAATTTGGGTATATTTGTGTTTGTTAGTTTTTGTTCGCTTCTCTTCGGTTTTGTGCTCTTGCCTTCGCTATCTTGATGTTCTTCGATAGCTTTTTCATACCTCACCCCCAGCACGTACACAGCGATCGAGGCGTGTTAATAAGTATGATCGACGATATTGATTAAAACATAACATATATTCCACAAAGCACAAATCTTACAGCACGATAAAAATAACTGAACCAGGAAACTAATAAACAACAAAAGAGCAAGTGTAAATCACCAATTAGCATCGAAAGTACTCCACAGCCTATACCTAAACACAGCTCCAATCTAGTCATCCAACTCATCCGCGCGAGCCTTCCCACGTCTCGCATTCGCGTTCGCATTACTAGGCAACATATACTTCATAAAGCTCCGTTGCAAAGATTTCTTAATGCTAACCTTTTGCGCTCCAACAAACGACTGAATCGTGACCTTGATCGCTCTATCAATATCGTATGTCGAAACGTATTCTGATAACCTCATTTTGGCAAAAGCCTCTGATAACCGGAGAATGGACTCGAGATGTCGAACAGTGATAGGGAAACTGCCAGTTGCAAGTGACTCACGACGTAAATCAGCGTAAAGCTTTGAGATCTTATCCTCGTCCACATGAAGAAGTTTTGGAAACACTTTTTGTTTCGCATAGTGGATGTATTTCGAAAGAAGGTCTTGCGTGATCGGCGAAATGGCGTCGTTAATGGTGTTTCGTTCTCGAACTGGAGACGAAGGACCTGCGGGATCTGATGTCGTTTGATCCTTTGACTGCGGAGTCGGTGCGCTGTCTTCCATATCTTCATCTTCATCATCGTCATCCTCCTCACGACCCGGATGAGATCGGGTATGAGAATCAATGACGAACCGAGCAAGTCTGCCATCTGCTTCCGTATCAACCAGATCCCGGACGACACACAAAACATCAAACCGAGACAAAATAGGTTCAGTCAAGTTAACATTCTGCGCAAACGGAACCATTGAATTGTATCGACCTCCAATAGGATTAGCAGCAGCGATAATAGAGCATCGAGCTCTTAAAGTTGTAACAATTCCAGCTTTTGAAATCGAAATCGACTGTTGTTCCATAACTTCATGAATCGATGTTCGATCTTGATCATTCATCTTGTCGAATTCATCAATCATGCAAACTCCCTTATCCGCAAGTACCAGCGCTCCACCTTCAAGCGTCCATTCATTCGTAATCGGATCCTTACGAACTGAAGCAGTCAAACCAACAGCTGAAGCACCTTGACCAGTCGCAAACACAGCACGATGTGCAGTCTTCTCAGTATATTTCAAAAACTGAGATTTAGCAGTACCAGGATCGCCGAGTAACAGAACGTTGATATCACCACGGATAGAATGCTTGCCATTAATATCCTTGTGAACACCACCGAATAGTGCACAGGCAATAGCCGTCTTGATATCCTCATGGCCATAAATAGATGGTGCGATAGACTGAATAATTTGTCCAATCACATCAGGCTGTCGAGACAATTGACGAATCGCACGCTCATCTTCCTCGGTCCAAGAATCTCCAAATCCACGCTCATCACGTCTCTTGATATTACTTGCTTCAATAACTGTCGAAAACACGGGAAATCCATTTCGTGCGTTCAATTGACCGTCATACGAATTCTTGTAAATACCAGTAATCTCTACCTCGTCACCAGGTTTGGCGCTATCAATCAAATCAGACAATAAAATCACCTCACGATGACGCGGAAGTCGACCAGCAGGAACAGTTCCAGGAGATTCTTGAAGTGTAATTTTTTGGTAGTTGCGGTACACTGTCTTCTCAGTGTTGATCGTAAATCCGCTTCTAGCCTGGCAATTGTGACAAAACGAAACCTTCACTTCAACATCTGATTCCTGGAAAAACGGACCAAGCACGACTCCACACTTTGTGCAATTGAATTTGACATATTTCAATTGTGGGAATACTCCAGTACGACGAGTAACGACACCCATCACGCAGACAAGCTGGTTTAGATGTGTCTCACGCAAATCTCTCAACGCACGCACGGTCGGCATATCTGTAATTCTCACATGAATCTCGATATGAATCCGTGAATAGTCAGGATAATGAAGCTCAGTGACTTCCATAGCCACAACATCAAAGATCTTCAAAACCTCAGAAGGAGCGTGAAGCAGGAACTTGGCAAGGACAGACTTCGCATCTAAAAGGTGCTGATAACTGACTTCCAATGACTCGCTGTTGATTTCACCAAGTGTTCGGATCCGAGCGCCGTACACAGATCGACCGTTCTCGTCAATGTATTCAAAGAGGAAATTCTTGAATTCTCTCGCAATCGTACGATGAACAGCAGGCTGAGTGACCCATTCCGCGATAGATGGCGCTTTAACATCAGCGAGAGCGTTGAGAGAAAGCTCATCCATCATAGGGTCCTCATCAAACTGCTCTGGGTCTTCGTCATAGTTGTTTCGTCGACGACGAGTAGTTGGGATTTCCATATCCATGTCATCATCTATCACAAGTTAGTATTATCACCATAGAAATATTATGTGATTGAATTCAAACCTACCATCTAGGAAAGCCTCGGGAAGGCCGCGTCGCGATCTCACGGCTTGGTCTCGTCGGTTGAGCAGCTGATCGATTCTGCGTCTCTCGTCGAGATCCATGCCATCGTAATCATCATCATCGATATCTCGCGCTCCCAGATTATACGAGTTATTCTCGCCGAGATTCTCGTAATCGCTAAAGAGAATAAATTAGCATCCGACAAGTACGTTTTTGCGTGGTAGAAAATGATTAACTCACCGTTCCAGATTATCGCCAAAGAGATCGATACCATCTTCTTCTTCAGCTTGTTCATCCAAATCATCAATCAAATCATCTTGATTCTGATCACCGATAATCGCATCATCACCACCAAGTTCGTCGTCGAACGGAAGTGCAGGAGGTGACGAAGGGGGTAACGATGAAGGAGGACCGACGTCGGATCTAAGATCCTCGTCGTCGGAGCCGTCGTTGGTTCCGTTGGTTGCTTGTCTTTTTCTTGCCGACATCTTTCAGGTTTGAAGTCCTTGAAGGAAGTTGTTCGCTGCCGGGAGTGAAAATGAAAGACGTGGTATTGCAGAGATGTGAACTGGGAATAAGAGCGAGGCAGGAATCGAGGCGTGGGGCGTGTGCGAAGGAAGGGGCAATTTTCCAGTGCGGCTCGGTCAATTTAATTAACAGCTTAAAGACGCGTCTTTACGCGTAATTTACGCGTCGCACGCGTTCTGTGTCACGCCAGTAATGATTCGGTGACTATTGCGGCTATACTACGAACTCTATTTCTATACTCCCCCCATCTCCCATCACGCGTTCGGGCAACGCGTCGTTTGTTATTCTCGTTCTGCATCTCTGTTTTCAAAGCATCGATCAAGTGTTTAATACATATACTTCATTTTGCACAGGTGATTATGTCTGTATCTGACTCTGCCGCGAGTCCGGAATCGATCACGGCGGTAGATTTCATCGAGAGCCAGACGAAACTGTACGTGTTCGAGAACCTGATCCTCCTAATCCAACGCGTGAAAGCTGACAAGATCATTTAGTGAAGAGAGTGCAAGAGAAGCCCTTCCATATGACCCCACTCACTGCACCTTCTTTGATGGTCCACTGCGACAACCAGTTTATGCGTGTTTGACATGTATCGGAAAGTCGAACGGTACCGATGCTGCTGGTGTTTGCTACAGCTGCAGTATTCAGTGCCATTCGGATCACGACTTGGTGGAACTGTTTAACAAGCGGAATTTTGCATGCGATTGTGGAACTACGAGAATAAGGTCTTTTGGCGGGTGTAATTTGAGAAAGAACTTTGATTCGCTGGATATTCCTTCGAGTAGTAATCGGTACGTGAATGTGTATTTGTTGGGCGCAGAGTTACAGAGTTACTTACCTTTACTTGTCAGCTACGATCACAACTTCAAAGGATTATTTTGTGCTTGTAATCTGCCTTACAATCCGGAGACCGAGAAAGGAACGATGTACCAATGCCTGCTCGGCGACGTCTGCAACGAAGATTGGTACCATGAAGAGTGCATTCTAGGACTACCGTTTCCACCAGTAGCTGCTGCTGGAACTTCAGGCTCTCAACCCATCAAGGAAGCGCCGCCATCACCAAAGGGACATCCGACGAAGGTGATCATTGGAGATATGGATATGATGACAGACTCATTAGAGCCTGATTCGGGAGATCAGGAACCGCCTTCACCATCAGGACATCCAACCGGTATTCACCTACTTCCTATCAATGAGGCTGACTTTCCGCTATCAGGATCGCCAGATACGAAGACAAAGAAACAGCCAGTTGCACCTAAGGGCCACCCGACCGGAGTCAACCTGCTATCAAACCTAACTGGAGAAATCCCCGGATCAGCTGCCGAAATGGACGCCGCAGCAGAAGAAGAGGAAGAAGAAGACGACGGTGATGAGCATATCCCTCCTCCTGGGTTTCCGGACGACAGCGATTTTGAGGCGTTTATCTGCTGGAAATGCGTTGCAAAGCACAAAACATTTCTCGGTCGATGGGCCGGATGGAAGGGTGTCGCGCTAAACGCTGTGATTCGAAAGAAACCAGAAGACGGTGGTAGTTACTCGAAACGGCAGCAGGAATTGAAGCATTCTGATAATTCGGCAGATCTGAAACGCTCACTGGAGGACTCGGAACCAATCGAGCCAGCAGCCAAACGTGTTCACATATCTATCGAGACCACGTCGCACTCTGAATCATCATCGCTCTCGGCGTCCGTGAACTCGAATGTTTCAGTGTCAACCACATTGACGGCAATTGACGAAGATTTCCCGGAAGGTGCTTGCCGAATGCCGAGCAAGCTCCCGGCCGAGATCACGGCGGACACCGAGTTTTCGCTGTTCCTTTGTAATGACTGGAGAGAGCGAGTGTGTCGATGCAGCGAGTGCTTGAAGTTCCTGGACCGATTTCCGATGTTGGCCGAGGAGGAGATTACTTATGAGCCACCGCAGGACGAAGACGAGAGTAAGTTTTTTCCGATTTCCTATATCATTTCATTTTAGTTCTTTCAGTGCTAACAGCTCAAACAGCATCCTCTCTTCTGGACGCAGGCACGCGCGCTCTCGGCTCGATGCCCCATATGAACGCCATGGAGGGCCTTTATGCGTACAACCAGGTCAAAAGCAAGCTGTCAAGCTTCCTGAAGCCTTTTGCTGATGATGGGCGGATCGTGTCTGAGCAGGATGTCAAGGCGTTCTTTGACAAGATCAAGAGCGAGTAGTTGTTGAATTGTTAGTTCAGCCAATATAGTCAAGACTGTTACAGTAACCAGTAAACAGTAAGCAGTAAGCAGTAAACATATGCAGCATGATGTAATGTCCCTCCGGCCAATGAGAGCGCGCCCAATTAGCAATTGTATGATCTGATAAATCTGACACGTGATGTGATTACGCGTGGCGCGCGTAATTGCCAGCTTTCTGATTGGCCGAGAGTTTTCTCGACCAATCACAGCGCAGCTCATTGTCAGCGCTTACCGCGCCGCACGGCTCAGGGGCAAACACGTGACCAGCCCGGTCCCGCCACGCAAAGGTATATAAACCCGGCCTCCTCCTCCTCCTTACCCAGTCTTATTCTCCATCCACTTCCACTTCCATCACTCTTCCTCTTGCTCGCTACCCTCAGCCTTCTACTCCTTACCTTCTACCCAACCACCTCCCCCCACTACCCTACTTTACAATGGTCTGCTGCGGAAAGAACGAGGGCGTCTGCGTCTGCGCCCAGGAGGCTCGCTGCTCGTGCGGTGCCCGTCCGGCCAAGGAGTGTGTCTGCTCCAAGGCCCAGACCGAGAACGCCATCTCCGGTCCTACCTGCTCGTGCGGCCAGCGTCGCGCCCATGAGTGCACCTGCTCCCGGTCCACCGCCGAGAACACCCTCCGTGAGGGCGAGATCGACTTCACCAACATGAAATAAGCAATCCATGCTTTGACGTTACGACAAGTCGTCTCTACCGCTTCGCTTCTCTATACATATTATGAACAACTTTTTACACATCGCATTCTTTTGGCATTTGGGGTTTGGAGCTGGTTTTGCTCGGTTGTACGAATACTTGGTTTAAGACGGAGGATGATCAGTTGTAGCTGATCCTCTGTAATGATATATATAATGAAACATTCTCAAACATTATCTTGATCTCAATTGTAATTGTTCATTCTTAAGAATTTCTAAGCATGGCGGTTACATGATCTTATGAAGTTGCTGTGGTATGTGGTAATTGTCAATCCGCATAACAAGCCCGACACAGATCCCGCGAATATACTCGACCAGCATCATCACCAAACAAGTGACCTGTATTATCGCCAGAATAGTGCATGTAAGAAGTGCAACCAGGTCAGACCGCTGGTTGCAACTCGCGTGTTTCTGTTGCTTAAATTGTCTTGTCCGACGTAATCTCATCGAATCGAGCTTTGGGCAGTCTGCTAATCAGATCGAGCTGCATATTCGATATCTGATCCCAATTTCGTACTTGGATGCAACCCCTCCAAGATTTCAACCAGTCATGATTTCAATTTCAAAAACATAAATAAAAAATATTTAACACCAAAACGCAAAGTTCAGATTAACTAGGCAAAGCATATCAAACCCATCTTAGCGCACGATCGTCGAGCTATTGGGAAACGCTGGCTCGGGAGCACGTTCGCTCGTAGGAGAGCGTTCCTAAATTCAGACAGTTAGTAATCAATTTAATCAACCACAGCGCAAAAGGAACTCCCAAAGAGAAAACGACGTACCCAAAGATCATCCTCCTCGTCCGCAAACGGATTTGACAAAACCTGGTCTCGAAGATGTACCGTCTCAACTTCAGCAACCTGCTGAGCATCATGACCCTGAGAGCTCTCTGGAAGCGAGTAATACTGTTCAGCTTCTCGCCTGCTCGCTTCCGTATGCGTATTCTGATCCAACGAAGCGCTGGAATGCTCCTCGAGGTAGAATTCCCTCGGCGGACTAACTAACGACGCTGCACGATCAAGAGCTGCTTTATGCGCGTCCATGGCGGTAGATAAATTGTCACTCGCGGAAATCAACCCCATTATATCCTTCTCCTGCAATGGTGGCGATGAATCTCTGGATAAATATCGTTGAATCTTCTGTGAAAGAGCCGTACACCGTTCGTAAAACTCCATCACAAGCGTACTTCCTGATATCTGCGCAGGTGGCGTAGTCTCAACTACTTGTCGTAATAAACTAGCTGAAGACTTGGCTTCTTCGATAACATCTTGTACCTTCTCTTGGCTAACAGGCTCACGACGTCGAGATTGGCTTCTGCTTGACGACTTGCTCTGGAACCCATGTTTCCGCGCATACGACTCATACACATGACCCAACGGAATAAAATCCTCATCACCAGCATGAACTTCCGCAATATGTCGCAACACATCAAGCAAGACTTCAAGTACCGACGGATCTTTCGTCCGGTTCAAAACATACGCAACAGCAGCGGTCAACTTATCGTCATCTCGTATAGCACGCGCGATAACCGGCGCACCCGAGTCCGCTAACACCCGTAGCAGCAGTACCGCGTTATATTGCATGGCATTACTCGTCGCATGCTTCGCATCCAATCGTTTCCTAACCGCGCGTACGGCTTCTGTTGCAGCTAACGGAGTCGCTTGAGCGCAGTCGACGATTATCGGCAACAGCGTCACGTCCTCAGATGGAGCAGGTCGGGATGACTGGGCGGTTGAAAAGATATTCATATTCTTTAAAATTCCTGTATTCGGCTGCTTCTGATCACAGAAGGTGCTGATGGCACTGACGACCTGGACATGCGGGTCATCTAGATATTGTCGCGATTAGCAAGTTGGCGAGAGAACGGACGAAGGGAACCACTCACCTTTGGACGAGTTCTTGAAGACCTTCATGATACTGGCATATACACTCAAAGAGGCTTAAGAGGAATAATCCTAGAACTTGTTTGGATAGATTCGAAAGGGCAGCAGATCAGGTCGTGCAGACTTGGGGCAATTGGAAGCTGCGCCTCGATGATACAAAAATGCCGAGAAAGCCGCGCGGCTCTTGCTCTACCCCTGAATTCTGAACTTGCATGTGCGGCTTTCAACTGTTCACTGTAAATGTGACTGCCCCTTTTCCACACTCCTAATTCTGTAAGTGTTCTCATATGTTTCGACGATTTGGACATAGTTGACCGAACCGGGAGACAGGAATACACTATGGCCTTGGAGGACGACGATGGACAGGACGTGAGTACGCGAGCGTGACATGGGTCGAGACAGGATTTAACGATCCGTATAGATCATGGACGATGTGCTCCTCACGAGTTCCACTATTCCGGAGTATCTCACGCGGTAGGTAGTCTGTATTACTATATGTACTGCTGCTGGGTGTATTTTACTGACTCTATTAGGTATTGGAAGAAGCGGTTTTTTCTTTTCAGCAAGTTCGACAGCGGGATCTGGATGAACGAGGAATCATGGTTCAGTGTGACACCGGAGCCACTAGCAAGGTACGTATAGTTGACCCAACTTGCGGAGAGCTTTAACCAACACAATTACAGACATATTGCGAAACACATGGCTTCAAATGGACGAAAGAAAATAGTTTTAGATGCCTTTTGTGGTGCGGGTGGGAACACGATCCAGCTCGCAAAGGTGTTTAACAAGGTTATCGCGATTGAGAAGGGCCCTGTGACGTTACGATGTGCGCGACATAATGCCGCTATATATGGAGTTTTGCATAAGATTGAATTCATTGAGGGAGATTTTTTTGAAATCATCGCCAGCGACCGGGTACAAGTAGATTGTGTGTTTTTAAGTCCACCGTGGGGTGGTCCAGAATATCTCTATGAAGAGGTCTTTGATCTTGAAGCAATGCAGCCATATGGATTGAAGACGATAATGGATGCGGCTAGGACGATTTCAAACGATATAGCGTTGTACTTACCGCGGAATTCCGATGTAACGCAACTGCGGACGAATGCAGCGAATACGATCTCAGATGAGGATGTGACTGTGCAAATTTCGTATATGCACACTTTTGGGAGATGTAATGTTAGTATCATCCTTATTTGTTTTTTCTTTGTGAAGTTTTACTGACGTCCTATAGGCAATTTGCGCATACTATGGGAACTTAATTAACAGAAGGGGTCTGCCAGAGTTAGATCTAGATTATGATCCAGCTAATTCAGTCGAGGGCTCAGCAAACGTTTCCGTGGACGAAGGAACTATACCGGGCAATAGATCTCTGGATATAGTCGTGGATATGACGCCTAAGAGGGAGCGCGAGAAACAAAAGAATGAGCTCAAGAAACAAAATAAGATAGCGCAGAAATCAGCGATGCCCGTTATAGCATGAGATAGGTTGATTTCAGTACCTATCTCGATGTACAGCATAGTGTTTCGAATTTCGACTAAGGATATTGGATAGGAGGTTGCGGGTTATAATAGCATGTAATTCTAGTAGTGTTTAGGCGTTAATGAAATGGAATAATCCAGGAATTAGCAGCAAGGTCGAGACTGTTTGTCTATAGTTTCCCGTAGTTTTTGCTCTGCTTTAGCTATGGACTCTGTCTACTTTTAAAAGCGTTATCCAAGTTGCTATAAATTTAGTTCACAGTTAAGACTGCAAGAGGAGGTACAGTATCGTGCTAGCACGATTGTATAACCGGATCAATGAACATCTGAACAGCATAAAACAATTTGGCTGTGCGGGGGACCAATTACCCCTGAATTTGAGCGATCTTGGGACTGCTGGGAAACGGTATCGGTACATGTCGCCGCCGGAGTCGGATGACTATACGGTTGATTTATTTGCTTGATTTATTTGCTACCGGTGATCGGGGACTGTATGATTGTTCACTTGGTGGAAGTTCCTGTTTGCGTAGACTTAACGCTTCTGTTTACGAGCACGTTTGAGAAGGAGAATCAGATACTAGGACCGTTGAGTGTCGCGGCGCTTCACTCCTCGTGGAAAAATAACGAAGTACGCCATTGCAGTTCATGATTCTGAGTTCACACGGCAGTATCAAGCAATAAAAGCATGTTGTATAGAAGAAAGATAAATCAATGCCGAGTCGATGATCCTATATACAGCCAAACCCGTCTATGCTTGCGACTTCTTCTTCGGCTTATCCTCTGTCCGCTCAACCTTCACCCCATCCAAACCCTTCTCTTCCAATAAGTCAGTCACATAATCCTCGACCTCATCACCCACATCTCCCTGAATAACAATCTCATCTTTCCCTTCCACATTCTTCGTCACAGACGCGCCAGTAGCGAATTTTGACGCAAATGTCTTTGCCAATTTCTTTGAATCAATGCCAAATACTTCTAATCCAGAGACCGCAATAACGTGCTTCCGTTTTGACCGTTCGACCCGTTTCACGATTACTTTGCTGGCTAGTTTCTTCTTGAGTTCCTTCTCTGATCGCGCAGCTTCCTTGGCTTGTAATTTCTGAATCTCACGTTCAACCTTTTCTTGCGCTTCGATCGAGAGTCCTTCAGTAGCCTTTGACAAAGCATCTGTAAAACCAGTTAGAATGTTTAACAAGGCCAAATAATGTTAGTAAGAAAAATCATAGAGAAAACTCACCATCAGAGTAAATCTTATCGAAAATATCCGGATGCTCGTCTTTCAGCCATTCCTTGCACTTTGAAAGCGTACCTCCAAACTCACAATACTGAGAGCAATTAGAACAACCACAGATTAAAATAAAATCTAAAAGACTCTTACCTCTGGGGGAAATGTGCACACATCGCAGTAAAGCACTTTAAGTGCCTAAAGATCACGTTAGCAAGTTAAGTCGATTGATCTGTGTCGGATCACGTACCCTGGATCCTTCTTCAGCCATGTCTAATATTGAGTGGCTGTGCCTGTTATATGTCAAGCTGATATTTTAAATATTTTGGGCAGGATCAATGTATTTTAACAAAACGTTCCAGATGTATAGGTTAGATGAGAAGAGATATAGAGGGCTATAGCGTAGAGTAGCATACGTCTGTGTTTTTATACCGTAACTACGCACGCGTTTAGCGATTTGACGCGAATTATAGTTTCAAGATTATTTGTTTTTTATAATTAAATTCGGAAATTCGAGACTTCAGAACCAAACGGAGCTGTACCAACTGCGCCGTCGTCAAATTTCCGGTTTCTATGCAAAGCAAGTCCGGTCTCTGCGTCCGATAGCATCATCTCGTTAGCGGTTGCCGAATGCCGATTCTTTACATACCGAGCCGTGCGCATTACATCCCGGACAGTATACATCATGTCTAATGTGTCTCTATCCATCGCATAACATGCAGTCCCACTAGAATGTGCATGGCAAATAGCCTGTAAGGCCTCCGCATTCTCGACTGAAAGATCGGAAACCATCCGCTTCAGAACCGGTAGCAAACTATCCTTGATGCTTGCCTTCTCGGTTCCGTGATTTTCGCTGCTGTCTTTGATCGTAATATCTTTTGTAACTGAGACCACGGCATCCACAAACTGAAGTGTTATATCAAGTTCCTGTTTTGCAGCTGCTCCAGTGTATAACTGTAATAAAACCACTGACAGCATAGTTTCCAATACCATCAATTGTGGTGCAGTTCGAGCTCCGTAGCCCCCAGGGTGCCAAGTTACGTCAATACTCTGTCATTCCAGCATACTCTGTCATTCCAGCTCATCGACGACACAAGGGCAACTTACCGAGCACTGCACATTCTCGAAAAAATGGACTGCCCTCATAGCCAAGTCCTTGTCTCTCACTGAACAAATCGGCTTCCAAAGTCCATCCTCGCGTTCAATTTCTCCAATGGCCCTGACAACAAAAGACGCTAAAGAGCATACGTTTCCGTTCAAAGTCATATTATCAACGCCTGGCTGGTCTACTCTTCTAATCAGTAATTGTAGATCGGAACTGGCCTTTGAAGTAAACCATGAATCCAGCGTACACACACCGCCCATAGTCACGGGTTGAAAGCATGCAAACAAAACGAGGACTCTGACAATTTTTTGGCGCCAAAAGTCATTTTCGTTTATCCCTGTTGATGAGGAGTATAGAAGCGTCGAAAGCTGGGAGAGTATAAGTTGAGCAATTTTCTGGTATTCAGTACTTGAAGGTATCCGTGTCCCATATCCAGCTTTTGATTTCGCTTTATATCCAGAGTACTGGAGGATGTGCCTCTCCAATACATCAACGGCGCTCTCCTTAGCTGTGTCACTAGCTTCCCGCAAGCTCTTCAGCAACGTCGAATAAACGCGGTGTTCTTCCTCAAAGAAGGAAAACTCTGGCTCGATAGTCATCAGATGATCTAAAACTATGGGCACCTTTTCCGGATGCTTCTTGAAAGTTTTCAACGCACTCCAAAATTCTCTTGATTCATCGTGCAATATGAGCCCATTTTTACCGTTATTCAGAAACGCTTGAAAATCGGTAATGGATGGTTCCAGTAATAATTGCAAAACATAGGAAGGATGCGCACGACCTACAAACATTGCACTCACTTGCTGAGGGATAGCATCTACACGAGTGCTGATATAAGGCGCGACTAGAGAGCGCGCGACCCATTCAAACGAGACCGGAGCTTCGTCGTCCTTTGGATCGCTCTCGAAGCGCTGCGAGAAGATATCTGCAATAAGCTCAAACACGTGGTGCGCTTTCGCTCGGGTCCCGCGATACTGAAACCGCCTCGAGGTTTCGGCTCCCAATAGCCCGAACGAACGAAAGGCAGTTCTCTGCTTCCCACTGAAAGCCAGTTGCAGCTGATCTTTGTTGGCCTGCGCGAGAGGTTTTAAAAATTTCCACTTAATCTGTTGGTCAAATTCAAAGGTCCGGTCGAAATTTCCGCGAGCGCAAACTGCAAGATAAATTGCGATCCCGTCAAGAGTGTTGTAAGAATCGTTAGAGTCGTTCAAAAGGCGCAGCGTAAAAAACTGAAGATATTTTGTCATGAGCCTGTCTGGTAATCTCTGTACAGCATCGCAAATTATATTTAATGCAACGCCGTGAGTGGTAGCATATCTTTTGCCAATATCGACGGCAGTTTGAAATATTAAGCAAATATTTGTCGGTCCAATGCTTGGGTCATCCATCAACTTTGAGTTATTGACGTATGCTTCCAGTGCAAATAGAGCTACTAGTGCATTATCGGGCTTATGCTGAATGCGTTAGAGAGTACTTCGCAGTTGTGAATTGTCGACACTTACCATCCACACTACACCTTCCGGATAGCGACTTGCATTGCAGCGAAGAGGAAGTAGTTTGACAAACTGTTTTGTGGACATAAATTCGCGAGATTCACATAACGCCTGGATAAATAGGCGTCAGTCCAGAGAAATCACAACAAGCTGATACAAACAACTGACCTCTTTCAAAAACGCAAAGTAACCTTTCAGGTCCTCTGTCACAAACATATGAGCAAAAAAATAGATAAAAGTCTGGTTCCACTTTTCAAGATCCGCATCTTGCGTGCAAAAGTTGATTACTGACTTAACGGTCTGATCCAGCTTGCGGTGTTTGTAGCTACTCAGAGGCACAAAGTCAATAGCATCTGGAGGTGGTACAATGCCGTGATCATATCCATATGGCCCTTCGGGGATATAGGGTCTGTGGGTTTTGTGGTCATAATAATAATATGGCCCAGTCGAATGTGATTCTTCTGATTCGTCTGATTCGTCGTTTTCGTCGTCTGGGCTTTGGTAATCATGAAATTGGTCTGGCTCCTCGAGATCATGAAATTGATCATAATATTCGTCGTCCTCGTCATCTATTGGCTCGCCGAAAACAGAATCGAGTTCGTACTCCATTTTGTAAATTCAGTTTGATGCTTAAAATGTGTGATTCAAGAGTGCAGACTTGTTGCTAGTTCACCCGTCTCACACGTGACGTATCAATAACAGCTTTTCAAATCCAGCCAACAAGAAAAATGTTTCGATGATTTCGTAATATGTTTTTATAGCAAGTAATACGTGACGCGAGAGTTCTAGCTCCAGCGATGCTGTAACGACGCGTCTCGATCGATCGTGTTTTTTTACGCGATCGGATGCGTCTCTAATGATCACGTGAGCCAGACCGTAGTTGTCAACTATCATTTTAGTTCATGGCGGGATGATGGTTGTTCCATTCATTTGTCAGATGTCAGTTGGTAATATAGATGGTTACAATTAATCAATTATTGCGTAGAATAGTTATAGCAATAGCATACGTCTGCGTTCTATACGACTATACCGTACGGCGTACCTCCTACGCGTTTGACGATTTAATTCGATTAGAATTATTAAAGGTACGAGAACAGCTTTACTTCTATAATTTTATTTCGGAGATGGGAGCATCTTCAGCTCAGTACCAAACGGAGTTGTATCACCTGCGCCGTTGTCAAATTTCCGTTTTTTATGCAAAACAAGTCCGGTCTCTGCGTCCGATAGCATCATCTCGTTAGCGGTTGCCGAATGCCGATTCTTTACATACCGAGCCGTGCGCATTACAGCCCGGACAATATGCATCATGCGCAATGTGTCGCGATCCATGTTATAACATGCAGTCCCACTAGAATGTGCATGGCAAATAGCCTGTAAGGCCTCCGAATTCTCGGCTGAAAGATCGAAGACCATCCGGTTCAGAACCGGTAGCAAGCTATCTTTGACGCTTGCCTTCTCGGTTTCGTGATTTTCGCTGCTGTCTTTGATCGTAATATCTTTTGTAACTGAAACCACGGCATCCACAAACTGAAGTGTTATATCAAGTTCCTGTTTTGCAGCAGCTCCAGTGTATAACTGTAATAAAACCACCGACAGCATAGTTTCCAATACCATCAATTGCGGTGCAGTTCGAACTCCGTAGCCCCCAGGGTGCTACTTACGTCAGTACTTTGTCATTCCAGATCATCGACGACACAAGGGCAACTTACCGAGCACTGTACATTCTCAAAAAAGTGGACTGCCCTCATAGCCAAGTCCTTGTCTCTCGCTGAACAAATCGGCTTCCAAAGTCCATCCTCTCGTTCAATATCTCCAATGGCCCTGACAACAAGAGATGCGAAAGAGCATACGTTTCCGTTCAAAGTCATATTTATCATATTATTATCGCCTGGCTCGTCTACTCTTCTAATAAGTGATTGCAGATCGCAATTGGCCTTCAGAGTAAACGATGAATCCAGCGTACACGCACCGCCCATCGTCACGGGTTCAAAGCATGCAAACAAAACGAGGACTCTGACAATCTTTTGGCGCCAGATGTCATTTTTGTGTATCACTGATGATGAGTAGTATGAAAGCGTCGAAAGCCGGGTGAGTATAAGTTGAGCAATCTTCTGGTATTCAGTACTTGAAGGAACCCTTAACCCTTTTGGTTTTGCTTTGTATCCAGAGTACTGAAGGATGTGCCTCTCCAATACGTCAACGGCGCTCTCCTTAACTATATCACTAGCTTCCCACAAGCTCCACAGCAACATCGAATAAACGCGGTGTTTCTCCTCAAAGAAGGAAAACTCTGGGTCGATAGTCATCAGATGATCTAAAACTATGGGCACCTTTTCCGGCTGTTTCTGGAAAGTTTGGAGCGTACTCCAAAATCCTCTCGAGCCATCTTGCAATTTGAGTCCATCTGCACCATTATGTAGAAATTCTTGAAACTCGGAAACGGATGGTTCCTGTAATAGTTGCAAAACATAATAAGGGTGTGCACGATCTACAAACATTGCCCTCACTTGCTCAGGGATCGCAAACGTAGTAGCTTGGATATAAGGACCAACTAGACAGTGCGCGACCCATTGAAACGAGAGCAGAGCTTCGTCGTCCTTTGGATCGCTCTCGAAGCGCCGCGAGAAAGTATCTGCAATAAGCTCAAACACGTGGTGCGCTTTCGGTTGAGCCCAGTCGTGATGAAACCGCCTCGAGTTTTCGGCTTCTGATAGCCCAAACAATCGAAGCGCAGCTCCCTGCTCCCCACTGAAAACCGATTGCAGCTGATCTTTGTTGGCCTGCGCGAGAGGACTTGAAAATTTCCACTTAATCTGTCGGTCAGACTCAAAAGTCCGGTCATAATTCCCGCGAGCGCAAATTGCAAGATAAATTGCAATCCCGTCAAGAGTGTTGTAAGAATCATTAGAGTCGTTCAGAAGGCGCAGCGTAAAGAACTGAAGATATTTTGTCATGAGCCTGTCTGGCAATCTCTGCACAGCATCGCAAATTATATTTAATGCAATGCCGCGAGCAGTAGCATAGCTTTGGCCAATATCGACGGCAGTCTGAAATATTAAGCGAATATTTGTCGGTCCAATGCTTGGGTCATCCATCAACTTTGTATTATTGACGTATGCTTCCAGTGCAAATAAAGCTATTGTTGGATTATCGGGTTTATGCTGAATGCGTTAGGATGTACTTCGCAGTTGTAAATTATCGATACTTACCATCCACATTACACCGTCTGGATAACGACTTGCATTGCTGCGAAGAGGAAGCAGTTTGACGAACTGTTTTGTGGACATGAATTCGCGAGATTCACATAAAGCCTAGATAAATATTCGTCAGTCCAGAAAAGTCACAGCAAGCTGATACAAACAACTGACCTCTTTCAAAAACGCAAAGTAGCCTTTCAGGTCGACTGTCGCAAACATATGAGCAAAAAAATAGATAAAAGTCTGGTTCCACTTTTCAAGATCCGCATCTTGCTTGCAGGAGCTGATTACTGACTCAACGGTCTGACCCAGCATGCGAGATTTGTAACTACTCAGAGGCACAAAATCAATAGCATCTGGAGGTGGTATGATGTCGCAATAATATCCATATGGCCCTTCGGGTTTAAAGTATTCGCGCGTTACACGGTCATAATATGGCCCCATCAATTCCGACTCGTCCACAAGTTCGTCCGATACGCCCCATCCGTCTGAGTCGTCTGAGTCGTATGGTCCTTCGTAGTTAAGTAAAGATTCGTCTGAGTCGTCTGAGTCGTCATCTCCGAAATCAAACCGCATTTTGTAAATTCGTTCTGATGCTGAAAATATGAGGTTCAAAAGTGCAAAGTTGTCGCTAGTCTCGTCCGTCTAACGCGTGACGTATCAATAACAGCTTCTTAATGTCTCCGTGATTCTGTCATATGATTTTAGAGCAAGGAATACGTGACGCGAGAGTTCCGGCTCCAGCGATGCTGCAACGACGCGTCTGGATCGATCGTGTTGTTATTTACGCGATCGGACGCGTCTCGAAATGATCACGTGCCTGTTTTCACGTGCAGCAGGGCAGTGCGATCCGGGTAACTCAGGCGGGCATAACGAAGCCCATAACTGGCAGAGCCGGTCCTATCCTGCCCGAACCTCGTCCGACGTCCAGTACATTCTACATTACTATATTTGAAGAAAGCGATTGTTGCTCGTATATCGTATGTACAATGTACCGATAGAGCTTAATAAAAACGTTCAAGTGCAGCAGAATTCAGACGCATTTTGCAAATTGTCAAAAAAGACTGAATACAGGCAAATGTAAACAACCCATTTACTGAACCGGTTCCAAACTTCTGGAGCTTATCAAAGTTCCGCTGTACGCCGGGTAACTGCCGCCAATCTGGGACCGGCCAGCCGTTCTGGGAAGTGCAGTGCGCCGCTGCAATTGTTTTTCTTTTCCCAAACCGGCCATTTAATGCTGAGTTTTGCTTCGCTTTGAAGAAAGGAAAGATTAAACCGCTTAGGCTTTAGCACTTGTTGTAGTCTGTAAAATCTGTACTCTGTAGTATTTCTTCTAGAGTAGCTGAAGAGCCAGACTGCTTCGAGACGGAACTGCTAAATCGATCGGCCTGCGTTATTCGCACGCCGACGCACGTCATATCACGCCGTCAAAATTATGTAAGCACCGTCGGCATCTCCGTCGCCCTCACAAAGGAAGAACCAAAGAAGGCGCACCGACGGATCTGCAGCTTTATAGCCCGCTTCGTGCAAGATTTGCAAGATATTCAAATGCTATCGACTTATGGAAAAAATAGTGAGAAGTTTTAATGAATAAAAAGAATCGAAGTCATGATATCATGACCTCGCTACTCCATGTCTAGATCGATACAAATGAAAATAAGATGAACACCCCGTGTATTATGCCTCAACGCACCCCTTGTAAACCCCCAGACTACAACAAAATCGTAAGAAAAATTTTGCCAACCCAACCAAATGTATCAGAAAACCATGAGAATATAAAAAATTTAGGGAACGTGATATAAGTTTATGCCAAGTGTCGAATGCTCGAAAGAGACGAGACAACGCAACTGAAACTGAAACTGCGCTTACCATCCGAAGTTCTCGGAGTAGAAAGCGACGTTGCAGCCCTCCCACAGCATCTCGGAAGACGCGTTACGCGAGTCGCGAACCAGAGGAGCCGGTCCACAGACACCGATGGCGACGCGGGCACCAGGGCCAGCGGCGATGATCGAGTCCTTGACGTACTTCTTGATGTCCGGACGTCCCTGCTCGGCAGTGACCCAGATCTTGAAGTCGACGTTGTAGTCCGACTTGAGGTCGACCCACGACGCGAAGTCGCGCGAGGGGACAACCCACAGGAAGTCAACCTCGGGGTTGGCAGCGGCGTAGTGGCCGGTGGCAGAGGCAAGCTCGATGGCCTCAGGGTAGGCGTACGAGATACCGGCACCACCAGCGAGCAGGATAACACGGTCGGCACCCTCGAAGGTAGGGGGAGTACCGTAGGGTCCGTGGAAGGTAACCTTGTGCTCGCCAGCCTCAGACAGGAAGAGAGCCTTGGAGAAACCGGTACGGGCACGGATGATGAGGTCGAGCGAGTTGGGGTTGGGCGGCGACGCGATGGTGAAGGGGTGAGCCTGCTGGCGGGCAAGGTTCGAGATCGACACGTACACGTACTGGCCGGCCTTCCAGTGGATCTCGCGCGAGGTCGAGTTGATGTCCATGGAGAGCTTGACAGTGTTGCCGGACAGGATGGTGGTGTGTCCAACAACGTGCTGCGAGTTCTTGAAGCGGTTGATCCGGTCCCACAGGAAGATGACCGCGGACGTGATGACGTACGGGCGGACACGCTCGAAGTGGAAGTAGAGCAGGGGCAGGATGGCAACAACGAGGTAGACGTGCAGGTAGAGGAAGATCTCGTAGGTCTTGGCACGCAGGGGAGCAATCGACGAAATCAGGATGATGACGAACGAGATGGTCGCGAGCAGGGCAACGAAGATGGTCGTGACGTGGACCATGACCGCGATGGGGCAGGCCAGCGAGTAGAACACAACGTGGAGGACGGCAGCAGAGCAGACAACACGGCCACAGTGACGGTGGAGAATGTTGTATCCCTCGTGCGACCAGCCGGTCCACTGGACGAGAAGACCAGTCTTGGCTCCGAGGAGGAACAGAAGAGGCATGTTGGTGACGGCGATGAATCCGAGACGGTCACCGAAGATGGTGACGTGGCGGGTGGAGCCTAAGATGGTTAGTAACAGAAACAATTAAGGCAATTAGCAGATGTAAAGCGCTACACACCATGGAAGAACAGGTAGAACAGGTTCAGGCCAAGGTAGCCGGCGATAACAGCCATGGTGCCGTACGACTCGGCGTAGCGGCCAGCGGGCTGGTAGAGGAGCATCGAGCGAGTGCGACGGTACATCAGAGTGTGCTTGCCGACGGCCTTAGCGGAGCCAGCACCGAGAAGGGGCTGCTTCTCGCCATGGACCTTGCCGAAGTGCAGGTTGTAGAAGTAGGTGCCGGTCAGGACGAGGAAGATGAAGAGGATCACCAGGTTGTACGACGGCGCGAACATGCGCGAGAAACCGGTGCCCTCCTTGATGAAGGGACCATCGCGGTTAGGCGAGAGCTCGGTGGGGATTTTCTCGATGAAGAAACCCATGGCGACGGCGGCGGGGGGATGTCGATGGGGGAAGGAGTGTGGTGGAGCAGGGAAGAAGAAGAGCAGGAGAGAGGAAGAAGGTGCGCGCAAATAAAAGGCGGCGATAAAAGGGCGGACGGCGCTAGGCCGGATTGGGCGGCGCCGGGTGATTATCGCGATTGGCCGTTTCGGTGGGCTCGGTCTGGGCGCGCTGCTTAGCTGGTTGCATGCCAACAACATAAGAGGGTTGTGATGTAAGTGGGCAATACTGGCGCGGTTGTGCCCGGCAGGGGCAGGTACAGATAGCCACTTATCAGTACTCTACTACTAGTAGGACCGCAGGAGGAGTGCCGTGGAAAGAGTTAGAGAAACTACAAGCTGCTAGACTGCTGGTTACAGACTTACAGTGGTTGTAGAATAGAATACATTATCCTACAATGAATAGAAATAACAGTGTGGTCGGTGGTCCTTGAGAGGAGAGCCAAGTATTGAACCGGCTCGTATTCGCTTCGCTTTGTTTAGGTACGCTGCAGATCCAACCCCTCGGTCGCTTACCAAAATCTGATCAAAACCGTTGCCCCGGCAACCACTTCACCAGATCATCAATCCAGGGCTAGGGCCCGGCAGCATGGCGTTACCCGGATCGAAGATTTCAAATGCTTGGCTGATGATTATCATCCGGAGCTCATCGGTCGGCGGGCGCTTTGGTTCAAACTAGACAAAGCCGGCGATATCCAGTATTATTTCCTTCTGCAAGTCGGTCTCAAACTCCCTTCTGCACTCCAGCTGCGCAATAAGGTCCTTTTCTTGGTATGTGACCTCCGTCGTGGGCTGGTGGCTCTGCATTCATCAGATTGTGCATGCAACGACGGGTTAAAAAGATACCCGCGCGTCTGATATAGCTCCCGCAGAGCCACCGCTCTCCACTCAATTGCTTGCACGACTAGTTCACGATACTAATATGTCAATTTCAGATCTGCCATGTTTACCGGAATTGTCGAGACCATTGGCGGTATGTTCATTGAGTTCAGTTCGGATCCCGCGTGTGCGCTGTGAGCTAATCAGACAATAGAGGTCAAGGAGTTTATCGAAGTCGACACGACCGATGTCGGTGGCTATGGAAGCTCGATTGTCATTACTGACTGTTCTCTGATTCTCTCGGACGTGCACCTTGGAGACAGTATCGCCGTCAACGGTATGTTCTATATATTTATATGTGTGTCTGCTCGCGCCTATCCACTAACAAATCTCAAGGCACGTGCGTCACCGTCACCGATTTCTCATCCACGGATTTCAAAGTTGGCGTCGCTCCCGAGACCCTGCGACGCACAAACCTCGGTCTCCTACGGCCGGGTCATAAAGTCAACCTTGAACGAGCAGTCGCCGGCCATGTACGGTTTGGAGGACATTTCGTGCAAGGCCATATTGATACGACTGCTACCATCATTTCAGTCCAACCCGATGGAAACGCAAAGACGTTTTGGTTCCAGCCTTTAGACTCCAGCGTTCTTCGGTTTGTCGTCGAGAAGGGGTTTATTGCTGTTGATGGTGCGAGTTTGACGGTTATCGACGTGGACGAGGACGATCGGAAAGCGTTCTCGGTCATGCTCATCAGCTATACTCAGGAGAAGATTGTGACTGCCAAGAAAATCGTTGGCGACACGGTCAACATTGAAGTTGATCTGATGGGTAAACTTCTCGAGAAGCAGGTCACGAGACAGATTGAGAACCAGATGAAGAACCAGCTCGAAGGCGTCTTGGGAGATCTCGTTTCCAAGGCCGTTGATACTCATTTGAAGAACAGGCAGTAGTTTGCATATCGCGTATATATTTATACGTCACGAAAATGATTAGTAGGATAATAATTAAAAGCTTTTGTTAATTAATATACACGTTAAATGCTCATCTCTCCTCACGATCCATGTCATCACCATGCTTCCGCTTCTTCCCATGTGTAATTCCATCTGACTTCCTATTCCTTCGCTTCGCATGCAATTGCTTCATCTCGTTAATCGCCTCTCTCTGTGCCTCACCCACCCTTTCACTAAAGAGCATGACAGACTCCTTATCAATAGCGTATTCGTCCAACTTTTTCCCTAAAACTCCCTCAATCCGCAAATATAGTTCTAAATCATACTGCGTAACAAGTGAAATACTTTTACCCGCCCGTCCAGCACGAGCGGTACGACCAACACGGTGAATGTATGCCTTCGAGTCCGTGGGAATATCATAATTAAGCACACAATCGACTAACGGAATATCTAATCCACGAGCAGCGACATCAGTAGCAACCAAAATCGATCGAGCTCCGGACTTAAACTTGCTCAGCGCTCCAAGTCGTGCCGATTGAGTCATTTGGCCGTGAAGCGGAACTGCTTGGAATCCCAGACTTCGCAGAACGATTGCGACGCGCTCGGTATCGTTGCAGGTACGTGCGAAAATGATCATCGACTGTCCCGCCATTTCATTCACGAGATACACCAGATATGTGTCCTTGTGCTTGAATGGGAAGAATACATATGACTGTAACAAAGTCTTGACGGTTTCGTACTTGGTTGAAACAGCAACTCGGACAGGTGATGACAAGGACGCACGTTGCAATTTCTCAACTTTGGATGTCATCGTCGCAGAAAACAGAAACGTGTTCCGCTCGGTAGGAATCAGCTGTAAAAGCTTATCAATAATAGGACCGAAATCCATATCAAGTAATCGATCAGCTTCATCTAGGACAAGGTACTTCAACCCGCGAAGATTAAATCCCTTTGTATGTTCCAAATGATCCATAAGACGACCGGGTGTAGCCACAATCACATGCGGTTTCTTGCCTAACGCAACTGATTGGGACATCATATCCATCCCGCCCACGATTACTGCACATCGTAGACCAATCACCGATCCTAATGCTTCAAACTGCTCTGAGATTTGATACGCAAGTTCTCGAGTTGGCGCTAAAACACACGCAAAAAGCGCTGAAGGCTTGGTCCAAAGAGCTACCATTCGTTAGTATCATCGCCATACTATACATTCATGTCAAAAGATGTATACCTTGTAAAATAGGAATAGCAAATGCGGCTGTCTTGCCACTTCCAGTCTGAGCTAGTCCAATAACATCTCGACCTAATATCATATTAGCAACTAGCTATATATATGAGCTGTATCAAAAACATACCTTCCAGTGCAATAGGAATTGACTGAACCTGAATCGGTGTAGGCTTCGTAAACTTCAGATTAACACATGCTTCGCAGATTGATGGAATGACGCCCTATAGACATTATTAGTACGAGAGGTTTCAAAATGTAACTCGAAAATGCGTACAAGCTGCTCAAAAGAAGTGATCTCTTCTTCAGGAGATTGGTCATCCCCAGCTTCCTCATCTTTGACTACTTCTTCGTCTTTGATCTTTTCTGATTTGGCTGATTTCTTCTCGTCCTTGGTCTTCTCTGATTTGGCTGATTTCTTCTCGTCCTTGATCTTTTCGGTCTTGACTGGCTCATCTGATTTCACTTCTTTGGCCACCTTCTTTGATTTCTTAGCCTTTACAACTTCCTCCACCACTTCCTCCTCTTCCTCTTCGTCGCTATCCTCGCCCTCGTCCTCGTCCTCAGCCTCTTCTTCGGAATCGTCGTCGTCTTCGCTATCTTCATCCTCATCCTCGTCCTCGACTTTCTCCTTAACATCATCTTCGCTTGACTCCTGATCGTCTTCCTCAGCCTCTTCCTCCTCCTCCTCCTCCTCCTCCTCCTCCTCCTCTTCCTCTTCAACATCTTCATCCGCAGACTCATCTTCTTCTCCCGTCACGGCCTCCGTCTTAACCTTCTTTGCAGGCGGCTTCGCACTCGCAGACTTTGCTTTCTTCTCATCTCTCCGCACTCTCTTCCGCGACGCTTTCCGCTCCTTCTTTCGCATCGACGACAAAGCCCTTTTAGGCGACTTTACCGCTTTTTTCGGCATATTTGCTATTTAGAACAGAATATATTACAAATCCTACAGTATATGCCGACTGTAAAATAATTCGTAAGACAATTATCCGAGATGCATTCGGATCTGTGAATCTCGAAAAAAAAAAAAATCCCAAGTAAAGTCACATGACCTTAAAAGTCCCAACCGATCCAAACTTTTTTCAGACGCAGATTCGATAATTTTTCGTTTGATCATCTCGCGAAGAATTAGATCCGACCTCGACATTCTAACTATATAGGTCTCTGATCTATATAGGATTTACGAGTCCAGTTTTTCTCTCAGTTTTATTTAGTGACTTTTAATACTCCGACGCAATGGTGAAAAGAAGGGTACATACAAAACTTCCGCAAGGACATGTCTTTTTTAGAACAGCGACTAACATATCTGGTTTTATAGCAAAAGAAGCGCACCCACGTCGCGCGACCAAACCCGGTCGAAGCTGGAATTCCACAGTCGATGGTTCTTCGGATAGGTGGATCTGGTGTCGGTGCGTCGTTATCGCAGTTGGTACTTGATATGCGAACGATTATGCAGCCACATACTGCCGTCAAGTTGCAGGTAAAGTGTTTCCCTTTTGATTTTTGTAGCTCTCATGATCTGCGAGATTAACGACAAAATCAGGAACGTAAAGCGAATAAGTTACGTGATTACACTACAATGGCTGGTCCGCTTGGAGTGACCCATTTACTTCTTTTCGCTAAATCTCAATCAAACGAAACAACACTTCGAATCGCTCACGCTCCCCGTGGTCCTACTATTCACTTCCGAGTCCAGTCATACTCTCTTTGCAAAGATCTTCGTCGTGTTCAAAGACACCCGCGAACACTTGGCGCCGAGTTTCTGGAATCGCCCCCGTTACTCGTGTTGAATGGGTTTCAAGCACCAGCGTCCGCCGAGACAGCTACGGATAAAGCACACTTACGGTTATTGACATCCATGTTTCAAAATATGTTTCCTGCGATTACAGCGAGTGCTTCGGCACTGAGACAGATTCGACGAGTCATGTTGGTGAATTTTGATCAAGAAAGTGGAGAGCTATATATTCGACACTACATGATTTCTACAAAGACGTTGTTGAAACGAGGTGGTGAAACTTCGGTCAAGAAAGAGATTAAGGAGGAGGAAGAAGAGGAAGAAGTCGATGAGAATGACATTGATATGGCTGAGTTTGACGACGACCGTGATGGTGCTTTTGCTTCAGATGACGAGGACGCAGATGTTGCCGAAGATTCGGAAGACGACGACGATGACGACGAAGCAGAGGAACCCGATGAAGATAGATTTTTACCCAGCGCGCCTGCTCCATCCGCTTCGGCACGAGCAAAGCTTGCTAAGCTCATTCTATCAAAAAAGAGATTATCCAAGCAACTTCCACATTTAGGTGCGACTAAAGATATCTCAGACTACGTTCTTCGGGATGACGCTGAAATGAGTGCCGTGACATCTGAATCAGAAGCCGAAGACGACGACATGTTTGACGGTGGAATTCTTGAACCAATGACTTCAAGAGGAAAAGGAGGCGCTCCTAAGAGCGGCAAGAAAGCCGTCAAGTTGATTGAAGTTGGTCCGAGATTGAAGTTGAGGTTGATTAAGATTGAAGATGGAGTGTGTGAAGGTGATGTGTTGTATCATGCATTTCGCACTGCTGGAGAGAAGGCGCCAAGGAAGTCGAAGAAGGCTAAGAAGCCGAGGAAGAAGGTTAGTGTACGAAATGAGGATTAGGAAAAGCTTTTTATAGGTTTTATATATGCATGTTATGACTAGTTGCACAAATTACTACATTCAATTACAAAAATTGCGACTCGAGGTTGACTCTTGACTTATTTGATTACGTAATAACTTCCCAAATTATCGTGATCGATCCATCTCCAATTTTGCAAAGTACGCGCAACGTGCAACGAGATCCTCCAATTGCACAGCCAGCTTTTCCTTTGAGTAAGTCGCGTCCGAGGAAGCTCATTACACGACCATGAGCAACAGCAGCAGGTATCTTTTGCGGTACGCCCACAGACGGTGCCGGTTACAAAATGCATTCGGTTGCTCCGTTGGTCCATCAAGATTCGCGTCGACCGCAGCCACTCAACCGCCTGCTCCCGGACCGAAATATCACATGGGAACGGTGCTGCGGCCATCACAAGTTTCTAGGGCAGAGGATGTGACAGTGACTGGGTCGATAATCAGCTTGGACCAGTCGAAGGCGGTGGTTAGAGTACCTTCGTTTGTCCCGAGGAGCTTGCTTATTCTTGCGACGCCGCAATATGCTAATGACCTTTATTCTACCATTACTGAAGAAAGTATGTATCACCATTTGATTCTATGGGACGAAATTTGAGGTTGGGAGTATAACGTTAACTGTGAGGTCAGGCTTCCCGTTCTCTGTATTTGCTGCCGTTGTAGACGTCGTTCCACCCGGCGGCAAGCGTGACGGCATATCCTATCTATGGACGTCTGAATCAATAACGTTAAACACACCTGCCAGTTTATCACTTGAAGAGGCCCGGACAGCTCCGCCTGAGGGCTCTCACGCTCATTCTCACGAGCAAGCACCTGAAGCAGCACAGGGCAGATTCATCGCAAAAGGAGGAGAAACCTGGTCACTCAATCCCATGTATCTTTCAATGGGATTTAACGACGGAGCACGCAATGTGAGGGTACAATGTGCTTCTACAATTTTTGAGACCGGGGTGGAAGGAATGCTTATGACGCGTGGAGTCGACGAGGAACTGCAGATGTTTGGCAGAATGGACATTAATATCCCGTTAAGCATTTCGTTTGAGCAGTCAGATCGTGCACCGGTACTCGAAGCACTTGAGAACAAGAGCGCACTAAATGGGGAGACTGCAGTCATGTATGTGACGTCTCGGAAGGACAATATTATCAAGTCTATCAACGGGCGGCCGGCGTCTTCATTTCTGGAGGCATCTCTCGCGGCGGGATTATTCCTAGAGACTCCGCCGCCTATGACAACGAAGTTTGGAAAGCTGCGTGCAAGTGATAACCCGAAAAATAGAAGTGTCTACGCGGTTCTCGATGATAAGGCTCGGTATAAGGTAATAGCGGGAGGAGGCGGATGGGGTGCTAGAGCTGGAATGCTGGTATTAGATCCGGAAGCTCATATTCAAGAAGGCGCCAAGATTCAGTTTTGGATTTCTACAAAGTCCAGCGTGGATGCTGGAGATGAGCTCGACATCGGTGATGAGGATAGGGGACGGATATATTTTGAATGCGTGGAGCCGATTCAATTCTGGGAAGATGCGGAAGGGGAAGAGCTGAGCGACGCGTTGGGCGAAGTCGCAATTGAGGATATCTTTGGAGCTGGAAGTGAGAATCAGTTTTTTGTGGGCCGGAAGAAATTTGATGTGCATGGCGAGTTTTGTGTAGCATCGATACTTGACGAATAGTTGAGTACGACTGCAAGCTGTATATAAAAAGCTAGAGATGTAATTATACATATAAAATTTTAGATATAAAAACACTGCTTTTTTGTGCTTAGCGTACTTAATCTCGGGCTCGAATTAGAGGCGATACAGAGGAGCGACGCGTCGAGAGGAGCAGACCGTAACGCGCTTATCACCTAATCAGTGACGACACTCACTAATCATCAAGAATTCAGGATTTTTCCACGGCATTGGAGTGGCCACTGGTCAGTCAGGACTCAGGTGTCAAAGACAAGTCAGACCCCCAAAACGACTAGTCAGTTGAATAGAAAGATAGTGTGTTGGCAAAACAGTTAAATTGCCCGTCCTGAGAAGAGCCCGCGACGCGTAAGAGAGAATTGGAGAATCTTGAAAATATCTCGACAAAAACTAAAAAGACGCTCATCTAAAAGCAAATTTGCCAACAAAGCTTTTTATGCTAGATCTCATTTATAGAGGACCCTGAGGACGTCAGTTATAATTCTGTTGCTGCAACTACTCTGGGAGTGGGCGCAACATTCCAACCTAATATGGGACGAGTCGACGACGCGTCGCTCGGGTTGGACAGGTCGTGCAGATTGAGCCATCTTATTGCGCTACGAGCCTACGACTATTTCAGAACCTTTTAATTAAAACAAAGAGTAGAACAATCGAATAAAAAACTACGGATGTTATCATTTGTGAAGGAGTCGTAGAACTGGTGGTGGTCCGGTAGAATGGATGTTGTCGTCTTCGGTGTACGCGCACGAGTTAGAGTTCAGCCCGAGCGCGACCCGGAATGTTTGTTTAGCTCCGAATACGGCCTAGCGCGGGTCCATCTTACACCAGGCGGTTTTTGTGGACGCACCACCAAACCCGCACAGCAACACGACAGACTCACAGCCAAAACAACATCGCTTCACTTCGTTCCATCCGCTGCTTCACGACCGCGTCCGCACCTCAAACTCCGATTCCGGTCTTCTTCTCGCCTCCCGGATTCCGCCAGCTCGCTCTCGCCTCTTTGTCTCCTTTTCCTTCGGCCATGGCGCCGCCGCGTCCTCAGAGTGGCCAGTCAAATACTTCGTCCGTCTCAACCAAGCGCCAGTCCATCACGCAACGCGTTCTTTCGGAGATCACCAACTCAAGCCAGCGAGCGTCGGCGTCCTCGTCGTCTTCACTGTCACCGGGCATCAAGAATCTCGCCTCGAGCGGCCAATCACGCGTGTCATCCGCGATCCAACACTTCTCGCGTATGACATCCTCGTCCAACGCGTCCCAACAGCAGACTCTTTCAGTTATTTCGGCTCCGCTGGCGGTTGAGAAGAACGGCGAACTGCTTGACAAGGACGGCAACGTCCTGCCAACACCGCCATTGCCTCAGCAAGAGTGGGCTGCTGAGCAACAACAAACAGAGCCCGACGCGCAGGCCGCATACAACGCGCAGTCGCGTTATTCATCTTCACTTTCCGACGAAGGACCGATGCCGTTCTCTTCTTCATCGCCTCCGCCCGATGACGATTTCGACCTCGTCGACAAACGCGTCTCCCAGGTCTCGACGCTCTCCACCGGCTCCGCCTCGAGCGGTGGCCATCGTCACAAGACTCATGTCGGACCCTGGAGACTTGGCCGCACGCTCGGTCGCGGCAGCTCCGGACGCGTCCGGCTCGCGAAGCACTCCAAGACTGGAAAGCTAGCTGCAGTCAAAATCGTACCAAAGTCGGTCGGTTTCGACGAATCTGTTCCGACTGAGACCGGGGGCAAGAAGGGCAAAGATGCTGCCGGACTGCCGTATGGCATTGAGCGCGAAGTTATTATTATGAAGCTCATCGAGCACCCAAATGTTATGGGTCTTTATGACGTATGGGAAAACCGTGGAGAACTGTGAGTATTGTTTAGTTTATTAACGCGACAAGAAATTTTACTGACGCGTTACGTTATCTAGATACCTCGTTCTTGAGTACGTCGAGGGCGGAGAACTCTTCGACTACCTGATTAAAAAGGGTAGACTTGACGAACGCGAGGCAGTGCACTACTTCCGTCAGATCATTCTCGGTGTTGATTACTGCCACAAATTTAACATTTGGTATGTCTACTTTAACTTCGCTCTGTATCTCGATTTTGATCTAACATCCGCAGTCATCGTGATTTGAAACCCGAGAATCTGCTGCTTGACAAGCACCATAATATCAAAATTGCGGACTTCGGAATGGCCGCACTTGAAGCTACTGGCAAGATGCTTGAGACCTCTTGTGGGTCTCCTCACTACGCTAGTCCAGAGATTGTTGCTGTATGTACCTCTCCTTCATCTCAATCTGCACTCTCCTAACATCTACAGGGTAAAACGTACCATGGTTCCCAATCAGACATCTGGTCGTGCGGTGTGATTCTGTTCGCCTTACTGACCGGCCATTTACCGTTTGATGACGACAATATCCGCAATTTGCTCATGAAAGTACAGGTCGGCAAGTTTCAGATGCCGTCTGATCTCTCTATGCACGCTAAAGACCTCATTTGGCGTATTTTGAAGATCAACCCAGAAGATCGCATCACCGCGTCTGAAATTCTTCACCACCCGCTCTTACGCAAATATCCTGCGCCGAGTACTCCAGTACAAAATACCTTTTCTGCGAATGTGCAGGTTGACCATCCGGTCAGATCTCGTGCGGAGGTTGACATGGAGATTGTTAAGAATCTGCAGACCCTGTGGCACGGAGAGGACCGTGACGTTATTATCGACCGCTTGCTGTCGTCCGACGTTAATCCTGAGAAGACGTTTTACTGTCTCTTGATGAAATACCGTCACGATCATCTCGAGTACTTGTCTTCGGCTGAGAACTCGCCCAAGTCTTCGCCCAACAATCGTGGCTCTAGACAGTCGATTACTGGCCAGAAGCAACCAGCTCGACCTCGTTCAGTCAAGTCTCCACAGCAATACAACACGCCATCGCGCACTTCCAAGCACAGGAAGTCATCCAGCCGCGGTTCTGCTCGCTCGGTTGCCTCATCGAGTCATAAGCGCGGGGTTGAGTTTGCGCATACCCGGAAGCGGTCGTTGCATGCGTCGCCATCATCTCGCTCAATTAAGTCTCAGGCGAGTACGGTTCGCAAGCCTACTGAAGCTGAGCCGCCGTTGCCTCAGTCATCTTCATTGCTAATTGCTGCAATCGATAAACTGGCGTATTCACTTGACAGCCGGTCGCCGTCGCCACCTGTTGCTAATAATGCGTATACGTCCCCTGCAAATCAACCCAAGTCCATTGATTCTACTCCAGCCAAGGAAGAACAGACAACAGACTCGTCTCCGCTGTCTCTCGCACCTCCAGGACTTAGCCACTCGCTTGCATCGTCTCCTTCTACTTCTTACGCATCCTCGCCAGTCGCACCGCTCCACAGCCAACGACCTGGATATGCTGTGCGATCAGCAAAGGAACAGAAGGCAATTGGCGGTACCGATGATGAAGATGTTCGCAAGATTTCAGCCGATTTTGCTGCGTCGCTGTGCGAGATGGCATTCAACTTTGGATCCACTACACGCAATGTCAGCGATTCGAGCACAGATTCGCAAGCGCGAACAGTGTCGTCGTCCTCAGCTAGAACTGCTTCTACGGCAGTAACTTCAGCCGCTGGTACACCGCTGATGGCAAGCACTGAGGCTGATCCATGGAAGCGTGTGCCGTCTTCAGGTCCATTAAAGCTTTCTTTTGATCAGGCTAGGACGTCGTCGATGAACGCAAACCCATCTGAGAAGAACAGCGAATTGTACTCGGAGATTGAGCATTACTTGAGAGACTCGCCATCGAAGTTCTACGCAAATAATAATATCAATGTGGCACGAGTGCAACCAGCAACGCCACCTAAGGCGACGCCTGAGGTCAAATCGAAGAATCGCCGATCTATCAGTAGATTTTTGGATGCCGAGGAGGACGAAGGAATGACAAACTTTGCGAGCGAAGTCGAGAAGCTGCTGAACACTCCGCCTGTGTTGAAGAAGCACAGCCTGGCCGGGTCGTTGAACACTGCGCCATCGAGAAAGGTGTCTGTGGAGCAACCCCGTCAGCCGGTGTTTACGAAACCCGCAGCTTCACAACGCATGAGTATGCAGAGAGATAGTTTCCACGAGTCACAGGTTACGAAGCAGAACAATCGAAACTCGCTTGAAGTACGCAAAGTATCTGCTGGAAGTACCACGAGTACTGCGACGAGTGGAACGACTGGAACGACAGTGCGTCATGTTAGCGCAATGTCTGCAAGATCTCCTCACGAGACGATCTTTGAGGAAGAGGATTATCAGCCTGTTGACAGAAATACGAACAGTCGACGTGTGTCATCGATGGCAGCTCAGCAGAGGAGATCATATATGTCGGACTCTAGCGTCATTCCGGTTGCTCTCGATAGCCACCGAGCGACTGAGCCGCACCAGGTTCCTCGACGTCCGGCACAATCAGCGCCCTCAGCAGCTCCCGTGGAGCCTGTGTCTGGCGGTAGATGGATTCGGTTCCAGAAGTCGTTGATGCCGAAGCGCGCTGCGCCGCCTCCCCCTACCGCTAATGCCGGATCTACTGCAGGAGCTTCAAAGCGAAGCAAGCTTAAGAGTACCGGACGCAAATTGTCACAGAGGAAGCGAAAGAACACTGAACGAGAGAGTGGTAAGTTGACCTGTCGAAGGACGTTGTGGGTGACGAGACCGGTGACTAACTGATGGTTTCAGGCTCGGCTGGAGAAAAGGCTAAGCGGAACTGGTTCTCGAAGATGCTCGATAATATTGGATCGAGATGATTGAGGAAGTACGGAGTGAGACCAGTGTAGGGAAAACAGAGAGAGACTCATGACTTTAAGTCTATACCCAGAGTTGTACATTACGTAGTTTTTATATTTTGAGCGGAAGTGGTATATTTGTTAATGATGGTGATTGAGGTAAAAGGGGTATCCAGTCCGGTTTTGAGCTAGACATATTGTATGATGAATACACGAATTTGATAACATGTAAACTGCGCTTGAAGAGTGTTGATATAGAGCCGAATTGGGCTAGGCGTTGTCGAGACGGGAGATCCGGTTGAACTCCGATTCAGCGAACCGGAACAATTCCCCAGCCAACGACAAAACTCGCCGCAATCACAGCGCTCTGCGAATTATCAACATCAACAACAGCATCAACAACAACATCAGCAAATATACACATATATGCGTGCCCTGCCTCCGCTGCGACGCGTTCTGCTCGCGTCCGCGTCCGCGACCACGAAATGCTGTGCACTTATCGCAGAACCGGTTCCAAAGCGGCAGTTGCGCGCCGCTCCGTGCAACTCACGCTTTTCCCGCCGCTTCTTCCTTTCCTCCCTTGTCCCAGCCATTGCTCCTCGGACATATTCCACCACTTCGTCTTCATCTTCTTCTTCAACCCCTTCCTCCAGTTCACATTCACCAGTTACTCCCACAATGTCGTTCGGTTCTGCTGCTGCCAGCAGACTTGCTGGAAAGACTATCCTCATCACCGGTGCCTCGTCCGGTATCGGCCGTGCTACGGCGTTCGAGTTTGTGGACGCGAGTGGCGGCGAGGTTACTCTTATTCTGACTGCTCGTCGAATTGCTGTTCTTGAGAGCATCAAGGAGGTTTGTGTTTTTCTTGTCGATTTTCCTTCATGTGGTGGTTCACTAGTCATTGAGTCCTCGAGCAGCGGACGAAGCTCGGGGCTGCGGAGGAGTGTGGACTTTCACATGATGGCTGTGGCAAACAAAAGGCAGGAGTTGACGCAATTGCAATAGGAAATCGAGGCCAAGTACCCTAAGACCAAGGTCTTCCCTTTCGGTCTCGATATGAGCAAGATTGACGCCATCACCGCGTTCGTCGCCGATCTTCCGGAGGAGCTCAAGGCCATCGATGTGCTTGTCAACAATGCGTACGTATTATATTTCGTAGTTTACTCGTTCGTGGAGGATACAGATCTCTAATTTGTGTTTATAGCGGTATGGTGTTCGGTATGGAGCAGGTTGGTGAGATCGCGCAGTCAGACATCGACGTCATGTTCCAGACCAACGTGTTCGGTCTCATGGCTCTGACCCAGGCTATCCTGCCTCTCATGAAGGCTCGAGGCAAGGGTGACATTGTCAACCTTGGAAGTATTGCTGGCCGCGAGCCCTACCCCGGTATGTTTGATTTTTTGGTCCGTACTCAATTGTGAAAGAATGTGTCCTAACTTGCTTTAGGTGGTGCCATTTACTGCGCTACTAAGGCCGCCGTCAAGTCGTTCACCGAGACTACCCGCAAGGAGCTCGTTTCGACCCGTACGTATATCTTTTCAGATTCTGGCTAGCCAATTACTAACCCCACACAGGCATCCGTATTATCGAGGTCGACCCCGGTCAGGTTGAGACCGAGTTCTCCGTCGTCCGTTTCCGCGGTGACAAGAGCAAAGCCGACGCTGTCTACAAGGGTGTCGAGCCTCTTATTGCCCAGGACATCGCCGAGGTCATCGTCTTCACCGTCTCTCGTCGCGAGAACGTCGTCATCGCTGATACCCTGGTGTTCCCCAGCCACCAGGCCTCGGCTATGATCATGCACCGCAAGTTGTAAGATCCGTTTTTGGAATCTAGAGTAATATCGTGTACTCACGAGCTATAAAATTTTAACGATACGATACTAAATAATAAAACATCTATATACTATATGAACGCATATACAGAATTAGTAGAGCGAAAAAGCGCGATTATACAAAACGAACAGACATAGAACAATCATGTAAGCAAAAGAGATTCTTTTACTCGGTGACAGACTCGAACGGCACAAGCGCCGTCGTACCATCTACCCATGACACAGGCTCGATGCCAACCATACTCTGCACAGCCGCGACAACATCAGCAATCTTACCACGAACTTGCTTAGTCGAGTCGCGTTCACGAAGCGTGATGGTACCGTCCTCGACAGACTGGAAATCAACGGTGATACCAAACGGAGTACCGAGCTCGTCGTTACGTGCGTACCGTCGACCGATGGTAGCTGAACTGTCGTCAATCTTGGAGGAGATTCCCTGTCGGCGGAGAAGAACCGAAACGTCCTTCAAGATCGGGACGAACTTCTCGTCGTTCGACAACGGCACGAGGAGAACCTTTGTCGGGGCAACGACAGGAGGGAACGAAAGAACGGCACGCGAGTCAGAATCGGGGCGAATGTAGAAGTTGTGCTCCATCATGGAGTACAGAATCCGACCAATACCAAAGGAGGGCTCGATGACGTTCGGAGTGTATTCGCGAATATACTCCTGCTTGGTCTTCTTCTCGATTGACACAATCTCCTTCTCAATCTCGACCGGCTCGGCAACTCCATCGACTGTAACCGAAATCTTCAGGTTCTGCGCAAGCTCAGCCGCGAGAACTTCTAGCTCATCCTGTGATCGCGAGGTCAAGTGCTGCTCGATCTTCTTACCATCCTTCTTGAACTTGGGACCAAACTTCTTCTTGTCAAGCTCGACCTCGTAGCCCTCGGTGACAATGGGCTCAGTCAAAGCCTGTCGAACAACAAGCTTCTCATTCGTTCGGATAGAATGCACAGTCAAATCGTACGCAGACCGATCAGCACAGCCAACGCATTCGATCCAACCATACGAAGTCTGCAACTCCGCATCCCAACAATCGGCCGCATAATGAGCCATCTCGTTCGCCATATGCTGACGGAACCGCAGCTTATCGTGGTTCACACCGATCCGGATCAAAAACAAGTAAATGCGCGCCAGAAAGTAACCAAGGGTCTCGTTGTCAACCAGACCAGACTTGACAGCCTCGCCAATCGTGACCTCGTCGATCTGAGTAAGACCAGCCTGTTGGGTAGTCTTGTTCAGCAACCGCAGCTTGACATCAGCAACTTCAGCAAAACGGGGATGCGACTTGTTGGTCGGGTCGACAAAATGCTCGATCTCGGCCATCAAGAACTCGCGCACACGCAGCAGACCAGATCGCGGCGAGATTTCGTTACGGAACGATTTTCCGATCGACGCACTAGCAAACGGCATCTTCGTGTTATTGCTCTCGAGAAGCTTGTTGAAGTTCAGGAATTGACCCTGCGCAGTCTCGGGACGCAAGTAACCCTTGAGCTGGCCGGACGGTCCGATGGCGGTCTCGAACATCAGGTTGAACTCGAGAGGCTCGGACAAGGGGCCGCCGGTAGCAGGGTTGACAATCACATACTTCTTCATCAGCTCACCAAGCTGCGGGCCAGAGTAGCCATCAATCTAGCATGTTAGTCTTGGTATAGTCATACGGAGCCCCACTTCAGCGAATCCCTACCTGGGCGAGAACGGACTCGTATTCCGCAACAACTTCGTCGTCGAGCTTGATGGCCTTGATCTCCTTAACCTTCTTCTTGCGCTTCTTCTCCTCAGAATTGTCCGGTCCGACAGCAATTCCACGCGCCTCCTTGTCGCCCTTCAGTCGGCTCTCGATGACCTCTTCCACGAGATGATCCACTCGGAAGATCTCGCCCGTCGCCGGGTCGCGGCACATCCAGTCCGCAAACTAATCAAAGGTCAGTCACTCAGCCCCAAACAAGCACCACGTACCGCACCCACCTTGTCAACATGGCCGGACGTCTTGAGGACCTCGTAGGGAGTCAACATCGTGCAGTCGACCTCGAGCATATCTTCCTCGAGCACAAAGTGCTTACGCCAGACGTCGACGATGTTCGCCTGCAAAGCACAGCCTGGAGGACCATAGTCGTAAAGTCCAGACACACCACCGTAGAGGTCAAATGCCGGCGCATAGAAGAAACGCCGCTTGAGCACGCTCTCAAGCGTGTCGCGGTCGAAGGGCGCAGACATTGTGTGCGCGGCGGGAACTGAAGAAAGTTGGCGGAGAGGACGCGGGAGAGACGAAGTTTTCGGGGCACGAAAGGAAAGCAGGCGGCAGAGCGAAGAGCAGCGCGCGAGCATATATTTATACACGAAGAAAAGTCCAAGAGCCGGGACAATGCAACTAGTTTTATATCTCGAAACCGTGGCTCATACAATTCACACAATTCGAGACGTTGAGTGCAATTTTGGATTTTTTCCGCTCCGCGTTTTGCGCCCCAGGATTGGCCCGATGAGGTTGGGAGATTTTTTTTTAAACTTCAATCCATCGCGACTTCAAGGCAGTTAGTTCTTCTGTAATTCAGTGCATCTTCTTGCACATCTTTGTTCATCGTTTGTTCTTTCGCTATGCCGTCTCGCAAGACTAAGGGCAACAAGAAGAAAGCGGCGCCGACTGCGCCGGTTCCGAAAGAGGCTCTGAAGAACATCAAGAACAAGATCAAGCGTGAGAATCTACTATTCCAGGCCCGCAATGCACACAACATCAGCAAGCACAAAGCACGAGTTGAGCGCCTGAAGATGGAGCGTGTGGATCCGGCGCTCAAGGAAGAGCGATTAGCGGCTAATATCCCGGCTACTATCGAGAACATGCGTGTGTTTGACGAGACCGTCAATACGGAGGTCGAGGGAGAGGATGAGTTTGAAGAGTACTTCAAGGACAAGAAGCCGCCGAAAGTTCTTATCACGACGTCCAAGTATGCTCGTGCGGAAGCATATGAGCTGTCTGAGCAGCTTACGAATATTGTACCCGGCTCGGAGTTTGTCAAGCGTGGACACAAGTTCACGATGAAGGAGATTGCAAAGTTCTGTGTCAACAGAGACTACACGGATCTGATTGTCATCAGCGAAGACAAAAAAGTCGTCAACGGACTCACATTTGTTCATCTTCCCAATGGGCCTACCATGTTTTTCAATCTCACGTCTTTGAGAATGCCCAAACAGATCTCAGGTCACGGCCGGTCAACCAACCACGTTCCTGAGCTGATTCTCAATAATTTCTCAACACGCCTTGGTTCCACAGTCGGCAGACTGTTCCAGTCTCTATTTCCCCAGACACCCGAGTTTGTCGGTCGCCAAGTCGTCACTTTACACAACCAGCGCGATTTTGTCTTTTTCCGTCGTCATCGGTACGTTTTCAAGGAGACCGAGCGAGTCGGTCTGCAGGAGTTGGGTCCACAGTTTACGCTACGGCTTCGGCGAGTTCAGCGTGGCGTGGGTGAGGAGATGGAATGGGAACACCGGCCAGATATGGACAAGGAGAAGCACAAATTCTATTTGTAGAATTGATTGTACAGCTATGGTTTATCCGGACAGTTTGGAGTTGCATTGGGTAAGAAAAAAAGTTTGTAATGTTTGGCTTTGTGCATGACTATATACTATATACAGAAATTATGCTCCGAATCATTGTCGCACATAGATCACATATTCCACTTTAAACTCCGCTTCGATTACACGAGCTCGGGCGAATCACTGTAATGAGCATCTGTCCTGCCGAAACGGTCGCCCTTCACATCAGCCTTCTTAACAAATTCGTGAATCTCCTCAACCTCAGCCGGCGTAAGCGACACCTTCGCACTACCCGCGTTCTCCTCCAACCTAGAGATCTTGGTAGTGCCCGGGATTGGAATGATTCCACTCGCAATTTCCCAGGCCAGAGTCAGCTGGCCGACAGTCACGCCCTTCTTGGCTGCAAACGCAGACAGCTCGTCTAAGAGCTTCAGGTTTGCGTTGAAATTCTCTTTTTGAAAACGAGGCGCCACGAGACGCAAATCGCCCTCTGCAAAGTCGTCCGGCGAACGGTACGCGCCAGTCAGGAATCCTTGCGACAGAGGCGAGTACGCTACGACGGCGACGCCGAGCTCCTTGCAAGCGTCAAGCAGACCATTCTGCTCGGCCTCGATCGAGAACGGTGAGTATTCGATCTGGACGGCAGCAATTGGGTGGACCTTGTGCGCGCGGCGAAGGGATTTAGCGGAACACTCAGACAGACCAATGTACTTGGTCTTGCCTTGCTTCACAAGCCCGGCCATGGCCTTGACACTGATCTCGATCGGAATCTTGGGGTCGATGCGGTGAAGGTATAAGAGATCCACCGAGGGAACACCCAGAAGACCCAGTGAGGTTTCCATCGACGCGAAGCAAGTCTCGGCAGAGCCATCCAGCGCGAACGTGGCAGGATCCACTCCCCACTTGGTAGCCAGGAAGACCTTATCGCGCTTTCCGGAATGAGCAAACCATTTGCCAATAGTCTTCTCGTTGTCTCCGTATATACGAGCGGTATCAAAGAAGGTCACACCGAGGTCAACAGCGGTATCAAGCAGCTTAAATCCGGCAGCCTCGTCGAAATCGGCGGCATTCTTGTAGAAGACCGACATGCCCTGGAGCAGTAACTTGTTAGAATTGCGGGGATCTAAATTGACAAATTGAAACACATACCATACAACCAAAGCCGATTGTGGAGACCTCAGGGCCATTCCTTCCGAGAGTAGTAGTCGGGTGCGACATTGTTGTAAATAATTGACTGCGGAAATGGCGGAGTTGATAGGAAAGTCGTGACATTTGATGATGATCGCCCGATCGGACTCTGAGACTTCAATTTGTAATCGATATGATCACTCGAATAACTATAACTCTTCCATAGTGTTAGAGTTAGGTTATCAAACTTCAACTTGACATTTCAGCACCGAAACTGTCAAATGTAGCGAATTACAAAGTTGCTCGTATCGATCGTTTATAGTTACGATTGATACCAGATACATGGAAAGCCTCGGCCATAACTTCTTAGATGATGAAATCTATTTTAAGGAGGATCTTGGAATTTGAATTGTTATTTTGCTACATTTTGCTATATATCGGGAAATGGGATAGACCGTGAGGATTTTGGAATTTAGATTGTTAAATTTGCTATATATCAAATCGTGACGTAGACGATTGTCAATGAACATGACTTTTAAAACACATCTCAAGATACACCTACTTGAGCTCAGGAGAATCACCGTAAAGAGCATGAGAACTGCCATAACGGTCACCCTGCACGTCGGCCTTCTTAACAAATTCGTGAATCTCCTCAACCTCAGCCGGCGAAAGCGACACCTTCGCAGCAGCCACGTTCTCCTCCAATCTCGAGATCTTTGTAGTTCCCGGGATCGGAATATATCCGCTGGCAATCTCCCAGGCCAGAGTCAGCTGGCCGACCGTAACGCCCTTCTTGGCTGCAAACGCAGACAACTCATCAATAAGCTTCAAGTTCCCGGGGAAGTTCTCCTTCGAGAAGCGAGGAGCAATGCGACGGTAATCACCCTCTGCAAAGTCATCCGGCGAACGGTACGCGCCGGTCAGGAATCCTCGCGACAGAGGCGAGTAAGCCACGATAGCGACACCGAGCTCCTTGCAGGCATCAACCAGTCCATTCTGCTCGGCCTCGAGCGAGAAAGGGGAAAACTCGATCTGGACGGCAGCAATAGGATGAACCTTGTACGCACGACGAAGGGTCGTGGCAGAGCACTCTGAAAGACCAATGTACTTGGTCTTGCCCTGCTTCACAAGTTCGGCCATGGCCTTGACACCGATCTCAATCGGAGTGTCGGGGTCGATACGGTGAAGGTAGAAGAGATCCACAGAGGGAACACCGAGAAGACTGAGTGAGGTCTCCATTGACGCGAAGCAAGCCTCGGCGGAGCCATCAAGCGCGAACGTGGCGGGATCACATCCCCACTTGGTAGCCAGGAAGATCTTGTCACGCTTTCCAGAATGCGCAAGCCACTTGCCAATAACCTTCTCGTTCTCTCCGTAAAGACGAGCAGTGTCAAAGAAGGTCACACCGAGGTCAACAGCGGCATCGAGCAGCTTGAATCCGGCAGCCTCGTCGAAATCGGCGGCGGTCTTGTAGAAGGCCGACATGCCCTGGAGCAGCATTAGAATTGCGGGGATCTACAGTGACAAACTGAAACGTTGAAACACATACCATGCAGCCAAAGCCGATCGTGGTGACCTCAGGGCCATTCTTTCCGAGAGTAGTAGTAGGGAGCGACATTGTTGCAATTGAAGTTGAAACGGCGTAGTTGACGGGAAATTCGTGATCTTTATGGTGATCGGACTCGGTACTTTGCTAAGTTTGTATCGATCGGGACAATTGGTAATCGACTGATTATTCACTTTAAATTAAACTTTAAACCTTGGGCCGAAAACCCTGACGTAGCGAATTTATTAAAACTTGCTTCGATCGATCGTACAACATCACAATTGTTTAATCGAGACTAGAGAGGCGAGAGCCATTGCGAAAGATTTAAAGTCATGATTCATGAAGCGACGAAAATGATTATGGGAAATTGGGAATCGACCAATTGGCAATTGGGTAGGGTCTTCCAAGTTCCAGGACGTTCCGGCCTTTCGGGATCCCGGAGTTTGTGAACGGACAATAGCTGGAACCTTGAAAATTGACATTCCGGAACGCGTGCCGGAACCCTGGGAGAGCCCTAGAATTCGGAGAATTTTTAGATTTCCTAATTTGCGATATATAGATGGTAGACCGTGATGTATCGGTAGCTGGTTGGCAATGAAACTAACTACTCAAGCTCAGGAGAATCAGCGTACAGACCATGCGACATCCCGCCATTACGATCGCCCTTAACATCAGCCTTCTTAACAAAGTCATGAATCTCCTCAATCTCAGCCGGCGATAGCGACACCTTCGCAGCACCTACATTCTCTTCCAATCTCGAGACCTTGGTAGTTCCAGGAATCGGAATGAATCCACTCGCAATTTCCCAGGCTAGAGTCAGCTGGCCGGTAGTGACGCCTTTCTTGGCCGCAATCGCAGCGAGCGAATCAAGAAGTTTCAGATTTTCCGCGAAGTTTTCCTTCGAAAAACGCGGGATACTGAGGCGGAAATCTCCTTCCTCAAAATCATCCGGCGAGCGGTACGCGCCAGTCAGGAATCCTCGCGACAGAGGCGAGTAAGCCACAACAGCGACGCCGAGCTCCTTGCAGGCATCAAGCAGTCCGTTCTGCTCAGCCTCGATCGAGAATGGTGAATATTCAATCTGGACGGCAGCAATAGGGTGGATCTTGTGCGCACGGCGAAGAGTCCTGGCGGAGCATTCAGACAGACCAATGTACTTGGTCTTGCCTTGCTTCACGAGCTCGGCCATAGCCTTGACACTGATCTCAATCGGAGTCTTGGGGTCGATACGGTGTAGGTAGAAGAGATCCACAGAAGGAATACCCAGAAGACCCAGCGAGGTTTCCATTGACGCGAAGCAAGCCTCGGCAGAACCATCAAGCTCGAGCGTGACGGGATCAGCTCCCCACTTGGTAGCCAGGAAGATCCTGTCGCGCTTCCCGGAATGAGCAAGCCACTTGCCTATGACCTTCTCGTTGTCGCCATAGATGCGAGCAGTGTCAAAAAATGTGGCGCCGAGGTCAACAGCGGCATCAAGCACCTTGAACACCGCAGCCTCGTCGAAATCAGCAGCGGTCTTGTAGAAGGCTGACATGCCCTGTAGCAGTATTAGAATCACGGGGATCTGAACTGACAAATTGAAACGCATACCATGCAGCCAAAGCCTATCGTGGTGACCTCAGGGCCATCTTTGCCGAGAGTAGTAGTAGGGAGCGACATTGTTGCAATTGAAGCTGATGGGAACTTCGTAAATCATGATGATGGCCGGACTTAATGACTACTTATATACTTAACTTATTGATTGGGACATCGATTTTTAATCTGGAATTTGATCTAAAGATTCGACCAACTTTAACTTAAAGCCTTTATTTAAATCCTAAAGCCGAAAATCTTAACGTACTAGCGAATTACAAAGTTGCTTTGATCGGGCGTATAAAATCACAATTGTTATATCGAGAGCCTTTGCGACGGATTTAAGGTCATGAGGCAACGAGAATGTTTATGACTAATAATGAGAGTTCATGAGTTGTCAATTGGGAAGATTTTAGATTACTAACTGGCTATGTATCGAGGGTAGGACTTAACCGTGACGTAGTCGGTTGGCAATGAACCTATTACTCAAGCTCAGGAGAATCACCGAACAGACCATGCGACATCGCATAACGGTCGCCCTTCACATCAGCCTTCTTCACAAACTCGTGAATCTCCTCAATCTCAGCCGGCGTAAGCGACACCTTCGCACCACCCACGTTCTCCTCCAATCTCGAGATCTTGGTAGTTCCCGGGATCGGAATATATCCGCTGGCAATTTCCCAGGCCAGAGTCAGCTGGCCGACAGTGACGCCCTTCTTGGCCGCGATCGCTGCGAGCGAGTCGAGAAGTTTCAGGTTCTCCGGGAAGTTCTCCTCCGAGAAACGAGGGGCGCTGAGGCGGAAATCGCCCTGCTCAAAGTCATCCCGCGAGCGGTACGCGCCAGTCAGGAATCCTCGCGACAGGGGAGAGTAAGCCACAACAGCGACGCCGAGCTCCTTACAGGCGTCAATCAATCCGTTCTGCTCGGCCTCGATCGAGAACGGCGAGTACTCGATCTGGACAGCAGCAATTGGGTGGACCTTGTACGCGCGACGGAGAGTAGCGGCGGAGCACTCAGACAGACCAATGTATTTAGTCTTGCCCTGCTTCACAAGCTCAGCCATGGCCTTGACACCGATCTCAATTGGGGTGTTGGAGTCAATACGGTGAAGGTAGAACAAGTCAACTGAAGGAATACCCAGAAGACCCAGCGAGGTGGCCATTGACTCGAAGCAGTACTCGGCCGTACCGTTGGACTGGAAGGTCGCGGGATCGACACCCCACTTGGTAGCCAGGAAGATCTTGTCACGCTTGCCGGAATGAGCTAGCCACTTGCCGATGATCTTCTCGTTGTCGCCATAGATGCGAGCAGTGTCGAAAAATGTGACGCCGAGGTCGACAGCGGCATCGAGCAGCTTGAATCCAGCAGCCTCATCAAAATCAGCAGCGGTCTTGTAGAAAGCCGACATACCCTGTAGTAAGACTATGTTAGAAACGCAATTCACGACTGAAGACATTCATCGAGCAGACGCACCATGCAGCCAAAACCGATGGCAGAGACCTTGGGTCCGATCTTTCCGAGAGCAACAGTGGGAAGCGACATAGTTGGCTGTATATGATTGAGGTGCAAGAAAATTGATGTACTACTACTGTGTATTGCTTGATGTAGATGTCCAGACAGAACGGGCGAGCAGCAGCCCTTTATATATCGATAATATCCCCTCCTAACAATTGTCCTGATCTGCAAGGTGCTCGGCCGATATGTTTCGCGCGCATCGGGCTAGGGTTCGGCGTGCGGCTGCTCGCGATGCTGTGAACTGTAAAACAGACTCGGCCGAGGAGCTGACCCAGATTTCCCGTTTTCCCACGCTTTAAGACGTACGTGGAGTGCATATGCCCGTCATATAAGCTAGCTGTTATAAAAGTCGCTCGCGGAAATTAAAGCGGAAATGCAGATGGACTTAGATAGAGACGGAGACGGAGCCGGCGTTAGAGGTTGCAAGTCTGAATAGTCGACTCGGCCCACGAAGCGGCATAACCCCCTCAACTACACGTTTACACCTACTATCGTTACATTGCCCAGGTCGCCGACAATTTAGACAAAGACTGTCTAGCGACTAGCACCGCTGAGCTTCAGCCGTGGATGACATCTGACAACTGAACGGCCAGTCTCGCTCCAGAGTCCAGACCGGACCACCATCAGGCGTCTGCTTGCCTTTGTGATATATGCTAGAACAGAAAATACTCCTCTACCGGGCTGATTTATTTTCACGTCAATTGTCATAGACTCATAGTTTATAATTATTATTGATTCGACGAAAAAAAATAAAGGAAAGCCAATTCAGCCATCAAATTGATAACTCATTCGAGCAAGGATCGCGAGAGTATCACTTTTAACAGCCAGTGCCAGACAACCCACCTAGGCAAACTAAACTCACTGCCAGTTATAGTCAGTACTCACCACTAGTGATTAAATATACAATCATCAAGATCGTCTAATCTCATGGGAATCAAATCGTCGGCAGGAGAGACAAGTTCAAACGACTAGAACGGCCTCTGTTCTCCCCGATTTCTCTGCCTAAGATATGATATAGATCCACAAGAAGTCCGTATACACTAATTCAAGCACAACTGATAAATTCTCAAACATCAGAAATTAACTGCAGACCGCAGACGGAAAGCTGTAGAGTAAATTAAAACAACAACAGAGAGCTCTTTGTGCTAAAGCACGGGATAGTTTCCCGATGCGGCAGAACTATAGGCCATTTAAAGCAGGGTAACCCCCAAATTTCACGATCTTGATCCTACCTCGAGAAATCGGCCAGCTGGCCGCCGAATATCCAGTCACTTTCAATACATATATTCTTATGGCATTTTTTAGGATACGTCAGCTGTGTATATTTTCAAAATTATATTGTTAAAGGACTGAGAATTATTGGATCAAGTTCGATCCATCCTACCGTCTGTCTGTCGATAGCTCTCTCGAGATCGCCTATACGAAATCCGACTGACAGCCTACTGCAACCATCCGGCCCCTCGACTATATACCACCATTCATTTTTGGACAACAAAGGCCATTAATTTATATACAGCTCAGCCCAGGGATCACGGAAAATCAATAAAAACAGAACAACAAGATGCCGGCACCAAACCATGCGGACGCGTTCTCGACAGACATGGGGTACCCAATCTACGCCGCCGCGTTCGCCGACGACACGCGGTTAATTGTCGCCGGTGGCGGCGGTGAGGGGAAGAACGGGGTTCAGAATAAGATTGTAAGTTTATTGGTTTTTATACTCTTTTGAATTTTTGGTCATCGTAAGCTGACACGGGTTAGTCGATCTTGGAAGTAGATCCGGTTGCAAAAACGATAAAATCAGTGTCCGAGACTGTGTTATCGAAGAATGAGGATTCACCGATGAGTCTTGACGTGACGCCTGAGGTATGTTTTTTCTTCTTCTCTTTTTCTTCAATAATAGTAATGGACTAACGGTCGGGGACAGGGAACTATCGCGATCGGGATCAACTCTAGCACGAACGAGATCAAAAACGGGACGAACAACCATTTACGGCTGTTCAAGCTCGAATCCGATAACCGGGTTGAAAAGCAATCTAAATTACAACTGTTTTCGACCGAAGACAAGGACACCTATCAGGTACGCTCTATTTGTTCTGGTTTGACGCAAAGTCGACATGGGCTGATAAGAAAATGTATAGAAATGTACCCGATTCTCACAATCTGGAAAATACCTCGGCGTGACCTCGTCAACCGGAACACTACACAGCCTGTCATACCCAGCCATGCAACCCCAATTCGAGTCCATAACCGCCAAACTCGACGACACGCCGACCGCAGCCACAGCCGAGATCCAAGACCTAGCCTACTCGGCCAGCGAAAAGATCCTAGCCTACACTACTCCGAAATCAGTTATCTTGCTATCCGCAGTAACTGGCGAACGACTGGCCGAGTACTTCCCGCCACCGGCGTCTACTTTCCGAGGTATCCGGTTCGGCGAACAAGACTGCATAATCCTAGTCGCGAACCATCTTCGCCGCGGCGGCGCATCACTTCTCAAACTTACTTTACCATTCGATTTCGACCTTACAAAGCAACAATCCGCACCACCTACCCGGACCATTCGCGCGCTTCATAGCGGAATCAAAGCAGTGACCGCAATGGACTGTCGCGAAAACCTAGCGTGCGTGGCCGGCGCCGACCTCTCAGTCTCAATACTCAGAACAGACACAATGCGCGAACTTAAAATAATCCGCTCAGCACACGAGTTTCCCGTCACAATCGTGACTATCAACCCAGCATGCACGGCAGCCGCAAGCGGATCCGTGGCGCAATCGTTAGTCGTTGTCAAACTTGATGGCGCCAGCTTGCGTGGCGGTGGCGGTGGGCCGTCGGGTGCTAGGGTGGCTGTGATTTCGACGGTTGTTAGTCTTGTGGTTGTTGTGCTTGTGGGTATGATTGTGCAGTTTGCGTTGCAGCGACAGGCAGAACGGAATGAGCGCGCGGCGCTGTAGTTGACTTTAAAAGTGTAAGTAAGTTTAAGCCGATTTGTATTATACGGAGTCGATCGTGTAGATTAGTGATTCTTTGGACAGCGGGTTTATACATCAATTTTCAACCCGTCAAGTACAATAACTATGATCAATAAATTGTCGTACAAGCCGACGAATGTATGAATTCCTGCATGCCCATCTAAAGTCGTCTATATCCAACGCAGATCGACACCTCGGGCGTACGTTAATCCCAAATAACCGAAGTAAGCTAGCTAGCAGACAAGAGTGATTCACAAGACAGAATCACAACTTGGCCTTCAACGCAGGCTTCTCGTAAACAACCTTGTTCACGATCGTTCCGACTTGCTCGAGCCCAATCTCAACCACATCTCCGTCTCTAAGCCAATAGTTTGGCGATCTTCCCATTCCGACTCCTATAGATCACCAAAGTTAGCCCTATAATCAATCACACAGGCTCACAAGAAAGCAAAAAGAAGGAAAAGAGAAAACTAACCAGAAGGAGTCCCAGTCCAAATAACATCACCAGGCAACAACGTCGTCCCCTGCGACAAAAACGAAATCGTCTTGGCCACGCTGAAAATCATGTCGCTCGTGCTCTCAGACTGCACGGTTTTCCCGTTAATTTTGGTCGAGATCGTAAGCGCTTGCGGGTCCTTGATTATCTTAGGCGATACAAGCGCGGGACCGAATGGTGCCCAGCCGTCAAACATCTTGCCTAGCGACCATTGACCTGCCATTTCGTTAGTACGTTGTTTACACGCCAGTACCAAACACAGAATGAAAAAAAAAGACGCACCTCCGCCTTTCTTAATCTGCCACGACCGCTGCGACACGTCATTCCCAACCGAATACCCCAACACGTAATCCAACGCGTCGGCTTCAGACACGTTCAGCGCCTTCTTTCCGATAACAATCACCAGCTCGCATTCGTAATCGGTCTCGTTGTCGATCTGGGCCATCAACGGGACCGGGATGTCGTCGGTCGGTCCCGCGAGCGCGGTTACGGGCTTGAAGAATAGGATCGGGAATTTTGGTTTGGGAAGTTTGATCTGTTGTTGTTAGACGAGGGGGGGCATCGGGGATAGGGCCGGGGGATACGAACTTCGAGTGCATGCCTGGAGAAATAGTTGTTAGTTGATGAATAGATTCTAAAGAATAAGGATATCATACTTGGCATAGTTAAGTCCCAAAAGTCTCAGCGACGGAATCTGTTCCCATCCCAAAGGCGACAACAACTTCTTAATCTCCTACAACCCCGCACCCCAATTAGCCCTTCTCTTCTTCTCTCCCTTCTTCCCCCCAATTATCTCAATAACTCAAGCAAAGAAAGGGACAAACCTTGACTTCATCGGTAACTCTATACGCGACCAAGATATCGCCGACAATAACTCTCGCCGAGCTCGCTTTCCGCGCGTCGACCGTGCCGGCGGGCAAGATCGCGTCGCCAAAGTAGGTCTTGCCGTCCGTTGCGACGAATCTCACGAGGCGCTTTTTTTTTGTTAGTTCAATTGACTTCCTCTTTACTTCACACTTCAATTTGAGTGGTTAGTAGTGAGAACCGAGAATTAACTTACTGAAAACGACATTGTCGAGTTGCGAATTCGGAAACGGGCGTGGTTGTAAGTTAAACTGGAAGAGTTAACGGGCAAGCGGAGTAAATGAAGATCGAACAGGACGTTAAACGGATTCGTAATTCCCGATCCGGCATATCGTTAAATTACCAAACTCAGTAACTCTTAAAACCTGTAAGAGCACGGGCTTCGTACCGCGCGCGTCGCGTCTTTACGCTGCTTTTAAATTCCTGCGCAGTTTCGCACGCGTCAGCACTTAATTCTAGTTCAACCTACTCTATTAAAGTACAGAAACGACAGAAACGTCAACGAAAATGCTGCTCTCGTCACGGAATATCTGCATGGTGCATTTCACGCTGCTGAACGCAATCATCTACAAACTCCTCACAGACCCATCCGCGGTCGCGGAACATGGCGCCGTGATCTTGCTCGGACGGGCAATGGAGCTGGTATTTAGCCACCTTTTTATTTTATACAGACGAAGAGATGATGTTGACAAGTAAACAACAGCCAGATGCGGTGTTTGAGAGTGATGATGCGACGGTGGGAGTGTTGATCTTTGCGCTGCTGCAGCTTACGATCACGGACGTGGCTGCGTATTTGTCGCCAAACACAGTCTTTCTCGAGATCTCCGGTGAGTTACTTCCCCTTCCCCTCCACTCCTCCGCGTCAAAAGACTAACAAAAGGAAAAGCCCCGTTCAGGCTAATGCTGGCATTCACAATCAGCGGGTTCGCATACATGTCCTCGGGCTCGAACCCAGCAATGTCAAACTCGCTCGTGTTCACGCTCGGGTTCGTTGAAGTCGCCATGCAGTTTTGGTTGTACGTCACGTTACGGGACGAGAAGGCTGCTTTGGTGCGCGAGCTTGAGGCGCAGGAGTGATTCTGTTTGTTGGGATTGGAATTGGGATTGGGATTTGTATAAATGGGGGGATATCACGCATTCACGCCAAGCGAAAGATAGTATGACCCTCGGAAGCCGCGCCCGCTCGCCGTAGACAAGACGGACGACAAGATTAATGATTACAATCAGATATCTATTCCCAGACCTGACATTTCTGCAGTGCCGAGCTCGAGCACGTGCTCAATTACATCGTCGTACGATGTCGCGTGGGCCCATTTTTATTTCAATCTAAATCTATAGTTAACAACTACTATATATCAACTCGTGGAGCCGACACGCGAGCTTCGTCTAAACGAGCGTGTCGCGAGAATGCAGAGCCGGGCGGTGGGCGGATGTGAGTTGTATTTGTCAGTGAGTTGTCAGTCTTGCCACTGGTGGTTTGCTGTTTGCTGTTTGCTCTTGCTCATGTGGTGGATCTACAGTCTACACCAACTTCGCTCTACGAGCGCTGCACTTCACGACCCAACTCCGAAATCCAAGCTCACATCCCGCTTCACAAGTCACAAGTCACAACTAGTTTTGATTGGCCAGCCACTTTAACTAACTCCGCGCTCGGGCGCGTGACGCCAACAAATCAGAAAAGTATAATTGCTTCCACAGATCGGCAGAACAAAAATACGAAACGGACTAAGCCTGTTTGGGCGTAGCGCACGGCGCCTTGCTGAACGTTAAATTCTTGACGGTTGTTGGCGGATCTGGGCGGCCTGGGCTGGTTACTGAAGGGGAAGGAGTAGGGCGAGGTGGGGTCGTGGTGGTGGTACTAAAGTAGATATATCATATAGTCGTGTATTAAGTTGATATGATGTTGTCAAACAAGGAACCATTAACCAAAAAAAAGAACAAGAACAAGAACGAAAGTAAACAACCAAACGCCTATCCAAACAAACCAAGTCACATTTTACTAATATATCACGTCCGTGTATCCCGACTGCGTCAACACGGTCTTGTACGGATCATTCACGCCGAGTGCCGCGCTGTGTAGATGTTGTTGCTGCTGCTGCTCGACAGAACGCAACCAGTTCGCGAGCTGTGCGCCGTCGTCGAGCGGCAGCCCGTCAAGGTTATCCAGATCTTTCGCTGGCGGCGGAAGCGAGAGCGCGAGTAGCTGGTGCAGTTGCTGGAGCGAGTAGTGCTGCTGATCGACATGGCTTACATGCCGCGCAGGCTCGTGGTCGTGCTTGCTGTCGCGGTCGTCAGACTCCACGACGAAGGACTCGGGCGGCGAGAGCGGCGAGGACCAGGTTGAGTAGCTGTTGGCGGAGGAGTCGCCGGACGGGTGGTTGTAGTTGTAGTTGCCGCCGCTGGTGGTGGAGTAGCTCGAGTAGGTGGGGTAGGAGGGGTAGTTGTAGCCACTGTTGGAGTAATTGTACACCGGCGCGGTAGACGGCGCGTACCATTGGCTCGCGTAGAGGTCTTGCGAGGGCAGGGATTGGGTGGAAGTAGACTGGTTCGACTGGACCGAGTGAGCAGACTGCCAATACTCGTCATCGTCCTCACTATCCCTTCCCTCTGCAGCCCCGTCCGCAAACGACTCGACGCTCAAGACCACAAACCCGGCATCGTGCTCCTCCTGGTAATCCCTCCATTGCGCCGGCGCGTACGGCGTAAAGATCAGCGGCGCGCTGCCGTCGTACACGGGACAGCCCGCCGTGTCAATCACGGAGGCCATCTTGGACACGATGCGCGGCGTGTCGTCTTTATAGCTCAGCCGGCGGGCGTAGTCGCAGGGCACGTCCAGGCGCGCGCAGGGTGTGCAGCGGGGGTGAGTTTCGTCGCATTTGATCTTGCGGTTCTGCTGATTGTTAGTCTGAATTCTATCTTCTAGACTCCCATACAACTGATAAGAAGACTCACGCGACAGGTCCAGCAGCCGGTGCGGGAGCGGGGCGCTTTGCGGAGGGCGGTGAAGGCGCGTCGCCGGGGCTTTGCTGTTGCGGAACTGGGGGGGTTTGAGGGAGTAGCGGAGTCGTGCATTCTTTCTAGGTGTAGTGTAGGTGTGTAAAGTAGGTAGTAGTGTAGTGTAGCAGAGTGTAGTGTATAATGTAGTAGTGTAGTGTAGTGTAGTAGTGTATAGCAGCAGTGTAGAGTATGTGAAGTAGAGGCAGGCCGGGTTTATATAACTGCGAGAGCTGAGCAGGCCGAGCTAATTCGCGACACCAGCGACCATCAGCACGCTGCAAACTCTCGCGCAGCCAACCACAGGCCCTGCAAGTTATAACCCTTTCCAGCCAGCCCGTCGGGCTCTGGTCCAACGCTGTGGGCGATCGCAGGTGATCTTGCTTGTTTGGTCGCACTTGGCGTTGCTTCCGGTTGTTCTTCTCCACCTTCTATCTGCTCTGCTCTGCTCTACTACTCTCTACTCTGCTCTGCTGTAGTCTATAGTTATACTGCTACTATAACATACTCTCTACCTGAGGAGCGGCTACACGCTGAGTAGTAGTAGCCACTAGTCGTACAAGAGAGAGAGAGAGAATGACATCAGAGCTCGCATTTACGCGGCGCTGTCTCACAGTCTCGTGTCCGGTGTCTCAGCCGTCTCACCAGCGTGAGCGTGTTCGCGGCCGTGCGCCGGAACATTCTGCGCCGCTTCCACCGTCATGCGGCTCAGCGCGCCGATCCGCCAGACCGTGCCCGGCGCTGTGGCCCGGACCGGCTTCGCATCGGCGGGCCCGCGCGGCGCTACTGCCGTGCTGCATTAGCGCCGCATTAGCTTGCATTAGCGCCGCGCTAGGCCGCTGCCCGCCTCGGCGCGTGCGGTTAAGAATTAAAACTAACCAAACTAAACCAAAAAGCGGCGATGAGTCCGGTCCGAGCAGACAGACTGAGCGGGGCTTCGGACTTGGCGCGTCCCGGCCGGCCCTTACTTTATTGCCTGTTCGGGTGGTCGTTCTGCTTTCGTCAACTTCCTCACTCTGCTCACAACTACACTTAACACTACCGAGTAGTAACAGTAGCACTGTAGCGCTGCTGCTGCAGTACTGCAGTACTGGTGTAGAACAGACACGCACCAAGAGTCACGAGTATAAGCCAATCCCCCAGTCGCCCGCCGAATTACTGCTTTCGACGCCGCCGCGAACCAACCAACGGCGTCGCCGCCCGTCGGCACTCGCCGATCCGAAAGCGTCTGGATAACAGATATGTCACGGGAACTGTGAACTACAGTTCTAGTTCTAGTTCTTACTTCTTGACTGTCAGTGTTGTAGTGCCTTGCTCTTGCATTGAAGCATCACGATCAAGTAAACATCGCTGCTGGCCGATTAACCAACAACTCGCAGACGCAAGCGAGCCGCTTGCCGCTTGCAGACTCCTTTCCAGTGCTGCCCATACTAGCGACACTACATCATACTAGAGAGCAGAGAGTGGCGACGACGAAACTGAATACATCATACCAAGCCGGACTTATATTCTTCCAGAGCCGAACTCAATCTCAACTCGCAATTAGTGCGGCCAATCACAGCGCTCTGCGGCTCTGGCGTAACTTTGGTTTCGGGCGAGGCCGAGCTGGGATAGGGTTCAGGGTTCAGGGTTTACAGGGTTTAGAACTTCCAGGGTTTAGAGCCTCCAGGGTTTGCAGGGTTTGCAGGGTTAGAGGGTTCAGGGTTTACAGAACTGGTAAATGCACGTGACGAGCAAACTCGCGCCACCACGCGTCGTCTGCAGCATTTCCTCGCCTTGTAAATAACAACATCGTCAGCACGAGCAAATAACACAACCCACCATCACTCTCTCTCTCTTCACCTGTTTTCTGACTTGGACTCGACTTTACTTTACTTACTTCACTACTCTTCTTTGACCATCACCTCCACCATGAGCAAGCAACTCCCCCTGCTGACCTCGACCGAGCTCGCGTCCCACAACACGCGCCGCTCGGTCTACGTCTCGGTCTTCCACCGCAAGATCTACGACCTGACCCGCTTCATGGACGAGCACCCGGGCGGCGCGGACCTGATCCTCGCCTACGCCGGCAAGGACGCGACCGAAATCATGGCCGACGTGGTGTCCCACGAACACTCTGAATCAGCGTACGAGATGCTCGACGATTACCTGGTCGGAATCCTCGCCACTGCTGATGAAGAGGATAAATTGCTCGCGCCGGGGTTCGACAAGGAGTCCTATGTCCTGACCGGACTTTCTTCCGCCGAAGAGCTATCAATCACGACCGATTTCGACACGGACTACAAAAGCCACAAGTTCCTCGACCTCAGCAAGCCGCTGTTTATGCAAATCCTCTTCGCCGACTTCAACAAGGAATTCTACCTGCAACAAGTCCACCGGCCCCGCCACTACGGCCAGGGCTCGGCCCCGCTCTTTGGCAACTTCCTCGAACCGCTCTCCAAAACCTCCTGGTTCGTGGTCCCCACGCTCTGGCTCCCCTGCATCATGTACGGAACCTACCTCGCCAGCCAGGGTCTCTCCATCTTCGCGCTCGTGCCGCTCTGGTGCTTCGGTCTCTTTCTCTGGACTCTAGTCGAATACGTGCTCCACCGCATGCTCTTCCACATCGACGACCACCTGCCGGACCATTCCTTCGCCTTCACCTTACACTTCCTCCTCCACGGCATCCACCATTTCCTCCCAATGGACAAAGCCCGTCTCGTCATGCCGCCAACCCTCTTCATCGTCCTCGCCACTCCGTTCTACCAACTTGCTCATTTCCTGTTCTCCTACCACACGGCAATGGCAATCTACTCTGGCGGAATCTTCGGCTATATTTGCTATGACTGCACGCATTACTTTCTTCACCACGCCGTCTTGCCGCCGTATTTCAAGAGTCTCAAGTCGTACCATCTTGAACACCATTACAAGAACTATGAGCTTGGATTCGGCGTTACGAGTAAGTTCTGGGACGTCGTCTTTGGTACTGAGCTTGTCGACACCAGTGCCCGCACCAAGGCCGCATAGTCTTTTATTTAAAGAATTAGAACGTTACAACAACAGAAAATAAAAACGGGACAAGAGGAGGTAGAAATAAAGATGATTGAGGGATGCTATTAGTTTAATAACTGACTTTTTGTGAAGGAGTTTTGAGGTTGCATTTCGTTTAACTTATTTTGTTTTTGTAATTCGTTACGTACCTGCGAGCGTACGTTTATTTGGTTATTTCTAGAAATTAGTACATCAGGAAATGCAACAAGTAGAATTAACAATAATAAATAAATCAGAATTAGTTTCTAGAAGTTGTTAGCTGATGAGTTAATGATGCAGATTAGGTCGCACGAACGCGTTTCGGCAGCGTTACACGAACCACGCACCACAATATTATAAAACCAACCCGATCGCGTTTGCATTCTATCACCATCTTCACTCGCCATCAGAACAGTCCCCCTCTTGCCAAACAACAGAACAATGGTATAGTATAATCCCAGATCAACACCTTATAAGTTAAGTTACTCAAAACTAACAAAACAGTCCCGCAAAACCGTCTCGGCCGCCGAAAAAACAGCCCGCCTGCTCTCCTTCTTCGAAGACTCCCACTCCTTTTTCAACATCAAAGACATTGAACGCCAAGGCGCCAAAACGACTGGCATCAACACAATGCAAATCAAAGACGTCTTGCAAGGTCTTGTCGACGACGGACTCGTGCGTTGCGAAAAGATCGGGTCCGGGAATTATTATTGGCGGTTCCCGACTGATGCGAAGAGGGGGAGAGAGGTTAGACGGGAAGTACTGCGGAAGAAGTTGGATGAGGCGACTGAAGCTGTTACGATGTTGGAAGAGAAGATCGCGATTGAACGGGAGGCGAGGCTTGATACGGTATACACTTCCCTTTGTCTTGTCGCTGCTCTATGCTAGCTAGCTAACAAAGGATGCAGAAATACCGACAAACCATACACGACGCCGTCTCAAAAAAAGGCGACCAAGCACTGCACCTCCAAGCCCAAATCTCGAAATTCAGCGACTGCGACCCCGAAGTCCTCGACCGCCAGCGCAACGCGCTCCGAACCGCGACCACCGCCGCAAACGTCTGGACAGGTATTCTTTCCGTCCTTTATACTTCAGCTACCGTGTATCCTTCAGAAGCATAACTGACAAGTGACGAATCAAAAGACAACATATTCGCGCTGCTCGGCTACTTTCGCGACCAGGGCACAGATATCCAAGCCGTCTACCGCGAATTCGGGATCCCCGAAGACCTGGACTCGGTCTGAATCGCCTTGCACTAACCCGTCCGCTTCAATGCCCGCAATCAACCCACAACCGCTGTCCGCTGATCTCGGTCCTAGCAATATTCGTAGGTTATACGTACATGCAAATCACTAGCAATTGTTATTTAACTTGCAAGATCAATCGCATTTCTCGGTTCCCGATAAGGTAATAGCTGCAGTTAATTTCGCCAGTTTCCAGGGCGCCTGTAAACGCGGCGAAATCGAAAACAATGCGCACGCATATCCGCCGCAACGTTGTGCCCTCAGCGGCACCAAACCCTTACCCATCTTTCCAGAAACTAAAGTAGGGCTCAACCCTGCAGCTAGGGGCGTGACTGCTTTTGTGCGGCGCCCGCGTTCAGCGTGAGGCGGCGACTCTGAGCGTAATCACGAAGTTTGGTTTACCTGAAAGTGTCGAGAAGTTGTCGAACCAGCATCTACGTACTACGCCCAGATCCTCAGCATCACCACCGAAATGCCGTTCACCGTACGTCTTCAATCTTACGAGCTTTACATATCGATTGAGAAAAGAAAGAGAGAGCTAACCCAAAACAGAAGCAAGTCAAGACCCCGGCGTACTTCTCGCGGTACCAGACTCCGTTCCGTCGGAGACGCGAGGGCAAGACCGACTACTACGCGCGCAAGCGTCTCGTCACCCAGCACAAGGCCAAGTACAACTCGCCCAAGTACCGTCTCGTGGTCCGCTTCACCAACAAGGACATCATCGCCCAGATCGTGAGCTCCCAGATCACCGGCGACATCGTGCTCTCGGCCGCCTACGCGCACGAGCTGCCCAACTACGGAATCGACCACGGTCTGACCAACTGGGCTGCCGCCTACGCCGTCGGTCTCCTGATCGCCCGCCGTACCCTGCAGAAGCTCGGTCTGGATGAGACCTACGCTGGTGTCGAGGAGGCCGATGGTGAGTTCACCCTGACCGAGGCCGTCGAGGACGGTCCCCGTCCGTTCAAGGCCTACCTCGACGTCGGTCTTCACCGCACCACCACCGGTGCCCGTATCTTCGGTGTCCTCAAGGGCGCCTCGGACGGTGGCATCTACGTCCCGCACAGCGAGAAGCGGTACCCCGGTTACGACATCGAGTCCAAGGAGCTCGATGCCGACCTTCTGCGGAAGTACATCGTCGCCGGCCACGTTGCCGAGTACATGGAGACCCTGGTCGATGACGATGAGGAGAAGTACAGACAGGTGTTCAAGGGATACATTGAGGACAACATCGAGGCCGACGGTGTCGAGGACCTCTACGTCGATGCCCACGCAAAGATCCGCGAGGACCCGTCGCCCAAGCCGACTGCGAAGAAGACCAAGGAGGAATACGCTGCCGAGTCCAAGAAGTACAGAGAGGTCAAGCTGACGTCTGAGGAGAGACGTGCTAAGCGTGCTGCCAAGATCGCGTCGCTCGTCAACACTGCCGGTGCTGCCGAGGAGGAGGACGAGGACGAGGAGTAAATGTAATAGTTTGGCACTGTACTAAAAGTTCATGGAATAAAGAGTTCAATATGACAATTACTTAATTAAATATACCATTCTATCTATAATCGTATATTTACAACTGCCACTGTAATGACTTATGAATGACTTGTTACACGTTTAAAGAAGCAGGTTTAAAAGAAGCAGAGGAAATGCAGGCTGATTCTATTATGAACACAAGGCTACGACACACGCAACAACGATCCCAACAATAAACCCATCATGATTTGACGATCCGCACGCCGGCATCCGACCCACGGAAGATGGCATCTCCCTCAGCATAGCCTCGGCCGACACCGAACCCGATTCCAGCCCAGACGGGGAACGCACGTCGCTTGAAGAACACGACCGACGCCAGCACGCCGAACCCGAAGCCCATGGCGGTCTTGACCAGAGTGTTGGAGATCACAATGTCCCACTGCATCATAATAAAGGTTAGCTCTTCTCGTCTCTCTGCTGCCTGAAAATTATACTGCAGCCCAGTACTTATCGTAAAAACTCACCTTGTCGTTGAGCAGCTGCTCGGACGGGCTTTTCTTCGCGATCGTGGTCGACATTATGTGTAGATGCTCAATTCTGCCAATAATATCGTCAGCCCGATTCGTTGCTTGTAATCCACCAAACCATCTCGTTCCACCCGTAGGAAGCATTCGGATGTTGTGCCCAGTCGTCCGGGACCAGCATCAAACGACCAGCCCAACAACCAGCACGCAATCCCACGCATCCAACACACTCAAAACTTACCAGCAAATTAAATAAAAAGAAGCCGAGATCAACAGTACAACCGTAGTGAATAACAAAAACGACGAAGGGCGGAGATTGGGATATATATATCTAACGAATCTCTCGTTCTGCTTTATGATCGAAGGTCGACTTTCGTCGTTCTCGGTCGCAGCCGCAGCTCCGGCCAATTGAACGCGCAAGACGTGTTGCGGTGTTTATCGTCACGCGTGTGTGCGGTTATGCCTATTAGGGTTTGTAGGGTTTGGAAGCTCGGCTTCTTGCTCTTCTTCCACTCTGGAACTATTATATTTACACAAGCTAGCTATACACACAGCCCTGAACTGCTCTTATGTAGGATCGAATGCAAATTCATAAACTATTGTCTATTTGGTCACTTGGTGCACGATATTGGGATCAGCGGCGATCACACGAAATATCGCGTCTCTTTCTTCGTACTTCGGTTTGCATGACGAGCCTCCAACTTGAGCGCCAAACAGCTTTCAATTCTTAATCTGTTTCTTTTCTTTCTTCCTGTGACATAAATGATAATTATAAAAGAAACCGGATAAATGTCCGGATTCAATTAAAATTATGCAAAGATCGCTCTCCCGGTCGCGCAGTAGTCTGCCTGACTTGCTGATATCTGGCTCAACGGCCGAACTTCTCAGACTCTACTCGGACCTCGAAAATTTCGGTCGAGAATTGCCGACAGAGTACAAGTTCTAGCAAATAGACGTGAGGTATCGCGTTGCTATACAATATTTGGTGTTCATGTGCTGGGGGCGTACTGTTTGCCGAATCTGATATGGCCGACTGAATCCTTATGAATACACTTGTGACCAGTTTATCAATAGGTTCCCGTTATATATCGGTGGTAAGCATTGAACGATCTCTTATAAATGACAATTCTGGTCATGATTATACGAGAATGATGCTCCTGAAATACTACTGGATTTTATCAGCTGCAAGATCTGTAACTTGCCAAGACGGACATGATCTCCCGGAGTCGTACAAGATCAAACGCTCTGATCCGAGGCTGGGGCGCGGTGGGTAAGCAACATCGCGTCGATTAACTCAGCACATTGCGGTATCACTGAACAGAAGTCGTGCAACGTGATATACAGACGATTTGGCTGGTACACGGTCAGTACACGGATGGCAAAACTTGGAGTCGCTTACTGATTAGCTTCTTCGCTATCATCAAACAGTTACAAAAATTAGCGGTATCAATATTGTGGAATGTGACTCCAAAGTCATTAGCTGGACAGCAGCTCTCCACAAACGCCGCTGATACTTCGTCGAGAAAGCTCAAAGATGAAAAATGCGAGGAAAGAGCTGTCAAATGCGCCGTGTGCGCCCAGAGGACCAGCAGTACAGCATCTAGATTGAACCAATATACATAATATTGACAATTGTACTGATGGATCTAGGAGACTGGAATGTTCAGAAGGTGAATTGTAGGTGACCGGCAGAATCTTGGTAGAAGACGGCAGTTCGGATCCAGGTGGATTGTTTTAGCGAAGTACGTCATATCCGGTTTATCGCGCTGAGAAATCATCAGAAATCAGAATTTAATCAAGTAGCCGCTGACGGCCGTGCTATAGAGACCAGTTTATTGCCACTCACTTACATTACATGACATGCGCAAATCTGGGGACCACAATCCTGAATACCGTCCCCGAGGAATCGTCCCATCTCGAACCTCGATACTTAAATACATATCCCCATACAGCTCGTCCACACCGCCGCGCTTCACCACATTCCGACCCCTACAATGGCGTCTTACGAGTTCCCGTCGTTTGTGTCGCCGCGGATAGAACCGCAGGCCGAGTCCGCGACCGAAGCCGACGCTCCACCAGCACTCGAGCTCGACATCCCGCCATCCATCATCTCGCCCGCGTTCACGCCAGCCTCGACGTTGCCCTCGACGCCTGCCCCCATCGAGATCACGGAACAGCCGCCGCCGGCGCCGAGTCTGCCGGATGAGCTGCCGCTGGTCGAGTGCGTCGTGCGCGCGCGGATCCCGACGACCACCGGGGCCGAGATCTTTCTGCATCTCTACAAGAACAACATCGACGACAAGGAGCACCTCGCGATCGTGTTTGGCAACACCATCCGCAGCGCGAGCCTCGACGCTGTGCGTGAAGGCGAAACTGAGATGGACCGCATGATCCGTGGTGCGTACGTTGGAAGACTGTATCCCGGGCGCAAGGCCAGTGGCAAGGACGAGAGCCGGGACGCCGAGAACGCGCATCCGACGAACCATGGTAGGTTTTTCTCTATACTAGATGATGAGATATGTTGAGTACATACTGACAAGCAGCTACCCTCGTACGGATTCACTCGGAGTGCTACACGGGAGAGACCGCGTGGAGCGCCCGTTGCGACTGCGGCGAACAGCTCGACGAGGCCGCGCGCCTCATGGCGAAGGAGAACGAGGGCGTCGTGGTCTATCTGCGGCAAGAGGGCCGGGGGATAGGTTTGGGCGAGAAGCTGAAGTGAGTTCTTTCTATATGTTTCTTAAGTTCTTTCTCATACTAACACGTCTTACAGAGCATACAACCTCCAGGACCTTGGCGCGGACACAGTCACCGCGAACCTGCTCCTGCGCCATCCCGCCGACGCGCGCTCGTACTCGCTCGCAACTGCCATCCTCAAAGACCTTGGTCAGACCGAGATCCGGCTGCTCACCAACAACCCGGACAAGATTGCGGCTGTCGAGGGCAAGCACCGTGAGATCCGGGTCCGCGACCGCGTGCCCATGGTCCCGCTCGCCTGGACAAAGGCCCACGGCGGTATCCGGAGCACAGAGGTCGAGGGTTACTTAAAGACAAAGGTACGTTTTATTCTACGGTTCTACTATCATGCAACTACTTTGTTGCTCATTGTTGTTCATACTAACAACCACATCTAGATCGAGCGAATGGGACACATGCTGGACAAGCCAATGTAGAATATCTCTTGGAATATAAAAAATATCAATCTTCTCCTCGTAGGCCGTTGTCTTGCACTTCTCACTTAACACGTCGGACGGTGTTTAGTGGCGATAAAATGTGATAAATCAGTGATACGGGCAACGCTCGCAGCATTCATTTGTAGAGATATATAATTACAAGAGAACCATCCCTATAAACCGCAACCTTTTTTGTATTCCTCAGCACCAGCCATTCACGTGAATAGCCTAGTGACCGACACGTCTCGACTCGGCGATGACACGGGTCAGGTCGTCGACTTTGCTCTTTGCCCGGCCGAAGGTACCAAGCTAAACCAGTCAGATCAACTATCCCACTACCTCAACCAGATCACCATAACAAAAAACTTACTCTCTTCTTGGCGAGCTTACGGGCGCGCTTGTCCTTGCTGTTGCGAATCAACTCAATAACCCGACGCTCGTAGGGGGCAAGGCTGCACAACCAATCAGTTAGTCCCCGTTTCGTTGTCTTCCTCTCAAAGTCCGTATATTTACCCAGAAACCTCGCGGATCAGCTCGCGGACAAAAGTCGCACGCTTGCTGGTCTTTCCCTTGGTTCGCGAAATGCGAGCCTTGGGCTCACGGACCGTGACCTTGTGGCCCTTGTTCAGGCCAACGATGAGACCTGTAAACACCTGTGAGCTTCCGTTCTCTCTCTCTCTCTTTGCACCACCATCTCGAATCCGTCGCGCACAACATCATAAACAACTTCATAACATTCATGTCGACCTTCTTCGCCGTCTAACGTGGAATCGTACCTGTCTTCTCAGTGGGTGCCATTGCTGATCTGTGGTTGTTGAGTATGGTGAACGAGACCTATCTTGGACGCAGTCGTGAACTTCCTTAGTCGAAGTCTCCCAGCCGGTGTGCGGGCGGTGGGACATTAGGGCTACGCAGTGCGTGACTGCGCTTGTAGGGTTACGTCGTAGTAAGTTAGCTCACGTGACGTATGTACCCTAACCCTGAGTCACTGTAGCACGATTTTCATTTTTTATCTTGCAAAAACAATTGTACAGAATGTCCGCTTTTAGCGATTACGTAATATTACTCAAAATACATTTAACGTACAATGCTCATGGCAACAACTGCTAACTATTAATATACAATTCTCCTCTCAGAGCTGAGAGCTGATAGCCGAGAGCCAATCTCGTCAACTATTCACTCGTCGGAATCTCAAGTACAACCTTCAAAGCCTCCTCTGATGGCTCCGACGTCTCCTCCAGTCGTTCTCGCAACATTTTATCTGTGGTCTCTTCCTTTCCATCAGATGCGAGCTTTTTCTTGAACTCTGTCTGAACTGAAAATGGCCTAAAGCAATAGTTAACATCAGCCGATCTCTCTGCAGAAATATACCGATTACATACCCGTTAACTTCCTGGTCAACGCGCTTATACTCCTTCATCGCTCCCGGTCCGCCGCGCTCCAGCAAGTACACCATGTAGATATGCGACAGGTCTTTAATCAGAAGCGGCGATAAATGCGATTTAGCCCAAATCTTGTTGATCACGCCCGAAATACACTTGTATCGTTCCGGTTCAAGCTCCGCATCTAAAGCCAAGTTAGCAACGTCGCGTCCAGTCTCCACCACTTTTCGCGCGCAACAATAAGCAAAACATACTGGTCGGTAGATCAATCTCAAATTTCAAGTAATTTATCCAAAAATACTTGCTATCCAGATAACTGTCCTCGTTCGACTTGAACACTTTCCTAGCTTCACTCTCTGATCCCTTGATTGTCCACAGCAATCTCGCGCACTCTGACAGCAGACTGCCCCGCACATACACATCGCATCGTCCCGATCGAATAAAGCCGTAGTAAAATGCAACCGCCTTATCAACCCCAGCAATCCTCCTTTCCATATTTCCTCGTGCGATAATCGTTTCGACATTATCCGGCATCTGCAGAAGAATGGAATCGTAAATATCCCGAGCTAACTCAACATCTCCATACGCTTCCTCAAAGTTGGCATACTCGATTCGAAACGCAGGACGACCAATCGGAATAAATAACGAGCTCGCCCGCCGATATACATTCCGGGCTTCCTCGTAAAACGACTCGCCTTGCGCAAATAACCACCGAACATAACGAAACCAAAATTCATCGTACAACGCCTATAGAGGTCAATTATTTGATCAAACGGCTCTTATATCACGGGGAGACTTACTGTAGCAACAAAACACTTTTCATATAAAAAACTGATCCTGGTTGTGTCTCCCTCGATTTCTTCAAAGTCGAGATATTTCCGCCAGTTGACAAGTTCTTTCTCGTCCACTGGCTTCACATGGAAATATGACCGTTTAATCTAATCAACGTCAGTAAATAACTTCCACCAAACCACATCAAAAAGCACCATACCTCAGACTCAAACGGCCATCGACTCATCGTCTGCTTCTGCGTCTCCGTAAAAATTTCCACATGATATTGGTGCACTCGGACTCTTAGTTCACGTTCAAACTCAGTACCGTCATTTGTCGCTCCAAACTGCGCTCGAAGAGATTCGTAAATCGTCGCAAGCTCGGTCTCCGGCACAAGCGCTTCAACTTTCTGCGAAGCTCCTAACGTCGTGTATCTATAAATGATTTAATACTGACTCAGATAGGCTCAAGAGTGACAGTACGTACCGCTCAAAATACCGGGCATATTGATGCATAGGGATACGAATAATTCTGGCCAGTACAGCCAATACCATCTCTGGCCGTTCCATTCGTTCCTCAAACTCGATATATTTATCCCAGAACGTGTGAGACAAGAAATCCAATCCAACAAACTCGGCAGCCGTATCATATAATCTAACCAGGTTAGCCACCCTTCCAATCCTTGAATTACCATCAAAAGACTCACTCGCGAACTTCATATTCGTCAGGACATGTCTGCGTCTTGAAGTCGCAGTAACTTGACCACAGATCAACCGAGTTCGAAATCGCAGCTACACTGCGTTGATAAATCTATAATCTCATTAGTCTCCTTTCCAGCTGCCACCAACACGCACTCAGAGCATATGCTTACCAATTCGGCAGCATCTGAACCAGCAATAGAAAACTCGATATCTGCATATCGTTTCCAATATCCAAACAGAAGTGGGAACTTGGCCAAGAATGCATCAAACACCTTGCGAGCCTGATTAAGCGCTTCTGGACTCGAACTCCGTCCAAGTCCTCCCTCCAATGCTTCAGTCGCACGGATTAAATTCTCCCAGTTTTCAAAATCATCTGGATCACGTTCCTTCGGTGCCTGTTAGCCCTGATACACAATGTCGAAATCAAATATCCTACATACAACAATCTCGTTTAACCGAGTCCATTCGGGATCGTCGACTGTATCCGAGTAGTTGTTGTACCTGCTATAGCCTGCCATCTTGTAATATAACTGCACGTTCTTCGATGCTCAATAAGAACCGTATATATATCAGTATTAGTCGATAGATCTAAACACTCCTATAACGACGACGCAATCGAGATCCGGCTATAGCAGTAACTATCCTATGAACAGACTATTTGGAATCCCGGTGGTCAATATCTGCCTAATGATCACTCAAAGTCCTTTGCGATCACCAATGTATAAATATATCTAAACGCGAGTTATGGTGCTCAAATGTCTTCAGTGTTGAGGTTGTCTTGACGCGTCCGCAACAATTCTTCAAATATCAAAATCACGTGAAATTCAAAGTCTAAACTTTAAATTTAAGCGTCGCTTCCTCGAGGCGTGCAACCCCTAGCTTTTGATTGCATATATCGCCGGAGGTTTTCTCTGCACACATCCTGGATTGCATATATTCTCAAGACTAATTGCATTGCATACTGCGGCGAGTACGTTGACGATTGGCATTTTTCTCGGCTCAGTATGGATTCTTTTGGGTATGTGGTCCTTCTGTGCTATGGTTAGACGAACTGATTGCTGATCGTCATCATTAGGATATCTCGAGGCTCCGTAAGGTCGAACGCATTACGAAAGTTAGCAGCATTCACCGCGAAGAACGACTGTTTAGATGATTACAGTCGTATGATCACATCTCTTGAGTCCAAGGGTGCATTTCCTGATGTCAACGCTCCAAATGTTACGAATGGGAACTTGATCAAGACGAATGGGAATGGGCATCTTGGCGATCTTCCAATGGTATGTTCAGCACAAACGGACGACCGGAGATTTTGATTTCTTACTAACTGCTTAGGCGAGGCGTGAACTGGAAGTGTTGCTGTCAATGGCCTCTTCTGTCCATCTTCTCACCGATGTCGATCCTACAAGACGAGTGCTGGATCAGCTTGGTCCGTATTTGGTCGAAAGCTATCACCAGCAATTCGTTAAGTCTGCATTTATTCGAGGTATGTATCTAGATTGATCGCATGTGGAGTTGTGGATGTACTAACATATCAGATCTGTCTCCCTCGCCCTGGGAGGTCTTGACGGAGAGTCTAACTCTGGCTATTCTTGACATTAGCTTGAAATTTAGTGAACTCAGATCTGACGCATGCAAATGGCTTCAGGCCTATGTGAATGGCGTGGGAAATGTCTGCAAATCAATTGTGGCTCCCTATGGTACAGCTTCCCTTATGATAGATACGTATTATGATATAAACTAACTCTGTCTGCTAGATTTCAGTGTTGTATTTCCCGTCTCCTTCTCAGTTCAAGGGTTTCTGTTGGCGATGGCCAAGAGAGTGGGTGACGCCGAAGAGTTTGGGGTGCAACTTGAATTGCTGTCCGCAATCAAAGGACTGTTTTCCGATGACTTGCCTTTGAAACTGGAAGAAAGCGTATCGCTCTTGAGATCTTCAGACAACACAAATCCGTCAAATCGAAAGTGGAACGTTTACAGACAAAACTATCGTCTCGCGGGCAGAGCTATAGGGTCAGCGTCTTTGCGATACAACTACCTTGAGATGGTGAGAAATATTGCGGGCTTTTACCTGTCTCTGGGAAAGCCTGAAGACTATGTGCAGAAAGATTGCTATCTCGACAGCTTGATTGCAGGGTCTCGAGTCGACGTTTGCCTAACCCATGTGCAACAATCGGTCATGTCTCTCTGTTGTGAAATTGCTCGAGGAGAGGTCGAAGTAATCGAGGCTGGTGCTGATTACATGGACATGGTCTCGAATCGTCAAAGGAAACTATATCTGAGCGTCAAAGCTTGTGCTCTTGAAGTTTTGTGCATTTGTTATTTGTTTGAGAAATTCGAGATCGAGAGTTTGATGAAACTTGTCGAAGGCTCCATGGCAAACGAAGACCAAATCATGGACGAAGCGCTTGTTTCCAAAATCTTCAAAATCATGGCGCTACTGTCTAAAGCGAACTCGGAGATTGGTGGCTCGCTTGCACGGATGTTTCCACGTTTTATTGTGCGCTACAATGCCTCAGTCTCGACCATGCAGACTGGAACTGCCTGTGTTGCTTACGCGCTTCGCTTTTTATCAGAGGATGCTGTTATCACGACTTTGTACACGTTCGCCAATGTCCTCGTTGGGTTGCCAGATAGACAGGTTCCCGGAAATCGCTCTTTACTTCGATCCAACGGGCGACGCCTGGAACGTGTGACCAGTCTGGGCAGTAACATCAGTCTGGCTTCGCGAGATGAAGAGGAAAAGAACATCATCTTTGAAAATATCATACACGCTCTCGCTCGGATTGTGGAAGGTCATGATAATACGAAAATTACGGCCTTGGCTATTTCAGTTCTGATGCAAAAGATTGGGCGAGTCAACAGTTTTATTGATCGATGCCTAGTTGTGGGACTAGTCAGCTTGACATTGACTGCATCGGAGCGTGATTTCAAATCTATTCTGAAGCTCTACTCTCGGCTATCCAGTGAGGCTGTAGCCAGAAGTGATCAGGAAATGGCAGACGCGATTCTAGATGCCCGCGTCCGAATTTCGAAAAATATTAGACCGTCTCATCCATATTACTTGATATACCTGAAGGACTTATTGGAGGATATCGCAAGCAAGGGCGACGTACACGAGGTTGAACATCGCCGGCATAGAATTGATGTACGAATCCCGGCTGAAGAGATTTCGTATCTCATCGTTCCTCTGGCAAAGCTATTGCCATCTACTGAAGAGTCAAGCTTTGTGAGCAGCGATGAGGGTCTTCTCAACGCATTCCGCAATGCTTGGTATAATATGGTTGTGCACGGCTATTCTAAGCAATCTGAATGGGTTGCACGGCATACCAAAGAGCTTCAGACTCTAGCTTGGAATTCGCCTCCACTTATATCGGAAAGCTCCTCCAACTTATTTGAGAGTGACATGGAAATTAACACCGTCATCTACAGAGGCTCCGCTCAGCATGATCTTAACGAACAGCGCCAAAAGGTTTTGACGTCATTTGCTTCATCGGGGTCAGCTGCTGGATTTGAGTTCAGGTCGCTTCCGTACCCCAAGCTGATTTTCTTGTCGACCACACTCTTGCTAGAGTCACTTCGCGCGGGTGCCGGAGACTGTTCAAAGGTTCAGTTGTACTTTGTCGATCCCAGTCTTCGATCTGGCGAGACGTCAAAGTTCTTGTCTGGCATAATCAACGAAGTCATGCGCATCTACTTGCAACAAGTTCAGTCTAAATCCGAGACTCCTTTAAGCGAGAATATCTCCAAGCAATTGCGCGAGCTTTTGATTGGCTGTTGCCATCGCATCAAGGGCGTCTCGAGCGCTTCTTTCGAAAGCACTCAGAGGCTGATCGATGCCGTACCGTCCTCCCTGTGCAGAAAGAACAGCCTGTTTACTCTGTTGGAGCTTCTTTCTCTGCTATGGAATAGCTGTCTTGACGAGGATATTGATCAGTATAATCCCAAGAGCGTGTTTACTTCTGCGAGGGCAAAGATTAGTCTCGAGCTCTCAGATTCTTATTCCCATCGCAAGAATATTCTGAACACGTTGCGCGAAAAGGCTGAAACGTGGCTACAGGCTGCTATTGATTCAGCCCCGCTGGATGTCAAAGGACTACTACAGTCGTATCTCGCAGAAATGGACGATTTCCGAGCCTTTGGCCATATTTCATTTGGTCGATCATTTGCACTGGAGATGGGAGGTCGGATTTCATTCACTGATAACAAGCTATCGTCAATTACGCGCCACCCTGGACTTGACATTGACACCACTTCCGACTTTTTGACACAGTATACCTGGCGTCAAATTTACCGCAGAAGTGAATCTGTTCGAAAAGCTGGAGACGTCTCGCTTGACTACGTTGCAATCAAGAGTACACTGGAGGCAATTAAGGCTAGAACTGATAACAAGAAGTTTGTATCTATTGCGGAACTTCGTGAAGGACTTCTGCGCGCAGCCTCGTTTATAATCGAAAGCGAAGAGGTAAGATTTGCTACTTCATGACACAAGACTAGAATTAACGATGTGTAGCACGCTGCCGAGTTGGTTAATTATGTTGTTTACATCCCATTCAACATATTCTCGAAGCAGTCAATCAAGCTTGGTGTGTCACTGTGGCTTTGGCTCCTGAATGAAGCGCCAAAACTACAATCGAGAATTATTGCTGAAATCGCTCTCGGCTTTGAGTGGAGTATTAGAAGAAGAGAAGGACTTTACTCCAAGGCGCACGAGTAAGTTTTTAGCTACCGATTTATCAATGTATACCGATAGCTAACGTACAGTCTCATACCCGTTTTGGATGGAAAAATGGAGTACGCCCCTTCAAATAAAGAAGAAGTCACACGCGACGCGCGCATAGCTGTGAATAGTTTTGCTCCTCATCTGTATGTCGTTGAGATGCTTTCGAGCCATTTTCAGTCAAGCAAGTTTCAAAGCCGCCACCTGTTTGAGAATTTTGAGAGATCGCTGAGAATTGCACTTCTGAACATGGAAGACGCAAGCTCGCATCCACTTGTTCGACAGAATCGGTTCAATATTATCCTGTTCTCTCTCCAGATCTTGGATGGGCACAATGGTTTATCTTCGCAGCGGTCAACGTTTTTTAAGAACTTAGTACTCACGGCTTCTCTGACGTGGTTCTCCAAACCTGCAATGTATGTGCTAACCAGATTGGATTTATTTTCGCGAACGGTATTGACATGTTCTAGCTATCCGTTCGGCGGAAATAGACTACAGCTAAAAGCTGAGTTCAGGCTGCTGTTATCTGTCTACCAACTTGTTAAAAAGTTGAAAGTTAGCACTCCTGAAAAGTCTCTCTTTCTCGATGTCAAAAAGGAGTTGCTGCTTCAATTTCTATCACACGAGGTTTACGGAATGTCAGTTTGGCTTGACCCGCTCGGATTTATCACATATCGCCACCTTAAGCTGGCTATACCGAAAAAATCATTTGAGCCCTCGCCTGAGATGGTCATCGTGGCCTGGGAGATTGACCCGGCGCTTGCGGTCGCTTATGCTAAGAGATTCAAACGTCCTGAGATTGAATCGCAGTTGAAGCATCTCATTATCGCCGATACCGCGAGAGCTGCGGATGTTGCCGATGCTCTGCCGTATTTACTTGATGGTCAGGTATCAGAAGCTGGGATGCCAGAACTGAAGGTTAGTACTAAGTTTACAAGCTTCGTTATTGTCATACAGCTAACATTGATCAGTATTTGCTTTACTGGGCACCTGCACCACCTATCGAGGCAATTAACTACTTCATGCCAGATTTCAGCAAGAACACTCTGATGATGCAGTATGCTATGCGCTCTTTGGAGAGCCACAGTGTTGACGTGACATTTTTCTACGTCCCTCAAATTGTCCAAATGCTTAGACATGATGATTTGCGTTATATCGAGAGATTTATCTTGGAGACCGCAAAGCTTGACCAATTATTTGCGCATCAGATCATCTGGAATATGAAGTCAAATGCATACAAGGACGAAGAATCTACTATCCCCGACAAGATCAAGCCCAGCCTGGACCGTGTAATGGAACGTATGATTGGGTCATTCGCCGGAGTCGATCGCGAATTTTACGAACGCGAGTTTTCCTTCTTCAACGAGGTCACTTCAATTTCTGGAAAGCTTAAGCCGTACATCAAGAAGACGAAGGCTGAAAAGAAGCTGAAGATCGACGAAGAGATGCGCAAGATTAAGGTGGATGTTGGCGTTTATTTGCCAAGTAACCCTGACGGAACCGTGATCGGAATCGATCAAAAGTCAGGACGCCCGCTTCAGAGTCACGCTAAAGCTCCTTTTATGGCAACTTTCCAGATCCGCAAGAGCATCAAGACAATCAATACCATACGAGTCGAAGGCGAGGATGAGACTGAGGATATGGCGGTGGAGACTGTTGAAAAATGGCTCAGCGCGATTTTCAAGGTCGGAGATGACTGCAGACAGGATTTATTGGCATTGCAACTAATTGCTCTATTCCGCAACATCTTCAGCGCTTCCGGGCTCGATCTGTATTTGTTTCCATATCGAGTTATTGCCACCGCTCCCGGTTGCGGAGTAATTGATGTCTTACCGAACTCGATCTCGCGTGATATGTTAGGCAGAGAGGCAGTCAATGGTCTTTATGAGTACTTCATCAGCAAGCATGGCAGCGAGGATTCGATCAAGTTTCAACAAGTTCGGAATAACTTTGTGCAGAGTATGGCGGCTTACTCTGTGATATCATTTTTGCTCCAGTTCAAGGATCGTCACAATGGTAACATTATGTATGATGATCAAGGTCATGTCTTGCATATTGATTTTGGCTTTTGCTTTGATATTGTGCCTGGTGGTGTCAAATTTGAAGCGGCTCCCTTCAAACTTACACACGAGATGGTCCAAGTAATGGGCGGTAGCGACACACAGGCGTATCTGTGGTTCGAGGAACTCTGCATCAAAGCATTCTTGGCTTGCCGACCTTATGCTGAGAACATTATCAGATGTGTTCTTCCGATGCTCGAGAGCGGACTGCCGTGCTTCAAAGGTGAAACCACTATCAGAAAACTGCGAGAGAGGTTCGTTTTGGAGAAGACGGATAAGGAAGCGGCTGTGTACATGCGTGGCTTGATCAAGAAGAGCGCTGAGAGTATTTACACAAGAGGATACGACGAGTTTCAGCGGATGACAAACGGAATTCCTTATTAAAGTGAAATATGAGTTAAGTTGTAATGCGCCATGCGTGCCAAATATAGGAAAAGATGAATTCTACTGTACAAAACGCCCGCCCTTGAGTAGCAACTGAAAGCCATATCAGGCGCACATGATTTAATAATGAGTGTTTTCAAGTAAGTTATATTTACACTAATTTTGCTTTTTGATCTGCTTCATCATCAGCAACTGTCAACTTTTCAATCTCCGGGAGACTCGGTTTCTCAGAAATCTCCTTTAACGCTAAAATTGTACCCTCAACAATAGCGAGATGTTCGTTCTCGTGCACCCGCGTCTCGTACTCCTCTACGGTCTCTTCCTTTCGTAGCTCCAATTCCTTCACAACAATGGGCTGGCCTCGATCTACCTCTTTGATGACCCGGTGAATCATAAGGCCGCCTTTAGTGATCTCTCCACGTTGGCCAGCCTCCCATGCCCTCTCGATGGCATGAATTCCGTCAAACTGACCGGGAAGGGCTGGATGCAAATTGATAACAGGAATCTCAGCGTTCGCTATTGGGGTCAAGAATGAGGGAGACAATATAAGCATCCATCCGGCGCACACGATGAGGTCAGGTTTCTCTTCCAGTACAATCTTGGCCAGGTCCACGTTGAAACGCTTTCGAGCTTGTTTCCGGCGATCTTTGTCCTCTTTGGCAATGTCCTTGTAGTACTCTTGTAAGTCGTGCGTCCGTGTGGGGATTTCAGCGTTCTTTGCGCGAGTGAGTCCGAATGCGCTCGGCGACGATGATATGACGCAGCATATTTTGCCGGGAATCTGCGGTGAAGTTTTTCCCGCGATTGAGTCTATAAGAGCTTGCAAGTTTGATCCAGACCCGGAAATGAGCACGATAATCCGCGGTGGTTTTGCCATGGCTGTGGTATTGCAGAAGGGAGCAGATGATGATTGTCAACAGTCGATAAATTATTTTGGCGCGTCACGAAGTCCATTTTAAGAACCGGGTAAACTGGAGCTGCCAGGACCCGTGCTCCGGGCCCCACAATAATAAAGGCGGCCCCCGGCCGTCGAATTCCCCACCTTGGCGCACCGGGAACAGCCTGGATTAACTCGGCTGCCTCGAGATCGCTGCCTCGACCTTCTTCGAGATCCCCGCAAGCGTTTCTATCGGAGTGCTCCAATTTCCAGTCTTGAATACTTTCGCTGGTCAGCTGAAGCAAGAATCGCAGCAATTGACAGGTGCTTGCAGTATTCAGCTCTATTGCCCTAGCTAGTGGTAATTGCGATCGAGGGTAATCGCGATCGAGATGCTTTCCAAACGACAACAAGTCAAGAACGAGTCGCTTCTTCGTGATCTCGCCGACCTCCCGGAGAATCGCAAATGCGTCGACTGCGGATCTCGAAATCCAGGTATGTGTTCTCTTTTTTGCGATTGTCGTGGACTGAATACTGCGTGTCGAGTAAGAAAGCACTGACTGACCTCTCTGTAGGATGGGCTAGCTGGAGCGTGAGTTGTCTTGATTGATTTGAAACAATTGAAATCAGTTTCTAATTTTTTAGCTTGGTGTATTCCTTTGCATTAGATGTGCTGGAATTCATCGAAAGATGGGAACGCATATCTCGAAAGTAAAGAGTCTTAGTGTTGATACATGGAACATCGAGCAGATTCGCGTATGTTGCCGTTTAATTACTTGCAATGATTCGTCTAACCTGTTTTGAAGGCCATGCAGGATATGGGAAACAGAAAGGCGAATGCCATCTGGGATCCAGACAATGTGAAAAGTCGCATGCTTGGATCGTATGATGGCGATGATGACAGGTGAGCTAAGGATCAAGACTACACGGCTGGCCTCATATCGTACTAACCCATACCTAGTGTGGTGGAGCGCTACATCCGTGATAAGTACGAGCGTGGAAAGTTCAGACTTGATCAAGATGATTTCATGGTTGAGCGAGACCAACGAAATGCGTACGACGATCTAGATGATTATTCTGGCGATAGCAGAGCAGCATCTTCGAGCGCGGCTCCGAAGGCATCTCAATGGTTCCGCAAGAGCAAGAAGAACCTGGCCGCAAAAGCAGCAGCTAAGAACGAGGCTGAAGGGTTCTACGAGGGCAGCTCTTCTCGCAGTAGTCGCAGAAATCGGAAAAATTCGGATGCTGAGGATATTTATCACATTTCTGACAAGAACTCTAGAAATAATCCTCAGCGAACCTTTGAGTACGATGACAATTATGAATACGAAGATAAGGTGTTCAAGTTGAAAGACATGGGTTTCAGTGATCGCCGAAAATGCTTGAAGGCTTTGAAGAGCGCGAATGGAGATTTGCTTCGAGCTATCGAAATTTTAACGGGAAATGACAACGAATCTTCCGAGAGTCGTCCTAGACTCCCCCCAAGACCTGGCTCGAATAATTTTCCGACTTCAGGCCGCAATAGTTCGACTTCCGCACAGCCAGGTCAAGGACCTCAAGCTCAGGCACCTGCATCAGTGGGCCAACCTGCACCGGTGGGTCAAACGATCTATGATCAATATGGCAATGCTATTGGAACTATGCCGGTGCAGAATTTCTCTCAGCCTAGTGCAGCACCACCAGTGTCTCAAACCTCGGCGGCACCGCCATTTTCTCAGCCATCGAATTATCAGCAGCAGCAGCAGCAACAGCAGTTTCAGTCGGGATATGCGCAGCCTTCAAACTTTCCGTTCCAGCAACAGACTCCGGGATATCCTCAGAACACTGGGTCTGCATTGTTCCAATCTCCGCTTGCTACCGGAGCACCGAACGTGTTTGGGCAGCAAAATCAGTTGCTACCTCAAGCAACTGGATATCCTTCTCAAGTGAACGGCCAATTTAGCTCAAACGGTGTTAACTCTTATGGAATGCAACAAACAGGACCTGCGCCGTTGAATGCTACGAGAAGTAGCTCCTCTGGAATCGATTTGCTCGGTGAACCCGTTCCAGCTCAGAACCAGACTCGACCAGCACCGTATCAGCCTCTTACTTCGAGTCTTTTGAATGGATCTTCTGCCCTGCCATCATCTGCTCCGCCACAGTCTCAACCTCAGCAAGCGCAGCAGCAACAGCAGGCGCCGTCCCTTGCAAATGCTTTCCAGGGTTTGTCGTTGCAATCGCAGACTTCGACTGCTTCTATACAGCCTGGTTATCAGCAACCGCAATTTACGGGATATCCGTCGCAACAGACAGTGTCTCCGTTTGCACAATATCCTGGCCAGCAGCAGCCGTTTCCTACTCAGGCTCAACAGTCTTACGGCCAACAGACCCAACAAACTCCGCAGGCATTTAACCAGCAGAGTCAACAGTCTCAGATGCAGGCCCAGCAACAAGCTCAGCAGCAACAGCAGCAACAGCAGCAACAGCAGTCTCAGCAGTATGGACAGCCGCAGCAGCAATATGGACAGCCGCAGCAGCAGTTTGGACAGCCTCAGCAGCAATATGGACAGCCTCAGCAGCAGTTCCAGCAAGCTCCCCAGATGCAGCAACCCATGAGGACCGGTATTGACAAAAATACTCTGATGTCTCTGTATCAGCATCCTGACTACTACTCGTCGCCTGTTGGCCTTCCGCAGCAGCAAACAGCTCAACCCTCTGTAGGTCAATCTCTTCTTGGTGGTCCTGCTGTGGGTTCCCAGCCAGCTCCCCAGCAGCCTAACGGCTCGAGCCAAACCGCTCTTAAGCCGGGTCCTCATAACCCTTTTATGCAGCAACAAGCCACGGCCGCGCAGATTCAGACTCGCCAAGTCGAGCCCAACAATGGCGGGCGAGTTAGCCCAGAAGCTTTTGGGCAGCTTAGTGCTTCTTTTATCGGAAACGGGAATGGAAGACCTTGGTAAGGAAGAGGAGAGGATGCTTTGATAAGGACACGAGTTTATTGGTTGTGTAGGTAGTATTACATCATCGTCATCACGACCTGATGTTTGCATTTTTGACATGCCTTGTATGTTAGACATTTTGTATGAGTTTTGAACGTTCAGCGTTATTTGTGAAATAAAAATTTGATTAAGGTACATTTTGGGCTAGATAAATAGTGGCAAGCCTAGCGTTTGGTAAAAGATACGTACATAATTGGCCCTTGATATGTTCATTTGTTTTGAGTCATGCAGCGCTAAATAGGACTCTGATCCAAGTACTGCATCGTAGGCATTGAACAAGTAATTCGCCATCATCGTTGGTGTCCATCTGATTTGGATTTGTTGCAAGAGCATCGTCCAACATAGATTCCGTCACCAAATACGCATCTAGCTTTCCACATCGGCATCCTCGATACCATATATGCTGGTGCAAACATTGCTCTGCTTCAGGACATTCAACCTTCATGCTGTCTTCATCTTCAAGAGAATTTAGCCCGTCTGCAAAATGGATGACGCAACGCTCGCCTTCTTCAAACTCGTCAAGATCAACAGTATCCGCTTGAGCCACTATACGACCAAGGCGCTGACTGTCTCTATTTTCAGCTTTTGCAGAATCAAGAAGCCAGGCGTCGTAGGCTTTTCGACGAGAAGGAGACGACAATGTGTTGTAGGCTGCAACGATAGCATCAATCGTACTTCCTGACGAGACATCGGAATCAGGACCTGCTTTATCCGGGTGATTCAAAAGTAAAGACGCATGATATGCCTGTCGTATATCCAAAACTTCAAGAGCCGGTAAATGCGGAGGAGCTGGAAGACCGAGTATTTCGTAATATGACGCGGTAGTTGGATAGGACATGGCGATTCGTCAGCTCGCTCTGCCCCAAGACAATAAAAAATCGCAATGTAGCATCAAGCGTGCTCAAGGCTATCTCTCATTCCCTTTTCCGCATGCTATATTTCGCGAGAGATCATATGTATGTCTTGTTTACGGTGACCGTATGAGTAAGATGGATGTGGAATTATTAAGTTTTCTTGCAAGAACTTCGCCCAGATCGATCTCGAGATGAGAAAATTCCCAGTTACTTTGGAAACCGGAAACCAATTTAAATAAAATTCAGGGGTAAATTAGACCCGCGATGGCCCTGCGCTTAAGAATACCGCGATACTTCTTACGTTTCATCTGCTTTTCTACCAGTTTTTGTTCCCTATATATATCGCAATCATTCATAGCGTATATCAGTTGATGCTTTGTTGAAACTAGAATTTATATGGCATCTCATACAGCAGCTTCAAGAGAGACTACCTCCGACATGTGAGTAATTGAGTGCATAATACGCACTATGTTGGGTCTGGACGCTGATCTCTAACGATTGTTTCACAGGTCGACCACTACAGACTTCGCTCATGAGCTTGATCAGGCATTTGGTCTTTCTGAACCCACCCTGGATGCGTCATTTTCAAACTTCCGGCCGATCAATGTTTCTAGCAATCTACAAGGCGATTTGAAACTAGCGGATGGGTCCGCAGCCAAACAGCGTACCGCACAAGGCCACGCACAAGACCAGCCATTGGTGTCTTCTGAGACTCCTAGAGCAACTTCGACACATTCAAAAGCGCCTTCAGGTCATGATACGATTGAAAAGATAATGAAGCAGCAAATTATGCCTCGACGGTCTACTGCAGATGCTGACGCCTCTGTTCGGAATCCAAAGTTACGCGCGGCTGCTACCACCCTTGGCCTGACGCAAAATTCAAGAACATCCTCAGGATCTATAGAGGCAATTGCACCACGCAGCTCATCATTGAGCAAACGGAGCTCATCTGGTGCAAGCTCGTTGGCTTCGGACACATCAGGATCACGCAAGTCTAGCGGTACGACGTTCGAAGGGTTTAAGAGTCTATCTTGGAGAAAGCAAAGACACAGTTCTCAAAAGTCTGAGAGTAAAGGCGAATAAGCTAAAATGATTCAATAAAAAATAAACGGGTCAATGAAAAATATCGTCCAGACTGGAAGGAAAAAAGACTCAGGACAGGGGACTCAGATTCGGGAATTTTGAGAAAACCGTCTGATCGTGCGCTACACAAAGCATCTCAAGAAATCCGAAGGCGAGGCGGCTCGTCAGATGTAATCGGGAAGATAACAATACAATTCAGTCATTTCAGCAGATATACTAAAAAACTGTGCCTCCAATCAAGGAACTGGTGTTCACGTATGGTGTCAAAAGAATGTTATATTTGGGGGACCGTAGAGTTATAGCAATGTACAAATTGGATGCCGTTTTCACATAGAGTAAACACGAGCAGCCAAAAGCGCGAAACAGTAGTAATATCCATGAATCCCCCGGTCGCGCGTTAGCATATGTAGCAACTTAGTCAAACTAATTTCTTATATACATATTGCTCTAAGCTTAAGCTCAAGACTTCGGGGCTGGTAACGCTAGAACGGGAGCAGGGGCGGGCAAAGCCTTTATGAACTCTCTCACAATGATGCGGCAGTCTACTTCTCTGCAAAGATCCTTCTTCTGTGAGGCAGGAAGTGCAGGTAGCAGATCCAAGCCCGACGCGCGTTCAATAGCTTCAACAGGGACGTAAAAGCTCTTCAAATCGGCGGAATTCGGTATCGGCTCATTTGGCAGAATAAAAGCACCAACAGCGACTTCAGTAGCGTGTGGGTTCTTTCGGGGAGCTTCAGCCACAATGAGCTTATAGAAATGAGTCGGCACAGCAATGTTGGGAGGATTTCCAATAACCTCGTAACTGACTCTATACTTTCCATCGGGATACTTCTTCGGTAGATACAAAGGACCAGTAACAATACGGACGGAATTATAGCTCTGCGTGAGTCGACGACAGAAATCCTCAAAGTGAGCCCAATCTGAGAAGGCTGTCAGCGCAGCTCCTGCGAATTAGAGGAAGGGACAACTTACAGTCTCTGTTAAAGCCTTCTCCAACTTGTGGCGAAATATTCGTAAGACTGAATGTTTCATTCATAGCACTTTGTGAAAACTTGGCATTAGCAGCCGGCGCCATATGTCCACGATCAAATCCACTGCGGAAGTAGTCGGCTAGTCGCGCTCGAAACTTGAGAGGAATGGCCTCATTTTCGGTAAATACTGATTTCTTCCGATCCACGCCATCTGTTCGACTAATGCTCTGAGGAGTAATATGCTCGATAACGTACATGGGGTTGCGCATCCGGCGGTCATATGCAGAAACGTACTCTTGCCGGAAGTCCACATCAATATGTGGTCCCGGGTGGCCATATTGGAAGAACTGACCCGGCTGCACAACTTTATCAGAAGACTCCACAACAAGTGTAGGAATGCGTGTTGAGTCAATAGGTACCACCGGTACTGATGGATCCTTTCCGTCTGTGGGAGGTTCCAGATCGACGACGTCTTTCGGTTTGTGTCCGCCGAATCCAAGAAATGGACGGGCCGTATTGACTTGCGACCCAGCCACTGCCCCTATGATAGACTCAAACCAGCCCATGGTGTATAGCAGCAAGTTATCAATTTAAAAAGATACCAAACGCCCTTGTATGTAAGTATTTTTCTTGCTGCTCTCACCAGCCAGCTATAAATATATGTTAATTGCGGGATCGATAGCGCGCGACTTGAGATGTCTTCTAGTTTTTCGAAATTTAGTTAAGCGCGATCGAGCCGCACGCGAGGTTCGTTCTCAAGCGTTTCAATTTCGATCATACATCGGCATTGTACATTGAAACTTGGTCGCTTATAGATATAACTGCTGCCGTTCGAATCAATCACAACGTATATGCAACTTTTGTTAAAATTTATTTGAGAATGCTATTATAGAGGCTATTTTATCATTGAAGACCCCCTAGATTATCAGAGCTAATCATGGCTGCCGCGAATCCTACAGCTCCTGATCCCTCAGCTCCCTCGGACGTTACACCGCCAGTGCTGTACCCACTTCCAGAACTTCCTATTCCTCAGTTCATCGCCCCTTCCACGGACTATCAATCGGGCGTCCCCATTGTTGTTGATTTTGGAACATATCACACGCGAGCCGGCTATGCGAGTGATACAGCACCGCGTCTTGACTTTCCGACACAGATTGCGCGCTACAGAGATCGTAAGATCCTGCGCACATTTACTCTTGTGGGTTCAGATGCGAACTTAGACGCCAATACTAGGCAGGCGGCGAAAACTCCGTTTGACGGTGCTCTGATTTCAAATTGGGAATACTTGGAAGCAATCCTCGATTACACGTTCGTGAAGATGGGGGTTTCCAGCCAAGGACGTCTGGACAATCCGGTACTCATGAGTGAAGTTCTGGCGGCTCCTTTATCTCAGCATAAACGTAAGTGCTCTCTCATTTATCTACTTTGTTTTTTTTCTAATTCTTTTCTTAGACATGCAAGAGCTTCTGTTTGAAACATATGGCACCCCTTCAGCTTCCTTCGGTATCGACTCACTATTTTCCTACCATTACAGCAGTGGCAACACCGGAATCGTTGTTTCTGCTGGACACGAGACGACTCATGTGATTCCTGTGGTAAACGGTCGCGGCATATTATCCCAAGCCAAGCGTCTCAACTGGGGTGGTCGTCCAGCGGCTTCGTTTCTACAGGCTATGATCCAGTTAAAATACCCCACATTTCCGGCAAGAATAAGTCCCCCTCAAGCGGAACTGCTCATCCGTGAGCACTGTTATGTGGCGCCAGTATCTTATGCAGATGAGGTTGGTAACTTTTTGGATCGCAGCGACGTTGTTGCTTTTGATGAGCGTGACCATATCATTCAGGCGCCCTTCTCCGAGATTATAGCTCCTGTCAAGACTGACGAAGAGCTGGCACGGATTGCAGAACGTCGCAAGGAATCTGGACGAAGGCTGCAAGAACAGGCTGCCAAATCAAGATTGGAGAAGCTCATCAAGAAAGAGCAAGAGCTTGATTACTACAGAGGGATCGAGGCCAAATCCTCAGAGGTCTCGCAGAAGGAGTTTAAGCGTATTCTAGAGTCTGAAGGATTCAACGATGAGGCTGCATTGACGAGAACCGTGAAAAATTTAGAAAAATCGATTCGGAGGTCCCGGAAGCAAGATATCGGCGAAGAAGAGTCTGACGACGAGGCCGCTACATTCCTCTTACTTGATATTCCGGATGACCAGCTTGATGAGGCACAGATCAAGCAGAAGCGTACACAGAGATTGATGAAGTCAAACTACGATGCGCGTATGCGCGCCAAGGCTGAAAAGAAGAAGGAGCAAGAACAGAGACAAGAAGAGGAGCGCAAGGACGATGAATGGAGAGCGCGTGATCTTGAGGGCTGGATCAAGAGTCGCAGAGCCGACCGAGAAACGGTCCTGTCGCGTATTAAAGAGAAGAAGAAGCTTAAGGAGGAACTCAACAATCGCAAATCTCTCGCTTCTCAGATGCGCATGAAGTCTATCGCGAATCTAGCATCGGATTCTAAGCCTGGCTCGGGATCCGCAAGGAAGCGACGGAGAGCAGGCGCTGGTGGAGAGGGAAATGATGACACGTTTGGAGCTGATGACGACGACTGGGCGGTTTATCGCGATATTGCAAATGCTTCAGACTCGGAGGCAGACGACGAAATGGCTGATTCGGTGCGCAAACTGGAAGAACAGCTTCTTACTCACGACCCGAACTTCAGTCTTGAGAATACACTGGAAGCTCAGAATGACTGGTCGAATTCTTTAATCCACGCGTTTCTTCGTGGAAGCCGACCTTTTGATGCATCTTCTCGCGCGGAAGCTCATCAGATTCATTTAAACGTCGAAAGAATCAAAGCTCCCGAAGTCTTATTCCAGCCATCTCTCGCCGGAATCGATCAAGCTGGGATTGTAGAGCTCGCTTCAGACATGCTCCTACGGCGGATGTCGAAATCTGACGCAACTGAAGCTAGCAAAGACGTGTTTTTGACAGGAGGCTACAGTCTACTAAGCGGATTCGACGAAAGAATGAGATGCGAGCTTCGGGCAGTATTGCCAGTGGATACCGAACTCTGCGTCAGGCGGGCTGAAGATGGGCTTTTAGACGCTTGGAAGGGCATGCGCAAGTGGGTTGCGAAGACAGACAATCGGAAACTGATGCTGACGAGGGAGGAGTACGAGGAATACGGCTCAGAGTATATTAAAGAGCACAAGATGAGCAATTTGGCCATGGTCTGACGCGTTGTTGGTGAACCTGCGATATACTGGAATTTGGACATGTAGACGAGCAAGTGGAATTTATGGCTGATTTTTAAACATGTAGTCTACATTTTGTATGAATTGGGTTTGGCGATATGGGGGGAATTTCCAAGCTGTGTTTCTTTTGTAGCACTGAACCTGCGTATTTACCGATGCGCGGCATCAGAATTATACGATGCACGCGAACGCTTTGTGGGGTAAACTTTTCGGCTGACAGCCATTATTTGCCGAGGTTACCATCGTCTATTTTAGCCCACATCCTTGTCTTCACCACATCTGCTAGACGCACAATTTTCGATCGTGTCTAATGCAAATGACTTCCTACGACCATAAAAAGGAACGCGTGTAGTTCAATGGCTAGTTCAGTTAGCAGTGACGGGGACCAAGAGAATCCTGGTTCCCCACAAAAGCCCCGCTTTCGGCGCGGTCGCTCGTCACGTGCCTGCGAAGTGTGCGTATAGCACGACGCGTCTTCAACAAGAATTTGAACTGACAATTGGTGTACAGGTGCCACTTCAGAAAGGTTAGCGATATATAAGAGGTTCTGGTCTTTTACAGGTGAGGAGCTTACAGTGAATTGTAGGTGCGCTGCGATGTCACGGTGCAGAAACCGTGCACGGTAAGCGACGATTGAATCCTGATCCCGAAACGACAACTGACAATTGCTTATGCAGAACTGTCTCGCGTTCGAAATCGAGTGTATAGTTCCTGGGAAGGTCTCGAAAGCATCTCGAAGGTAAGTGCTAAAGTGATTGCGAAGTGAGTATTAGTTCAGTCTCTGAGTTGCGCTTACTGGATTGTTTCAGACAACGCAATGATTCCTCAAAGCTGGATTTGCATACTCCGACCGAAGACGCAATTATAGCAGAATCTGCAGAGAACATAGCACATCCATTATCTAAGACTGCTGTGAAGTCAAGACCGAACCTACCTAAGAAGCCTATTCAGCACATACCGCAGGTATCTAAAGGGTCTAAACGAGCCCATCACCAGATCGATGGGCATTATAGATCGGAGCATCGTCGTTTCGCAGAGTCTTACAAGAGAGGAGCGGTAGAATTGGCCTCTAATACAAGGACATATGCATCTCTTCTGGCCGATTCAATAAATCAGAGCTTGCGGGTTCGAAATTCGAGTAGAGTCGTGTATCTTGGAACATCCGGACTACTGAGTCTTCTTATACACGATGATACCGATGGTCCTATCACACACTTTGAGCTTACGGATGATTTTGTGGTTGAGAATGCTGCACTGTCGTCTCGTCTGAATGAGCTCGACCCCGTGGAAGTTGAAATACTACGACATTCGGGAGCGTTTTCAATTCCATCTCAAGAGATCTGTGACACATTAATCGCAAACTATTTTCAGAAGATACATCCGCTAATGCCCATGATCAACCGGACAGAATTTATGAAGCAGTACAAAGACGTCGATGACTCTCCGCCAATCTTGCTACTTCAGGCTGTGTTAATGGCTGCGACTCGCGTGTGCACACATCCTGTCTTGTTAGATGAGAAAGGATCAATGGATCAAGCCAGTATGATTCTCTATAAGCGTACAAAACGTTTATACGACGCAAACTATGAGACAAACAAGATTACTGTCACCCAATCTATGCTTCTCATGAGTTGGTGCTGGGAAGGGTTTGAGGAAGTGAAAAATGACGTGTTCTACTGGACCAAATTAGCCATCTCAGTAGCTCAAGGTTTTGGGCTGAATAGAAGGTACATTTTGAGATAGTCAGGTCTAGGTTTTGGTAGTTTAGTTGCTAACTTGATCAGTGTCGAGAAGTCGAGACTCAGCATCGTGGAACGAAGAATATGGAAGCGACTATGGTGGGTTTTATATGTACGATTCTCTTCCACAAACTTGTTCCTACAAGATCCTGACTAGTTGGCTTTTAGTATCGCGATCGTGCGGTTTCAACTGCTCTGGGACGTCCGCTTTTAATAAATCGCCAAGATACAGACGTCGAAATGCTCACCGAGGAAGATTTCTATGAAGAAGAGGGAAATGGCCCGTTCCAATACCCGCCAGATAAACAACTTGTCAAGTGTTTTATGAGAACTCTCGGACTGGCGGAGATCATGGATTTGATTATTGAAGAACACTTTTTAGTGACTGGTGAGCGAAAGGCGAGAAACAGTGGCTCTGGATCCATTGACATTTCACGATTAGACTTGTCGCTGCAACGATGGATCCATACAATGCCACCTGAGCTGTCATATGACTACCGATTCCCGTCCCACGAGTTCATCAAAAGCATCATGTACGCACAGTATAACTGTCTTGTGTGTCTGATCCATCGTGCGGATTTAGCTCAAAGCTCTCCATCTACTTCCACAAGCCATAGTTATATTGTCTACCATCCGAATCGACAGGTGGCATTCGAAGCTGCGCACAATATTGCCAAGATTGCTGAAAATCTCACCAAAGCTGGCGAGATTGCTTCCAGTCCGTCGAGCATGATATACGCTCTGTTTACCGGCATGGTGGTAATCTTGTACGAAATCAAGTCTCCAAAGTCAGTACTCCATTTGCAAGAAGCGCATCGGTTCTTAACGATAATGACAAATGCGTTGAATGTCCTTTCGCATACATGGATCTCTGCAGACATTATGTTACGGACGTTTCTTGTCGTTTTTGAGAGTAGAGTTATGAAGCAGTACTCATCTACGTCTGCGAATTGGCCGGTACATCCGTTTGATCTCAGGAAGAGTAAGAATCTTTCAGCGAACCCAGAAGCTAATGATACTACGCCGACCGCGTCCAATTCAGCTGCAAATACAGTGTCGCATCTTGACGATGGCTCAACGCCAGAACTGCTACAAACACTACCAATCTTTCAAGCAAAAAGTCCGGCTCCAAACACTTACCTCACTGAAATGTCAATGATGGATAAGCTTGTTTCACAGCTTTTGCAGGAAGATAACGATAGCTCTGATGTTTCGGACCTTTCCGGCAAAGGCACGACCGTGACATCATCAAGTGCTGACACTCCAATCACTATTCCTTCTACGACCGACATTGGTGTAGAAGCAGATACATCACCGGAGACGAAGAGCACTCCGGACTCAAAGAATTCGCAGGAATGTGGGACCACATCGGCAGCGTCGGATAGTAAACCAGAGACATTGTGCAATTCGGAAGATAAGCAGTCTACGTCTGGTAACGTGTCTGGAATGCTTGACGACTGGTTTGAATATATGGTAAAGCAGATGCAAACGACTACAGATGGAACTAGCGAATGATTTTATACGAATATGTGGTGAATCGGTAACTGAGTTAAGGATGGGATGAATTATACTAGATAACTTTATTTAAAACAATTAAAACAAAACAGCTAAGCAGACCAGAGCTACTCCACTCGTTTCTCGTCGTTGTTATCCACAAGTCTCTCTTCAACATGAGCTTGATCGACCTTCGTCTCATGCTCACGAACCTCTTCTTCGAACTCAACAAGGTAATTCTTGCGCTGCATAGTCGGAACAAACCACGGCGATTCAGCCCACTAGAATAAAACCAATGTTAGAATACAAGCACTCAGATCAAGTACACGGTTTTTAAAGATCAGACTTACCAATCGGTTCATACTCTCAAGCGGAGTTCCAACCGTCTCCGGAAGCACAGCCCAGAAAAAGAGCGCGTTTGTGAAATTGCATACGATAAAGAGGTAGAAAAATTTATACCCGATGGCAGCCATTGCTTTATCAGTGACTTGTCCGATCATGGTATTAAACGCAAAACAAGTCATTGTCGCCATTGATACACCCCAAGATCGGGTCTTTGTGTTGAATACTTCGGCAGGAATGATCCAGGAAAGCGGACCGCAAGTCGCGCTGAATGAAAAGTTATAGATCCAGGTAGCGGCAATGAATCCAATCTGAGCTGATCGAGGGTTATCAGCGCCAGGGGGGAATTCTTTCAAAAGAATACAGCTGACGATGAACGTAAGCATGTTTCCCAGATTTCCGAAAATCAGCGGCCAGCGACGTCCAGTATGGTCGATGAGAAGAATACATAGAGCCTGCCCGATCAGAGCAATGATCGAATTGATAGCCTGGAACAGCAGTGTACGACCAGTGCTAAGACCGATTTGAGCAAAGATCGTAGGCGAGTAGTATTGAATTGCAGAGACACCAGTCATCTGAACACTTGCTTGAAGCGCGATGCAGATAAACAATCGTCTGAAATTCGACATGACGAAAAACAGCTCGCGCCAGCTATGAAGTCCGTTCTCACGATCCTCAACAATAGCAGCCTGAATATCCTCATATTCAACCTGCACAAGCGCATCATTGACGTCACCGTTCGCATAAAGCTTGCCGAGAGTCTTCAGACCATCTTCGTGACGGTCCTTGTCAAGTAGCCAACGGGGAGACTCGGGGAAGAAGAAGATGAGGATTCCAAGAATAGCAGCTGGGATGATTTGGATAGCCAACGGAACTCTCCATTGGTTATTATTCGTCGGATCAAATCCGATATAACAACCATATCCAATCCAACTAGCACAGAGAGCTCCGATTCCAAGAAAGAATTGTTGCAACGCAGTAACGCGGCCACGAATGGTAGGATGAGCGAGTTCAGCCTGGTACATTGGAATAATCATAGTCAGGATTCCCACGCCCATTCCCCCGATAAACCGACCAGCATAGAGAAAGCTCAAATTTCTCGCGCCAGCTTGCAAGGCAGATCCGAAAATGAAAACAGCCGTCGCTGACGAGATTGTACCACGACGACCAAGCATGTCGCTCATAAAGCCAGCAAAGAAGGCTCCACAGAAGGCTCCCGTGGTAAAAAGCGAGACAACCAGGCCACTATAATTTGTTAATTGTATGCTATTAAACGCAAAGCGTAGCTGAAATCAGAGACGTACGTTTTAGTCGAGTCGGGGTTTCCAAAGTGAGTTTCAAAACTCTCAGAGGCGATGACCTGCGCGATGATACCCTGCGGAAGAGATTAGCCACATAGCCACGGACCTACATCAAACAGCTTACAGCTGAGCAAAGCACTTACAAGATCGTAGCCATAGGTAAACGATCCAACTGATGCAAAGCAACAGACCAAGAACTGGTAAATCTTAGGAGAAAGCAGCGTCATTGTGTAGCCCGCGTAAAAAATCTCGAGGTCGTGCTGCACAAAGACTGGAAAGAAATAGCAACCAGGACAGAAAGTGCACAGAAAGCAAGGTATAAATGATATTGACAGCTCTCGGAAAATGAGGGGGTGAAAGAGCCTGTTTAGTTGCGACTCATGGGAGCCCGAACTCAGAACCCGTATGAGCCAAGCGGCAAGCCCGTGATATCGCGTGGGAAAGCGGGAGCCCCGCAGCCGCAGGCTAGATATTGCGGGGGCAATGGCAATTGGCACACAATGGCACAGTGCAATGCCCGAGGCCAAGGGTCCGGGATGGGGACGGGTATTCTGGCTAAATCGGCCCGGTGGAGTTGTACTGGACAGGAGTGGACACAAAATGGGCCGACTTGGCTGTCAGCCTGAGCCTGTCACGCGCCCATGGATCCGAATCCGAATCCGAATCCAATGGCTGTGACTCTCAAATTACCGTACGCAGCGAGAGTTTGATGATCGGTTTAGTTGTGGCCGGAGCGTGAAAGCGGGATCGGGAGCCGGGGTCCAGGCCAGCTACATCGGATAAACCCTAGAAACCCTAAGCGCACATGCCCCGCAATTACACGATGCCGCCCCCACGCGCGGGATCGCCCACGAACTAAAATTTCGCAGAAATCCATTTACGTCTGGTAACCAGGGCTCCAAGATGGCAGGTGCCGATATAGCCTTTATTCTGCCGAACATACACCTCGAGCATTCATCGAGATCGCGGGGCGGATTCGAAAATCACATGTTTACATAGAGCGGTTGATCAAATTTGATCATTATCAGTGTAGAACTGTAGAATGACAATAATGAACTAATATAGCCGAGCCTTCACTCTTCTACCCGACAATTTTGAACTGCTCGATCATCCCAGAATGATCAAACCAGCTGGAAACCCATCTACACAAGATACGGCCAGCCTTTAGAATCATACTTGATGTAGTTCCATCCCAACAACTTATTCCCATCAGTCAGATCAATGCGCGTATCGACGTAATGATAATACAAAATATCATCATCTCCTTCCTGCAAAATCCCTTGACCACCAGGCCCAAAGACATGCTTATGGGACCCGAGAATAGTAGAACCGCCACTGTCCGTCAACTTGACTCCGTTCTTATCCACAAATGGACCAGTAGGAGATTTCGATCTGCCGTAGATGATTTTGTACTCCAAGCCTTCCGTAGGCAAAGCGTCGGCATAACCACAGCAGATTCCATGGCTGACGAACAAATAGTAATATCCGTTTGCGGCCTTGTACATGAACGAGCCTTCTTCTGGGTTTGTGCCGTTCTTGTCATACGACAGCTGAACTGCCTTGTCAAAAGCATCAGAAGGCACGATACTTTCAGCAGAAGTAGCGTCCGCGGAGACAGTAAGATTATTCTTCAACGGCATGATCCAGATATCTTGCCAGAACGAGCCCCAGAGCAGGTAGATTTGAGAAATTTTGTTCTTGCTGTTGTAATCAACAAAGATAGAAGGATCGATTGCGTTGGTGACATTGAACGGATAGGTCGCGTTAGGACCAGACTGCACAACCATGCCATGGTCGGTCCAAGTGCCTGGAAGCAATGAATCAGACGTCGCCAAACCAATTGCCGACACTTGAGATCCGAACTGCGAGACAGCATAGAAGCAGTAGAATGTGTCACCAAGTCGGATAACATCGGGTGCCTAAAAGAAGAAGAAACATTAGTATATCATAATTGTTGAGGGCGGCAGAAAAAATTAAAAACTCACCCAAGGGTCGATGCTGCCGGTGTTGTTGATAATGCTAGAGTCCTCCAGAACACTACCCTGGACTTCCCACGGCCCATACAAGGTCGGAGCGCGACCGATGACGACAAGATCGTGCGTGCCAAAGAGATAAAAGTATCCGTCTTTTCCTTTCACGATGGATGGATCGTGGATATGGATTCCACCCCAGCCATCGTAACTTCCGATAACCGCCTGAGGAAGGGGCCAATCCGGAGTCAAGGTGGTGGTGAAGACAGGGTCAAAGATACGCAGGCCACCCCATGTCTGGTTGTAGAGATACACGTTATCAATCGTGTTTTGCGACGTTTGAACGTCGGGGAAGGCACGCGCGACGCCTAGACACGCGAGAACAGTCAACAGAAGGGAAATCATGTCGGTGACGATTTGCGAATGCTTGAAGTCGAACAGCCAACATGGTATCAAGCTTGACAGGCATCTTATAGATACAGCCTTCAGTTGACAGGAACCCCATTCCCCGCACAGCAGGCGGGATTGATCATTGGCAGACGGAGATTGCCAATTGAGCCGATTTGATGAGGAGCCGAGGACGTCCGGACTAGCATTAAGCACGTCATGTCATGTCAATAAGCAAACAGAATATGGCTGCAGCCGGCCCGTCTGCAGGGGGAGGGGTTGCGGATTGCGGGGGCGGGGTATATCAGCTTTTAAGATTCACGATGTCAGGTCAAATAAGATGTAGTGGGGTGTGTTTTTCAATAAAGCCGGATTGAATTGAACTTGGTCAGACCACGAGATCGAGAGAAATACTGCAAACCCTAAATTATACATCTCAAACTCGGAGGCTCGACCGTTTGGAGCCATCGCCGGCATGTCGACGAATCGGGCATTTTCTCATTTAAGTTTGCAGATTTATGAAATTGCCGAATATGGCTAATTATATCAGGGGCAGTATTTTGCACAGCCACGAGCAATTTTAGCTATACTTTTGTTTTTGAGTCAGACTCGAGATCAGAGTCAGTCAGAAATCTCAGAATCAGGGCCCAGCACTGTAAGACTAAGCTGTTACGCTGTTACGCCTTACGGACTACGGTAGGCTGATAGTGGACTAGTGGACAGTGGTGGGCCGGGCCGACGAGCGTGTGCAGCTGCTGCAAAGGATGATAGTTCTTATCATCCGCTGTATATAGTCGCTTGGACGACAGCTCAACGCTTGGCGAATCATGGTGGCCAGGTAGATTACTGTTTACTAGATTGGTAGAGGTAGTCAGGGATACTAGATAGAGAAAGAAGGAAAGAAAGAGGACTTGAGGAGGAGTCAAGAACTGAGAATAAAACCGACAAGAACCATGAAGACAGTGTGGGAAGCGTTGGCGCGATGAAATAATCAAACTGGATCGAGAAGGAATCGTAAACAGCTGATGACTCCGGCGCCGCAACAGGCGCAACGCTGTCATCTCGCAATCAGACAGCTGTCCAAGAGACTAAGACCAGACGAGACGAGACGAGACCGAACGGTCGATATCTTATCGACATGAGCAATATGCCAGCTCGGGGCTATCTAGGATATGGTCCTGTATCGCAGTCGCTATTAGCAACAAGTAGCAGTACACTATCAGTCTATCACAGTATCGCGGCTGCTTATCGGCCCCGAACGATAATCACGCTCTTGGAAGTCTTGGTGGTCGTCGCCGCGCCGGACAACGCTGCGGTCGCTGGGCTCGGCGGCCGGCGAAGGCCGCGGACACGTTATACGGCAGTCATACGGCGACCACGCCGTTACCGGGCAAGGCCGGCTGGTGGTGGTGTATGTGTGGTTGACCAGGGTCCTGCGAGCAGATCATCATCAGCGGATAGAGGTCTTGAAGAGCACCGAACAGGCCGCGTGCTGCATCGTGAGACTGATCGCTCGCGCTGTCAGGATGGCGGGCCAGCCCCGGCCAGCCAGTCATGCAAGCCCGCGGCGCAAACTAACGCGCGCTAGGCGCGCCAGACGCGCCCGGTGCGCGCGCACGTGCCGCCGCAGTCCCGGGGACCAGACCACGGGCCCGCGCCCGCCAGCGCGCCGCGCACGCGCCCGGCGCATCGTCCCCGTCCGTGCGCCGCTATCCACGTATCGCCGCTTATCGGCCGCTCAGCCCGCGGCGCCGCCACCGACAGCCACGCTACTGCGGGCCCCGCGAACAGCTCCCGGAGTCCGGACGAACACCAGGCCGGCCTCGTCTATATAAACACCGTCTCCCTCCTCTCCTCGACGCTCTCCTCGACACTGTCTCCCTCGTCGTGTACTCCTCGTCATTCCCTCCCCACCATGGCCAAAGAGTCCTCCGCCTCCTCCGACAGCCCCGGCTTCTTCTCGCGCGCGCTCAAGCGCTGCGAGCTCGACTCCGCCAACGACGCGCGCCGCTCCAATGCAGACCTCGACCCCGTCCCCATCGAGCGTCGCACATGGCGTGTCCACAACTACGTCATGTACTGGATCAGCGACAACATGTCCCCCGGCGGCTTCCGTAACTCGGCCTCCCTCATCGAGGTCGGTCTCAACTGGCGCGACGCCCTTCTCTGCGTCACTTTCGCCCAGTTCCTCATCGGCATCGTCATCGTCCTCAACGGTGCCGTCGGCTCTACCTACCACATCAACTTCGCCATTCACTCCCGCGCCGCCTTCGGATTCTACTTCTCCTACCTCATGATCTTCATGCGCATGGTCGTCGGCATCTTCTGGTACGGAATCAACGTCTATACTGGAGCAGAGTGTGTCCGTTCTATGCTCTACGCCATCTGGCCCTCCTTCCACAACGTCAGCAACACCCTCCCCGTCAGCGCAAACATCGACACCCAGTTCATGACCGCCTATGTCATCTACTTTGTCGTCATGCTGCCCGTCCACTTCGTCCCCATGCACCAACTGCGCTGGCTCTTCACCGTCAAGGCCATCTCGACTCCCATCATTGGCTTTGCCATCATGGGATACTGCATCCACCAGGTCGGCCGGATCCCGGGCCAAGACATCTTTGACCTCACCGGCACCCTCAAGGGCTCCGCCCTCGCCTGGACCTTCCTCGCCGGTCTCTACTCCAACATGGGCTCCTGGGCCACTTTGGCCGTCAATGTGCCCGACTTCACGCGCTACGCTACGGATAATAAGTCCCCGCTCGTCACCCTTTTTGTTCTGCCCGCCACCGGCTGCCTGGTGACCTTCTTTGGCGTCGTCATGGCCCAGGGATCCAACATCCTCTACGGATCCATTCTCTGGGATCCTCTTCTTTTCGTCGACAACTGGACCTCGCCCCGTGGCCGCGCTGCCGCCTTCTTCTGCGCCTTCTTCTTCCTGATCTCCCAGATCGGTGTCAACATCGCCGCTAACTCCATCTCCGCTGCCAACGATCTCAACTGCATGTTCCCCCGCTACGTCAACATCCGTCGTGGCCAGCTCATCGTCGCCTTCATCGGATCCTGGGCTCTTACTCCCTGGAACATTCTTACCTCCGCTCCCGCCTTCCTCAACTTCATGGGTGGTTACGCCGTCTGGCTTGGTCCTTTGGCCGGTATCTTGGTCTCCGACTTTTACGTTGTCCACAAGAAGAAGTACAACGTCTGGGAGCTCTACGACAAGAACGGAATCTACCGTTACAACAAGTGGGGTACCAACTGGCGTGCATTTGTTGCCTTCTTCATCGGCTGGGTTCCTCTCCTCCCTGGTTTCATTCCTTCCGTCAACAGCTCCGTCACCATGGACCAAGGCGTCATCCGCTTCTACGCCCTCGGCTACTTCTACGGCTTCGGTGCCGCCTTCCTCTCCTACTGGGTCCTGTCCTACTTCTGGCCCAAGGAGATCACAATGCTCGCCTACGGCATCTTCCCGGATGACGACATCATCCACGCGCGCGAGGGCGACATTCTGCCTGACGAGAACATGGACGTCGCGCTCTCGAGCGAGGTCTATGCGGAGAAGGACGGAAAGTTCTGAGTTTTGTGCACTTGCTGTTTTGTGTATATAAGGCGCTTTTGTTGAGTTTTGTTTTGGCCTGTATACGGGCGTATAATATCTTGATTATCTTGTTAGACAATTTCACAATTACATTTATACAATTATAGTTATTAGTTACCTAATTTATTCTCATTTCTTCACTTTGGTATAATGGTATGTTGAGTGTTGACTGTGTTCTCTGTTTCACCTCGTATGGCCTTGCGCCATAGTAAAATAGCCCGAAATGCGAGCTAGAGCAATAACGACCGATACATCTGCAGTTTCCTGTTTCAAGGGAGCAAGGCTCAAGCCATATTCAACGGTTTGACTCAGTTCACGACATAATAATTTAAACAAACACCGCAGTCAAGAGAATACGACACGGCTCACGAGTCATGCACAGCGTGTCGCCTCTCGATTGCGCGTAGTACGACGCGTTCGGGTTATTTTACCCCGTCAATTTGCAAGTTTATCGAGTTTTGAAGTCAACCAATCGTGATTCCCAAGCAAAAAGATGTGGAAGATCCTTGGACCTTGATTCCTTGATTCAACTACCTCCACTTGACCCAAATGACAAATCCACATCAAATGAGTACAAAAATGGGTATAAATGGGATAAAATCAGCCATAAATACTGCTTAAAGTGGGAGCCAAACCGCTTACGCGGCCGGTCTCGCGGATATAAGCTGCCAAGCAACAAGCCATTTCATCCAAGAGATCGCAACATTAACTCTTGTGTTTTTCACCAAGACATGCCACGTACGCAGATTCTAGATGAATGATGAATTTGATGATCCTCGATATATAGCTGTTGAGTGCTCGCCGGCTTGATTGAAGAATACTGATTGCTGATAACAGATAGCGCGGGTCGAGATAACCTCCCGTACGGTATGTGTTTGCACCGCAGCGCGCCGACGCCACAGGATCGCAGTGCGGGATCATTTATTCGACGCTACAAAGAAACGGATCACTTTCGAGCGGAGAACTGTCCGCTGTCGTCTGTCTACTTGCTGTCGAGTGTCGAGATTCAAACTATATCTCTAGACCCTGCTATCTAGAATATGTTTTTGGTAATTGTTAATGGTCACGGGCCAATTTTTCACAGTTCGTCTCTCACTAGTCCGGAAGTCAGTTCAATCGCTAAAACAGAGACCACCACGAAATACCTAGGTCATGAATCATATCATGGATTAACTAAAGGACCAGCTAGTCATAATATTTGTGACTAGTTGTCAAGGGGGCGCTCTTGGCGGTGAAACTGCATACTGCTAGCCGCCTATTCCTGCTGTCAAACGCCAGCTTGCCACTCTATGCACCAAAAAACCGGAATTGACTCGAGACTCGAGGAGTCAACCAGATAACGGACGGTACAGCATATATATACCCTTATAGCTGCTCTGCAATTGCACTGCCGAACTCCGAGCACGAACAAATTACCAGTGATCAATGACGGAGACCGTTGAAAAGAAGGTGGAGTTTGTACCTTTGTTTCTATACAGCAATCGGAAGGAAACTTATAGCTAACAGCAATTTTTCAGTCTACTCTGGAGGAGGACTCAGTTGTCGAGGATTCAGTGGTCGTGGATTCAGCTGTCGTGGATTCTGGCGCGGTTCCGAGATATGATGATACCAGAACAGGAAAAGTGCCATTTGGCAAGCGTCTGCTCAGTCTCATTTGGGATTCTGCTGCAAAGCCGCCTGAAGAGCAAAAGTTCCTCAACAAACTTGATGCAACTGTCTTGTAAGTCAGAAGCTTGAGATGTTTGACCGGGAACTTGTTACTAATTCTGGCTTTATAGAGTGTACATTATGCTATCATATTTGATCAAGAATCTTGATTCAGGAAACATTCAAACCGCCTACGTCAGTGGTATGCAAGAAGACGTTCGTGTTCCCTCCGTTTACCCGAAGGCAAGACTATCGGAATTCTAACCTGCTGCAATATATAGTTGAATTTACTCGGCCAGGAACTCAATCTGTTTACTACGTACTACAACATTGGATTTCTTGTCGCGTCATATCCCGCTATGCTACTCATGACTTATTGCCGTCCATCAATTATCGTGCCCTGCATGGAGATTTTCTGGACAATCTTCGTGATGTGCATCGCGGCAGCTAAAGATGCGAAAACTGTATGCATCGCTTTTGAAACTATTCTGACATCTATATTACATTCTAACGCTATATTTTGCAGATTTACGGTCTGAGATTCGTTATTGGAGTCGGCGAATCTATTTGCTTTCCGGGATTTGGCAGGATTATTGGATCATGGTACAAACCTGAAGAACTGGCTAAGCGGTCATCTTTATTTGACGTATCCGGTGCTCTCGCGAATATGATCTCGGGATATATTCAAGCTGGAGTTTACGCTTCTCTTGACGGCAAGGGAGGATTGGCTGGTTGGCGATGGTTATTTATCATTGACGGAGTGATCTCGATTCCCGTTGCACTTTTTGGATTCTGGGCTCTTCCTGACTATCCCACCACTACACGAGCACGTTGGCTCAGTCAGCCCGAACGGGAGCTTGCCGTTGCTCGAATGGAAGCCGTTGGCCGCAGACCTCCTCGAAAGCTCTCTCTCAAACGAAACATAACCATGTGGTTCTCTTTCAAGCCATGGGCGTACATGGTTCCCTTCATTTTCTCAGGCTTGATTGCCAGTGTCAACTACATGAATCTGTGGCTTAAGTCGCTGGGTACATACAGCACTGAAGAAATCAACGTCCTTCCTACAATTGGATATGCAATGGGAATGGTTTCGGCTTTCACTTTGGCTGTCATCAATGACGCATTTCACTGGCGTGTTCAGACTCTTCTATTTATCTTATTTTGGTACGCGCTTGGAAATCTACTTCTTGGAATTTGGAACATTAGCTTCTCCCTAAAGTTCTTTGCATATCTTGCTCCAAGAATAGGGCAGCCGCTGGGAAGCTTTCTTCTAGTGTGGCAAACTGAGATTTTCCAAGATGATGCAGAAATGCGAGGTCTGCTTCCAGGACTGGGTAACGCTATTTTATTTGCCATGAACGCTTGGGTTCCTCTGGTTATATTTCCCACTCCGAAAGCTCCTCACTTTCCGGCTGGATATTGGGCGTGCATGGTATTTGCTATTATTGCAGCCATTGGCGTGGTGTTTGTGCATTACTATCATCTGTGGGACGTGAAGCGACGTGGACTGACGCTTAACAAGTATGGATTGATCGTTGAAAAGCAGTTTCTAAGAGTAGATGACGTCCTTTCTCAAGTTAGCCTGCGAGATGATGTGGAAGCATACGGAGATGTCGGGTTGAGCAATCAGGATAAGAAGTCAGAAGCTATCGTTGTATCTAAGGAACTGTGATGTGGTCTTGATATTCAAATTATTTCCAAGATTTTCTATGCCATATTTAGCTAACAACCAAATATTCTACACTTTCCATAGTACAACCTCTTCCACTTCTCCTTGCTTGTTTTCACGAGTAGATCCGCATGCCATAAATCCAAGCTGACAGTAAAGACGTAGTGCTGAGGTGTTGCTCTTATAGGCCGAGAGAATTAGGCGTGGTCGTACTCCTTCTACTAAACCTTTCCGATCTGATCGCTCGGCACAGTATTTCTCAGCCTCGGCAACGAGCGCAGTACCAATTTTTTGCCCGCGACATTCTTCTTTCACAAAGAAAGATACCAGAACAAAAACCGGTCGAAAGCAAATGTCCGTATATGCTTCTATTGTCGACGTATCAGCGTCCAAAATAGGTACCGCCATTTCTAAACTCATGGGACCCAGCACCGTCAACAGTCCAACCCAGTCTTCGAAATCATTTTCTGCCGAACGTCCGTCGCCTTTAGTTTCCACGCAGGCCACAAGTGTTGCAGCACCGGGATTCTGCAGTCGTTGCATCCATACCGAGTCTTCGAACGCGGCCTCATCGTTGAATTGGGATGTAAATGCGTCAGGCGATGCTTTGAGAGCATGCAGTCGAAGCGCTTTGAACTTTGGGATGATGCTTTGAAGATCGCTCTCTGGACTTCGAGGCAAAACCTTGATGTCAAACGACCTCGTCGACGCCGTGCTCATACGATGCAATGATTTGTGCGCGCGGTTGAGACTTGAGATTAGAGTGAGACACTTACTTAAGATTTGATTGCTCACTTCAAATAGTATGGGTTCGTAAGTTGTATGTGATTGTGCGCGTCGAAGATAGAAGTATAATTAAGAATGCGGACCAGGTCGTGCTTATATATAATCGGCAATAGAGTCTGTCTCTGCAATCTCTTATGCTCTGTAGTTTAGAAACGTATAGGAGATGTTAGTCATGCTGGTGACAATTATTGCGATCGGTTAATCGCAGTGCGGCGCGCGATTGCCTCGAGGGTCGAGCGATAAGCCGATAAGCGCATTGACTGCGTAGATCGGCAAATACCGATATCATAAAACGGGTCTCGAGATAGTACGAAGCACGCCTTACGACTCATTCCGGGATTTATCCGGGACTTTAAGTCGCCGGTCGTAGTCGAATCAAACAGTCCAGCCTCCGCATACGCCATACGTGATATGGCTAGACGGCCATGCACGGCGCCACGGCGTATAAGCCACGCGGTCTGCCGGCCAAAGCCGAGTGTTTTTCTGAGCTCGTATCCGTTATGGCTCACTCCGCAGACGCGGCCAGCGCCACGAGACTAGCCGACAAGTCTGGCCTTCACAAACTCACATCCTCCGTACTCCGTCGACACGTAATAGTCTACTCAATACAATTGGCATTGTCGCAGTTCGCATGGGATTCAGGATCATGCCGTGGTCCTATGTTGTCGAGAACTCACGCTGTCGAGTCATCGCGTCTGGCATTTGATTCATTTGAGCTCACTCAGCAACTGTCCACTAACGCCGCGCCGCGTTTAAACTCGACGACTCAGATTCTCTTGGCGCAGCTCAATTAAGCACTGATATCCTGGCCCACAGCGGGCTGACTCGGTCGTGCCGCGCCTTATCGGCTCCAGTGACAGTTAGTATAATATAAAGACAAGTCGCGATCCCAAGCCGCCAAGCGCCCCAGGATTTTCAGGAACACGGCACTTCGCTCGCCTTGCAAAGACGTTTGCAACAGGGTACATAGTAAACCGCTGTGTAACTGCTAGAGATCTCCGATAGCCTATACAATCATGGCATCCAAGAACGAAGTTCAAGTTAGTGAAGAGTTTGTTTCGGATGGCGTTTACGACAATCCGGAGAGCGGGTGGTTCAAGCGAGCACTCCAGAAGTGCGAGCTTAAGTCCAGCAACTCGTCTCGGTATTCCAATGAAGGTGAGACTGCATGATCGTGTGTGGATTCCACCAGTTGCTAATGTTTTTTAATTAAGATCTGGATCCCGTGCCATACCGACGGCGAACTTGGCGCTGGTACAACTTGGCGATGTATTGGCTTTCCGACGCGTTTGCGCCCGGCGGTTGGCGCGGCGCAGCTTCCCTCATGGAAGTAGGCTTGTCCTGGCGTATGTCTCTCCTGAACATTGCACTTGCAAACATCATTCTCGGAGTCGTGATTACCTTCAATGCTCATCCTGGAGCACGGTATCACGTATGCTTTCCGGTGTTCTCTCGAGTCCCCTTTGGTTTTTGGTTCTCCTATTGCATGGTATTCATGCGAATGATCACTGGTATCTTTTGGTATGGCATTCAAACGTACACTGGCGCTGAGTGTGTCCGTAAGTATTGTGAAATTGTGCATCATCATATTTAGCTCTAACTGACATGTGAATTAGGCTCTATTCTCTTTGCAATTTGGCCATCGTTTCGCACTCTCAAGAACACAATCCCAGTAGGTCAAAACATCGAAACAAATTTCATGGTCAGCTGGGTGATTTACTTTCTTTTTTGCATTCCTGTGCATCTTATTCGCATCGAGAACACCAGATGGTACTTCATGTTTAAGTGCTGTCTTACTCCTATATGCGGCTTCGCAATTATGGGCTGGGTCATTAATGCTGCTAATAAACTGCCTGGTGACTCGCTCTTTGCACAAGGAAATACAATTTCAGGATCTACATTCACCTGGACTTTCATGTCGTGTCTTTACTCCAACTTAGGAGGTGGAATGACTTATGCAACAAACTCGTCTGACTACTCTCGATATACGCGCACGGAGTCATCCATTCTGTTTCAGCTGTTTGCACTCCCATTTTCAAATGTCTTCATGGCGGTGATGGGAGTTGTCGGTGCTGCTGGATCATTGAAAGTCTATGGTCAGATATTTTGGGATCCGTTGCTGCTCATTGATAACTGGACGTCCCCTGGCGGCAGAGCTGCCGCTGCGTTTTGCGGAATTGCATTTCTTGTTGCTCAAATCGGCCAAAATATATCTGCCAACTCAATTGCGGCTGCAAACGATCTGAACTGTCTTTTCCCGAAGTACATCAACATTCGCCGCGGCCAGATTATTGCAGCACTTCTCGGAGCATGGGCACTTACTCCTTGGAATATCTTGACCTCTGCGACTGCGTTTCTATCTTTCATGTCCGGATACTCAATTTGGCTCTCCTCAATTGCTGGTATTCTTTTTTCAGACTACTGGCTCGTCCACCGTCTGAAATACGATGTCGTCGAATTATACAACTCTAATGGTATCTATAGATACAATAGATGGGGAACAAACTGGAGAGCTGTAGTCGCATTCACAATTGGCTGGGTTCCACTTCTCCCTGGTTTCATCAATACCATCAATCCAAATATTACGGTACCAACAGGAATGTCAAGATTATACTACTTGGGCTTTTTCTATGGCTTTTTCGGTGCCGCATCGGTGTATTGGATTCTCTGTCGATTTTTCCCTGCAGAAGAGACTTACATTGATGTAGCAATTTTGCCGCCTGGAAAGCCACTCGATACAGAAGAAGGGGAGATAATAGATGCTTTCAGTTCAGCGGATGATGATTATGTGCAGTCGAACTTGGAAATACTAGTGGAGAAGAAAGCTGCGTAACGTAGGGTGTAGTGTAATAATTAATAACTGCAGTCGCGCGCGCGATCGCTATGATCTTATGTAACCGTTTATTTTATTTTATTTTATTTTATTTTATTTTATTTTATTTTATTTTATTTTAT